>JAENRT010000005.1:10032-122259 GCA_032173475.1 Amanita phalloides | reverse complement strand
TGACCAGCTAGTCGGCGAGTACGACCGGTCCGGACATCCGTCCGTTCAAGACACGCCTCGCCGCTTTCAAGCATTTTCGACGCACTGCTGGGACGCACTGGCGCCTTGCATGGCTTTCACAAAAGTACCGGGGCAACTCAATGCTCCGTTTTCGGCACTCGCGACGCGCACTCCTCCCCACCATGGGTCCAGGGCGCAAACGCTTTGTCAAGGCATGCGGCGACTCCCCGACTTTGTTCTCGCGGTTCGCGCGCATCGCAACGGACCACATGCCCTCAGCTGGCTTCCGAGCGAAGTTCTTCCCGGATTCTCCACGATCCTGCCTCTTTTGCGCCGACGGCACCCCCCTGACACGCGAACATCTCATGTGTGAGTGCCCCAAGTACGGGGCGCCTTTTCTTCCTTTCCATGCTTTCCTTCGTAAAGACAATAACTACATTGGACTTATAGCCTTTCTAAAAGACCATCCGACAGCGGTCTCCTTTGGCGACATCGACCCGGTACCTCCACTTGGACGGGCAGTGCAACGAGCTGAGTTTCGCCAGCTCTTTGAGGATTGAAACGGTTATTTTTCGTCATGATAAACCTGATAGCTAGGTGACACGTCGGTTGTCGTATACACACGGGCTTTTTAAGTTCCGCTCCCCCCCTATATGTACATGCATACTTTTGTTTGTCGTTACTACTTTTCACAATACACTCATTCCTATGCAAAAAAAAAAAAAAAAAAAAAAAAGGGTGCACGTTGCGTGACTGTGACCGAGATTTCTGTGAGAGCGACTCGAGGGGGATGTTAGCGAGTAGCGAATGATGTCCGAGTCCGTACTCCTTGCCCTATCATAGAACAGCGAAGCAGCGTGTTAGAAAAGTACCGATGCCAAAAGTGCGTACTCCTTTGCTCAGCATAGTTCAATCTCTCTCTATAGATATAATACTGGTCCAAATACGAGGAGTATACGAAGAGCATAGTTCAATCTCTCTCTATAGATATAATACTGGTCCAAATACGAGGAGTATGAAGTTTGAACACCCAGGCGTCGACAGGTAGAGACTGCGAATGAATGAACGTGTAGCAGGAAGTGACATGTCACCACGGGCTGGTTTTGTTCCGACTCTTAGGAAACCTAGGGTGCGGCTTCATTTTCCTGGATGCCCGCGTGTCCTGGGCACCAGGAGATGTTGAGAGCGCGGGCGGCGTTGCCTTCAAGCCAAGCGCGTAATGCTGCAGAGAAACGAATGGGCAACGCGCACCCTCAGACTCACCCATGTGTCTCTTGTCCTGACCACAACTTAGACATTCACGACCGTGAACGCAGAGCCGATGGATGATGACATCTTAAGTGATGTCGTACCAAGCAACCTCGGTTCCGGACAGGTTTGGATCCCTCCAATCAATACAAATATTTGACCGATTGTCAAAGCGTTGATGGGGAGAGCGAATACGTAGACGAGGGGCCAGAGGAGGATGAGGCAGTCAAGGTGTGTCGACTCGTCATCATTGACTGACTGACTGGCTTGATGAAGGTGAAACAGCCTGTAGCCTCCGCTTTCGACCACATCAAAGAATCATACCCCCTTTCACAAAAGACGAGGTCACGAAGTGAGCTCGTTATCCCCCCTGTTTTCATTCTGCTGATAGTTAGCCAAGCCCAATGGCGTTGTATACCGTCAGTCCTTCACTTCCCGAAACCGCTTGTTGATCGCCGGTACGCCTCTTCAAAACAATTTGAAGGAGCTTTTCGCTCTTCTCAACATTATTTGCCCCAAGATCTTCGTACATTATGAGGACCTCAATAGTTTCTTACACAAAGACAATAGAGGTGTTGAGGGCGAAGAGGCTACGAGCAAGATGGTCGTCGAAGCCCTACATAAGATTTTGGGACCTTTTTTGCTTCGTCGCGTGTCAGTCTCTTCCTCCTCGCCCCTTGTCCAAATGGCCACAACATCATCTACAGGCGTTCATTCGCGCTCTTCTTTGCCTTCTCATGGGCCGTGGCGCTTGCGTCCGACATTGGTACGCTCTTGCCCTCCCTCCCCAACCTGCGCATGGCCATTAATCCATGATTTCTTCCAGCCGTCCTCTTGATTTTCCATTTCTTGATGGGATTTTGTGGATCCGCGTCACGGGCGGTAGCATCAGCAATCTTTCGTACTCCTCGCGCTGCCGTCGCACGGTCTGGGTTAACAACAGGACCGATGAATGGATGAACGATGCCAAAAGTGCGTACTCCTTTGCTCAGCATAGTTCAATCTCTCTCTATAGATATAATACTGGTCCAAATACGAGGAGTATACGAGGAGCATAGTTCAATCTCTCTCTATAGATATAATACTGGTCCAAATACGAGGAGTATAACGAGAAAATAAAGTTTGAAGTTTGAACACCCAGGTGTCGACAGGTAGAGACTGCGAATGAATGAACGTGTAGCAGGAAGTGACATGTCACCACGGGCTGGTTTGATTCCGAATTTGGAAAACCGGTGGCGGTCGGTCAGTTACTGGGCTAGCGGAGGTCGGCTGTCGAAAAAGGGGGCTGGCGAGGTTCTGTTGCCATACGAATTAGTACGCGTGGGAATATACCCCGCCACGTCACTAAAATACAAAACCCGGTTGACCACCTGTGTTTGTCGGTATTTACTAATATCGCCTAGCTTAACGAGAGCAGTCAGGCATCACCAGTCTTACCGATAGACAGAAGTCTGAAAGATGCGAGTTTCGACACTCGCGGTGATTCTCATTTTTGTTCTGTTTCCATATGGAGTAACTCTGACGACATACTTTCCCCAGCAAATGATCAGGGACATCATCCAATCTAATATGTATTTGCCTTGGCTGTCACGAGCCTACGGTAACAAGTCGGAGCATTTGTAATTTGCAGCTGTGTTGGCACGAATGTTTGATAAGTCATCGAAGAGGTTTGTGTTCAGTCACCATCGTTGCACGGTGATCAGATGTAGCTAGTAGTGAAAAGGGCGGCATACCGCCTTACAGCTAAAGACTCTCACAGATATCAAGCTCGGGTTTCCTCAAAGTTCAACCCTCCGCATGTGCCTCATTTTCAAAACTTGATGTAGATTGATGTATGGGAAAGTATAAAACTAGTAATCGTCCCAGAGCGAACTTCTCCAGCCCGTCCGATATAGTCTGGAATGAACTTATCAAGAAAGTTGACAAAACCTTCTCAGAGTTACTCCATATGGAAACAGAACAAAAGTTAGAATCACCGCGAGTGTCGAAACTCGCACCTTTCAGACATCTGTCTATCGGGAAGACTGGTGATGCCTGACTGCTCTCGTTAAGCTAGGCGATATTAGTAAATACCGACAAACACAGGTGGTCAACCGGGTTTTGTATTTTAGTGACATGGCGGGGTATATTCCCACGCATAACATTTCATGCGACGACCTTATCTAATTGCTTTATGGTCTTCCTGAGATAAAATAACTAAACTGTGTCATACTATGGCCTAAATGTGCTTTAAATTCGTCGAGACATCATATGTGCAGTGTGCTGTGGCATAAATTCGACTTCGCCCCGCCGGCGTGCTCAGCAGATCGAGATTGGTGAAATTCATGAACGAAGAATCCGGCATGGATGTATCGTTGAGAGGGATGGTGAAGCATCGCGGAGCAGGTGGTTAGTGTGGAGAGAGGTCCTGATTTGTAGGCCTTTATTTTATTTTGGGACAATACTGATGTTTCTGAGAGTGAGAAGGCGATGTATCATGTACGTAACTTACTGAGTGCTCAACCTTGGCCAGAGTTTGAAGCACAAGACGCCATATGCACGACGTTGCCTTATAAAGGATACGGCCCTACATTTCAGATTCCTGAGTCGGAGCGGTGTCTTGGGAAGACGCTGCAGTCCTCTGAGAATACAAAGTAGTTTTTTTTTCATTGTTGTATGCGTATCACCAATCCTCGAGATATCTCCACACACAAAACTCTTCCAAAACTTGGCGTGATCAGTCTGAAAAGTTTAATCACCAAGTTAGTTCAGTCTTGCCAACATGTAGTATAACGCCGAAGACGAACCAATAGAAATATCTCAAGAAGGGATCTTCTGTCCAATCGACGTGGTTAAAGCGTCTTTAATGGTCGCCCTGGGACGATCGTCAAGTAATGTGCTCCACTGCCAGGCAAATATTCAAACACGGCTTCGGGAACGAAGAAAGGGGGAATAGTATGAGGGGAGGTGAATGATCCCGTCACTTCATGATAGACCTCCCCTGCCTTGAAGTTGCCCTGGAATAATAGGGAACTGCCGTCGCCTCTCAAACTGCCATAACACACAGAGACATATGAATGATTCTACTGCCATTGTCAGAGAACATGCCAGGGTGTCGCACGTGGGAGATGTTCTCGTACCGCAGCAGTCGATTTGGATTTACACACACACCGAAAACGTTTGTGGATGCAGTTTCTTCCTAGAGACGACGTCGTTGTTCAAGTTATAAGAGCACAGATTCGATTTTCGCCACCGTTCTGTGCCTTGGCCAAGTTTTCGGTGATATTCTAGACTAGAATCAACGGAGTCAAAAAGAGGCTGTTTGTGATCCACTCTCTGAAAACGTACGCCCTTGCTCATTTGGCAGGGTGGGTGGTATTTTTAATTTGCTGATGCTTCTAGATCACGTCGGATGAGAGACAATTTGCATCTGTCGACGGTGGATTGGTGCACCTTGGTTCGACAAGCTCATTGCGGAAGATAAGCCAGTTCCGATTGTGGCGGACGATCATAATCCAGACTGGGATACCCTGTACCCGTTTTCTTCGGTATAGTACGAGCGCACGAGAGGCCGTACAAATTCCCACTAGCGGTTGAACCTGGCTACGTGTCCTCTTGGCGTGACCCCGTTCACAATGGTAGCTGAGAACGACATCCGAGACGTGGAAAGCGGAACGCGAAGTCTGGCGCTCAAGCTCAAGAATGTATCATCCTGGATTGATCTGGACCGGTGTTGTGTTTTTATTTTCATTGGTGCTCCGATAGACGTTGGACAGTCACCTACCTGCCTGACGAGTACGCGCGACACCACATCAGAGAAGCCTCGTTCTACAACACGGACGTCAAGCTGAACTCTTCGTCATATGACAAGCGACTCAGAGTAGACTTTGTGGGTCTAGATGAGAAGGGAGTTTGGCCTGCGAAGAAGGCGCGGGGTGCCTGTGGAAGAGATGGGAAGGGTTTGATTCATGGTTAGAGGCCAAGACCGGGGGGGGGGACAGTCGATGCGCTGTTGATGGGTACGGTGGCAGGTGTCATGAACATCTGAGGTGGGTGTTATGTATCTACGCTTATTCCAAACCAGTGGACTTGATACATACATACCATATAAATTTAAATGCGTTTCGTTTCTAAGATGATGACAGTTGAGCGATACTTGGTACGGATCAGTCGGTCGCCGTCAAATGTTAAGATTAGTTTAGCACAAACTAACTGGCGTGCTCTGCACAACGATTTGACCAAGATGTGAGCTTGCATAGGAATGTTCCACAGGACCATCTTCCAGCACCAGTCATTTCATAGATGACGAATGAGGCAATGTGATTGTTATCGTCGATTGTGATCAACCATCAGATTCATCTCCATCATGAATAGACCAACACTAGAGCCAACCGGCCCTGCCAGGTTCTCCCTGTGCAGCGAAACAATTACGTTGATCTATATTATAATTCTAACAACTGACCCTGCCAAAGTCTCTCCCAGCGCGCCGAGAAATTCTTCGACGATTGCATTGACCGTGATAAGGAGCCTGAGGTTATCTTTCAGTTGCGGTGCCAGTGACTTTAACTTTGCGTATGCTTGATCGATGCATGGCCTCAGGTGATGCCCCACTTTATCCGCTTCCTAGTCGTACGCTCACCGAGCCGTGCGAATTCATCGAGAATTACACGTCTTTTTGTCAGACGATATATTGCCTTTATAAAATGAAGCGTTGCTGGCATTTTCATGGGGACATCGTGGACATAGAGAACATAATCAACATCCTTGTTGTTTCAGGCTTCGTCTAGATTGAGAATACGAGAGGTAGCCTGAAACATTAAGCGACGATTAATTGACAGGTGGAACGAGGAAGACAGACAGCATGCTTGCCACGTTGCGATCGTTGTGAATTCGCTGCACAATGGATTCGCATAAACAATTTATCAGGCCTTTCAACCATTGAAGTCGAGGTCCTTGTGCGCTGCGCGAGCAACGGCATCGTCGCGTTGTCCGTTCGTAATGGCATAATGTGATGAGTTTGCACTGACCCTAACCCTAACCTCCCCTCTCTCTCTCATGTCCTTGCTCGACGCGCTCAAGCCTCACCGCGCCGAAGCTCTCCAGCGTGTCCGCACAAACGCTTTTTGCCTCGCGGTTGCTGTCATTTTGTCCTATCTGCTTCCTCTGCCAACCATTCCAAGTGCATTTAACCACGCTTTGTTCATCGGAACACGCTCCTCAAGTGTGGTTGGGTTTCTGAGTGGAGGAGGAACGAGAGTGATCTCCACGGGGCCAACACTGCCGCTAAGGTGGTCTCTAGATGCTGCCTATACCTGGGTGTGTACGATAGGTGTGTCGCATCGAGCAAGGCCAGCAACAAGGTGTTTGATGATCTCCCAGAAGCTGCTGCCGTCACAATATTTCTATTCAACATCAGTCAAGGAATTTTCGCACTCAAATACCCTCCATCGACTACTCCCGCCAGCTCACCGGCCAGGACAAAAACACTCAAATCCAAACCCACACCCACCAGCACACCAAACCGACACCCCTTCAGGCTCTCGTCCCCCAAAACCACAACCCCCCAAAAGCCGTTCACATTCTCGCCTACCCAGTCTCAATCGCAGGGTCCAACTGGTGTGCGACTAGGACAGAGCAGCGTCTATCCATGTACCCCTGCCGATACTCCGTCTCGGGGGTCGCTGCATTACACACTCAACCTGGGCGGTACGCCAAATAGAACACTTTTATCATCTGGCTCCTCAGTCGGTTCCTCGACGTCGGGAACGGCGTTCCCTGCGAGTCCTACACCAGTCATTGCAGCTTGGAGAGGGAGGCATGTTGTGGGCGAGATTGGAAAACCGTTGGATGGCTCGTTTCTCGGTCAGCTCTTGGTCGGGTGCCAGGATGCGGAGCTGGAGGGGAGCGATCGAGTTGATTGATGAAGCTATGAAGTTTCGAGCTTAGCCAGCGATGCCGTGATATTTCTTAAGGATACATTGAATCATAGATTCTCTGTTATTGTCCAACATCGACTTTGATGAAAGGCGGACTGGCCAACGTGCATTATCCCCGTGTTCACGCATGCTTTTGTCCTCAAACCAGTGAATTGAAGTTCTCTATACTTTCCGCGCTCTTTCGCTGAAAGTATGCACCCATGCCGTTGTGCGCTTTTTCATACCTGAAGCTTGATTGATTGATTGATCATTAATTCATTCATGCAGTTTTCGCACGAAAGGTTGTTTGACCCTGCCAATAGGCTCCACGTGTGCAAGTCCAAGACAACCCTTTGTCTGGCTTTGGATCGTACCATTTCCTCAACAAGGGAATGACGACCCTACATTACAACAAATATGGTTGGTCAAACGCCACTCATCATCAAGTTCTGACGTGTCATTGATGCATAAGTTCCGCTCAATGGGCGAAAAACACGCTACGGAGTTCTGACGTGTTTTCCGTGCTCGTCAAAACATGGATCAATCGGCAGGCGGAGATTCTTCTGGGAAATCACCGTGTTACGTGGCTAAAGAAGCACAATCAATTGTTTTAGCGCGTGGCTAGTGGGCGGGACTTGACGCCACAACGTTTTCTAGTCTTCCTTGATGAAAAAGGAATGTCGTGATTGCCTCTGTAACGGACTGAGCTGCCCGAGCTCCGGGAAACCGACGCATGTCAAGAACAAAACAAAAAAATACGCCTTCGATCGTGACTCGTCCATCGGGACTCAAAAGCCAAACGTAATCCGACAAACTGGGCGGAACGCCGGAGACGATGTGAAGTCATGGAGGTTTAGCCGATTTTCTCACATCAAAGCAGCTTTTACGGAATTATGGCATGATTTGTGACATAACTTGGAGCTTCCATTCAATCATGAAATGGCTTCGCCTGACGGCACTGAACAACATTTTTCACATGTGGAGCGTGCATGTTTTCCCAAACGGGAGATGCGCACAAGGGTCCAGGCGATTGTAAAAGTATAAAGAGCAGCAGCGTTTGCTGTTCATTCTCCAGCCAAAGGACTACCACTTCTTAGCTTAATAAACACCTACACATCCTCGTCATGAAATTCACCTTTGCTTTACTCGCTCTCCCCGTTCTGGTTGCTGCCACCGTCCTCCCCCGTGGTGATGGAGGAGATGAGCATCATCATCACGACAATTCCGAGTGCAGCACCGGCAAGCAGGTTTGCTGCAACAGCGAATTCGAGCATGTTCGTCATTTCTTTTGTTTAGTCTTGCCTTTCTAACTAAACCGCAAATCTTTAGTATGACCACTTGAACGCTAGGCAAAGAGGCTTCCTCGATACTATTTTCGAAGGACTCGACATTCAGAATGCCTGTAAGTATAACATCACTTGGGAATTTGTGCATGTGCTGACGAGGTTGTCAAAGTGACTTGCAGCGATTTCACGATCATTGGTCTTAGTGGTAACAAGTGGTAAGTTGATAGCCAGACTCTCATAACACGGAATGAACCTTGTTTGTAGTAATTCGCAATCTGTCTGCTGCTCCCATGTCGAACAAGTACGTCGGGCTCGCTCTTTTCTCCATTTTTTTTTCTCATACTAAATCCTATGTTAGAACGCTTTGATTGGTATCGCTTGCAGCCCCATTAACCTCTGAGCTGGGGCATGATTACGGATTAGGATGCTAGTTTTTTGGACTCCATTTTTTACGTGTCTCGGAATATCATAATGTTATGTCTGATTTGTCGATCGTGCATATGTCCTATAAGTGGTAAGGCGACACAACAATCTCATTTCTACTTTCGTTCTCTCCATTAATTGAGGTCAGCACATTAATAGAGCTTTGGGATGCTTGGTTTCTTTAGTACGATTGTTCTGAAATTGGGTAATGTCATTGTTGAAGACTGCTTCTTTCGCCTCGATTTCTATCACACTTTTATTTTCGTGTTGAACCAAATTTAAGGCATGGAAGATGTACGCGATATTTTGTTCACTTCGTTGCTAATCAGTAGTTTTGTGACACAAAATGAGCACCAACAAATGAGACTTTTTCATGCCAAGTGTTGTTAGGCATCACTGAATGACTTTCCATTGAGCAATTAACAACCTTATGCATTGCGGCATTTCCCGAACATGCTTGTCATACCTTCTTATCTACTATGAGCGACGATGCAGCATTTCCTCCACCTCAGCGGCTTCGGGACGATGCTTTGATGACTTTTTTAGGCTATTGATTGTTAGCCCGGTGACTTGATTTAAGATTCATCAATCCTGAAATGCCTTGACATGACCTTTTCCCCATTCGTCCTATTTGATTATCCACCACATCACGCTCGCGTTTCACTTACTTATTCTGTAATTGCAAGACTAAATAGGATCAGACTCCAGTCATTTTGCACGAAGGCGATGGTCCACATATCCTGTATCCTGCTATTGCACTTGAAGTGTTTTCGTTGCATCATCCTATCTATGCCCTATATATAGAAAAAAATTACGTTAGTTATTTTTGCGTCATAGTCGCTCTAGCGACGAAATGCTGGGAATGCATAATCTCGAGAAGCACTTTCCATTGATCCGAAGAGCTCGATCTTGACAGCCGTCGCTGCAGCAATAGCGCAGATACTTTGAGCCAAGCGAACACAAGTGTCATTTGCTTAACCGCCGCAATTCGGCACGAAGCGTGAAGAGTAAGCGAAAGACTCCCCTTCAATCATACTACATGTCTGCTCGAGAGTTCAACTTAACATTGAGGGAGTACGGCCCATGGCAAAGAACCCGTTCCCGTGCCGTAAAACGTATATTTCATGCAGCGTTCCACAATTGTGTCGGTCCTCAATGCAATAAAAACACGTTGCTCATTAGCAACGACCGGTAGGACACACGCACCAGGACAAGAGGGGAGACGTCCCGCGCGAACGTACGTGCCCCCCACGGGACACTAATCCTCTCGTAGACAACCTAGGCGAAATTCGAGGACCGCGTGTTCTACCACCGAACTGTTCGCTCAAGGCGATTACATCGATGCATCAGAGGAAGGGATTGGAAGGATGTTAACTCGGGTGAGCTGCCACCGGGGGACATTGTTGCTTGAATCGCCAACATAACACTTTGGTGTTGACGGCTCGCTGGGCCTTGGTGGTTGTTGAGTGGTAGGCCCGGTCATCTGGTGTCAAAGCCGTCGAAAAGCGAAGGGAAGATGTTAATAGGGGCGAACGATGGCGTCTTTTTATGGGTTTGCCGCAAGATGTACTTGTTTGTACGGGACGCGATCGAGCAGAAGTTGTCTCAAACCGCCACTGTCAGCCGCCTACAAATGTATTAGACGATTGGAAAGTCGTCAATTGAATCACCTGGTAAGTGGTCCGGGTCGTTCATTCGAGAAATCCCGATGTGCCCTGCAGCAACTATGACTATTCCATCTACAAGGGCAATTGGGGAACAGAGGGCGGCAAAAGTATTATTCTAGAAAATGCTCAGGTTCCCAGTTTGCAGAAAGAGCGTGCTAGCAAGCGGCAACTTGGCCGTCACTACAAACCGTGGTTCTGAATCCATTCCGTGCCTTAACGTCCACCAGGACAGAAGGAGCGCAACGTCGAAACAAGGCAAGAACGAACACCCATGGGAGAGCCGCAACAGAGCGTCGAGTAGCAAACCAAAGTAAGAGAATTTCTTGACTCTCTGGAGTCTGGGGAGAACAAGCGATGAACTTGTGCTATAATTGACTCCGCACGGTAAGTGCAGGACGCCCGGCTTCACGTTAGATTCGGGCATCAAAATTGGTATTGTATTTCTGGTTTCCTACTTGCGAGGCAAGCGGCGGCTCACTAATGAGTCGTAAAGTACTAACAGGCATCCATGAGAAAGATCGACGGGTCCATGGTTAATTAAGATCATCACTGTAAAATGCGTTTTTAGCTTATCGTAAAAGTTACTATTCATGACTATTCATGTCGACATACTATGCGCCCGAAAGACGGCAACTCCACCAGGTGGCCATCTAGAACAATGTTAATGAAACGGTTTCTCCTTGGGGCAAGACAAATGACACGATTACCCACATTTATTCGTCAATCTTCATTTTTCTCTCCTCCTTCAGTGCATCTTTCAATTTTTTCAGTTGAACCGACACAGCCCCGTTTCCCGCCTGACTTGTGCGACTGCGTGCTTCAAAGTCGTCTAAAAAGGACTCTAATGCTTTTATTGCCTGTTTCGTGGACAGCGACGTTCTCGATATCTCTTGCATGCGATTAGGCGGATCGAGAGGTGGGTCCATGGTGATGGTGGTCACGTGAGGCAATGAAACGTAATTTATGCCTCGTAGCACCCCCTGTCTTCTTCGTGCTTGATATCATGTGCGCGAATGGGCAAGAGCATACCGCCATGGGACGCGAAGAAAAATGGAATGGAATAAAACACGTCGCTCAGGGTACGAGGACGAGATGTAACACGCGATTGTTCCCAAGAGACTAATCCTCTCACAGCCTTACACCACCACTGTCAGCCGCCTGTATAAAGCGCGAGAGTCCTTCGCCCTGTCCTATGCTTGTCGAT
The DNA here is from genome assembly GCA_032173475.1 of Amanita phalloides. Taxonomy (NCBI): domain Eukaryota; kingdom Fungi; phylum Basidiomycota; class Agaricomycetes; order Agaricales; family Amanitaceae; genus Amanita; species Amanita phalloides. The sequence continues at coordinate 110,537 of JAENRT010000005.1, read as the reverse complement.
GATGACACGCAATGGATCGGCTATAAGTCTCATGATGGTTTGCAACTCATAAAGACGACCAGAGCCGGTGGCGCATGCAGCGCACCTCTCTGTCTCCATCAGTTTTTCATCAATACCTCATACCTTCAAATGGGGGATAATGGTATGGAGCCAGCCTGACTTCTCGGTGAAACATTAATATTCTTTACCTATATCTAGAACATCCGGCATGCACTGCCTAGTGTCTCCGCAGAGTCAGCCCTACTCAAGCCATCAGTGCCATGAGTAGAACCATAGACAGCAGGCAACATCGTGTGAGCTGCGTTTTATGGTCAATAGCATATTGTTGTCATCAACTAAAGAGAGGATTTCGCCTACCATGCAGGATAGCGTGCTCTAGTCCCTTCGCACGCGTGTAGCACACGCAACGAAGGGTTTATTTAATCGATAATGATCTGGCTCTTGCCTCAAGTTCAATGATATTGATCCAATTGTTATGACATATGAATCGAAAGACTCGGAAGCAGTAAATGAAAGATTCTACCTCACCGTAGACTACCTTGGCCATATGCCTCGTCTAGGTCGCAACACGAAATTTATTACCAACCGCTACCCGTCAATAATGCGTTGTTTTCAGCTGGACCGACGCTCAGTGAGTGCGTGCCCTTGGTGACGGTCACGTGAGGTGAACGAGTCGTACGAGTGTCAGAAAATATACGCGGACTGACCACCTTCCTTCCGCACAGCAATGGGTGCCCTCAACTGGATCGTCCTTCTACTTACCCACCCTCTGGAGTTCAGGAACCTTGTCCAGTTTTACATATATCATGAACAGAAGCGTGACATTAAGGCTATCAAGGAGCACCCGACGTCAGGATGGGACAGAGAGAGTATGCGGAGGTGTTGGGATTTGCTGGACAAAACTAGCCGTAGTTTTGCCGCTGTAATCAAGGAGCTGGATGGAGACCTGGCACGAACAGTACGCTGCGCATATACCTCGTTTTTACCCCATGTTATTCATTTCTACCTAGATATGCCTGTTTTATCTCGTTCTTCGTGGACTGGATACCATTGAAGATGACATGACGATACCAGATGATATCAAGCAGCCTATTCTCCGTTCTTTTCACCAACATACAGTTACCCCGGGTTGGACTTTTGATGGATCCGGGCCAGACGAGAAGGACAGGCAACTTCTCGTCGAATATGACGTTGTCATCGAGGAGGTGAACCGTCTAGCACCCGAGTATACACTCTTATCCTGTCACAGAACGTGTGCTGACAATAGACACGTAGCTACAAAGCCGTCATAGTCGACATTTGCCATAAGATGGAAACTGGCATGGCCGACTACACGCATAAAGCTGCGACAACAGGTTCCATATATTTGGAAACGATCGCAGAATACGATCTTTACTGCCATTACGTGGCAGGCCTCGTTGGCGAAGGTCTCTCGCGTTTATTCTCTGTATCAAAAAAGGAAGCCTTGTGGCTGGGTGACCAGCTAGAATTGTCCAACTCCATGGGTCTTCTCCTCCAAAAAACTAATATTATTCGTGACTATCGGGAAGACGTTGAACAGAAAAGGCATTTTTGGCCCCGTGAAATATGGGGAAAACACGGATTCACGGAAATGCGGGACATGTGTGCCTGGGAAGGTAAACAGGGCTCGGAAGCGGAGGACGTCAAGCGACGAGCAATTTGGGTGCAGAGTGGAATGATTTTGGATGCGTTTAGGCACGCCCTGGACGCGTTGGACTATCTCAGGGTGTTGAAAAACCAGACCGTATTCAATTTCTGCGCGATTCCCGCAGTCATGGCGCTGGCAACTCTTGAATTGTGTTATCAGAACCCGGAGATGTTTTTGCGGAACATCAAAATTAGAAAGGCCGAGGCCGCGCAGGTCAGTAGTAACATCTTCTCGGCGTAAGGAATTGTCTGACAAACCCAATCAGCTGATTATGCGCGCGACGAATCCCCGTGAAGTCGGTCTCGTTTTTCAACACTACGTCCGTAAGATACACGCCAAATCTAACCCAAAAGACCCTTACTTCATCCGAATATCCATTGCTTGCGGCAAGGTAAGCAAAAAATGCTCTACTCCATCACTTGCCTTTAGCTATTTTGGCTACAGATCGAACAATGGAATGAACAGCACTACCCTTCTTTCGTCTACCTTGCGCCCAGCTCTTCAACGCCGATGATGGATTTCTCAGATGCGCGGGGGCGTATTGTTCAACTGGAAAATCACCTGGAGGCGGAACTGTCCAAGAAGGAACGGATAGAGGACATTCGCGCTGGGATCGCTGCGAATGGGTTGAACCACGTGGCTAGACGGGAAAAGGAGTCGCAGAATGAAGTGCTGTTGTTTATAGCGGGTGTCGTGGGTTTGGTGTTGGGTGGCACGGCTGGGGTTGTGTGGTTGGTGTTGAGGATCTTCTAGCCAGCCAGAGGCGCATGGTGGATCTATTGGGTGGAGGTCGTATTTCTTTAAATAATTTACGCACTATATGACACGAGTCAAATATATCTCTCTGGTACAGACGTTTGAAAAGAAAGCGAGGCGCCCTCGGATCCATCGTGATTTTCTGTCATCAGGAAGTCAAGAATTAGGGAGGCCAAACACGGTGCCATCACCATCGCAACGCACAAGCGGAGCGGCGCCCATCAAAGTGCATTTTAATTTATCATCTGCCAGCACCGCCTCAGCCTGTTCCTCGACAGTGCCTCCCAGGGACCAAGCAAGGAACGCAAAAACGGATGACTTGTCAACGGAGCACCGGTTTCGTGATGCATTGTCCAACTGTGTTTTGCATGCTTCTCAGTTCTCACCCGACAACACGCATCCATTGGGGCCCTTTGGCCATCGTGTAAGGTAACACCGTACTTAATTCTGGCGCCCGTCAGGATATACTACTTTTCTCAGTCAAACTAGTATGATGATAATACCTGAAATCCGTTGACATTCCCTGGGGAGTGGGGCGCTCAAAATCCTGGGCTGCCATCTCAAGATTGGACAAGTTCGATATGCACATGACGTACCACCCGGGGTGCCTGTCATCGACACCGAGCGCATATCTGACCGGCTCACGCGCTGCCCACCGCAACAGGTGCGTGCCGTCAGGCCCTCAGGTACCGCGTTCAAGTTTGTTTTTGCGGCGCTTGCCAGGCTGTCACTTCATGTGCGCCGCCGCACGCGATCATTCAACATTGTATACAGGTGTATACGAGCAGCCAGATCGGTATTTCCAAAAAACGATGCCAAGGCTTCTTCGAACCCGCCAAACCCGCTTGACGGGTACAGTTCTGGCAGTTCTGCCCTTGGATTCCATGTATGACGACCGGCCCTTACCAACACATACTATGTACCCATACGCACAGGTACGGACCTGGAGCAGGTGTCCGCAGCTTACGCAAAGGAGTAGCCGGAACGGGATGGCGACTGTGATGGCTGGTCTTAAATGGTGGGGAGAATCAAAACATGATGGGAGTAGGGCAGTTGCCAGTGTGGATGTGCGAGAGTGCCTGAATATTGAGAGTCTCCTAAGAACCGTGGCAGATCGTATGTACGCTTTTATATTTGGAGTAACATCCTGCTCATGATGCTTTGATATATATTTTGAAATATCAATTGCTGCGCCAAAGTCTCTTGCATTGCCTCTTGGATCGTCTCCAACCCGTAATCCACAAGGAGCCCGGAGCTGAGAAAAGTATAAGAGAGTACTTGAGTGCTCGTTCTCCACTGCCGCTCACCATGAAATTCACTTACATCGCTCTGCTAGCTCTCCCCTCTCTCGCTGCTGCCAGCGTTCTGCCTCGCAGTGGTAGCTTCGTTCATCTCTGTTGCGCAGACGTTATCTACGTTCGTTCTCCTGATACTCTTTGTCTGTTTTACTGAACTTGAATATTAAACTTTCAGCCCCACCTTGATCACCACATCCCCGGCACTGGCTGTAAGTCCAATTCTGATCCATTGATGAGAATTTAGGTGAATGTTGACGTGGCGTAATCAAAGACCAGTGTTTTCCTACAGAACAATGGTAAGTTGATGGCCCAGTTATCACAACATGGCATGAATCACGGTTTGTAGCAAATTCGGAAAGCTTGTTGTTTGTGCGGAGGAGGATCCGGTAAGTCATGTTGTTCCTTTCCGTGACTCGAGGCACTAAAGCAGCTTCCAGTCGAATAACGTTGGGTTTGACTGTAAACCCGTCCACTCGTACTAGGCCGGAATGGCACCGCATCGCTCTAGTGCTTGCATCGTTGATTTGGAATATTGGTCATTCCCGTCTCGTAGAGATAGCGCAATTGGTACTTTAAGCAGTGAATGGACCATACTAATCTTTCTATTATCGCTTATTATTGTTTTTAATTCCTTGTTTAGGCCCTTCGTACATGGTACTAGTAGGGCGTCGTACATGTTGCATAATACTAATCTTCACCGTTCTTTCGCGAAAATATCTTCCTTCCCTACGGACCATATCTTTAAGGCACCTACACCCTGTATAGATTCTGTGTGCGATTGGCGAGGCGAGCATGTAGAGGGATATGTGCGGTACCATCTCAACTCAACTGAGGTCAGACGGTACGGCCGTCACTCCATTTTGTGCAAACCTAGCAGGCGGTGAGAACTTGAATATCAACCAAATCAATCGATCACCGATTATCGATTATATGCAACCAACAAATCGCTGATACCGCTCGAGATGGAGCGCCTCAAACCCTGTCACGTTAGCTTGGTTACTCCAGGCATTTTTGTAACGAGGCCATATGAACTCTATATCAGAGGAGAGCCTCACTCGGACAAGCGAAATATTGATATGAGTGCTCTTATTACAAAGATCGGATTCACGCTGGTAGAGCATCTGGTCTTTTGGGAAGAAGGCCTGGACCGGGGCTGTTGGTGGTGCACGAATGACTACTTGGGCCCTCCGGCCACGGATCGGTTATAAGTACGGGGATCGATGCTGGTGGCCGTAGCGGCCCGTGTATCCGGTATACGGCAGCGCAGCCAAACTTGTCCCAATACTCGCGCTGGAACAGTCAGGTCATTCCGTAGACACGGTGACGCTCTCTCCTCAAAACAACAACAGCAGAAGAATCGATAACTGGATCAGCTTCAAGTTCTGCTCCTGCGCGATTCATTCTGTCGCCATCCTCTTCTCAGCGTTCCAGCTTTTCATCCCGTAATATCTGCTGTTCATCTCCTGGGACCAAGAAGGCACAATGGCAAGCCATTGTTGTCCCAGCTTCTTCATGTGTCCTTCTATTCTCCAACGCCCATGATGTTGTCGCAACTTCCTCCTGCTCTTTGGGGTATGTAACGATCTTGGTATTGGTTCATGTCACCTCCCTATCTCCGGTCATTCCTTTGACAATCGCAGGATTGAGGACTGCATATTTTCATGGACGCCTGGAGATTTTCCTTGAGCTTGGGAACTCTTGTCTCCACGTCTCCAGTGGCTGATGTTACGCCCACCATCCACTCCGTTTCTGAGAGTTTATCCAGGCGGGTAGGTGAACTAAAAGTTAACAACGATGCACAGCCTAGGCGGCGGAGCTAACTAGACAATTCTGAAAGGCATTCCCTTCAAATCAAATTGGTCATGACGGTTCCTTGTTCCTTGTTCCGTGTTGCAACCACGCGCAAAGAAAGTTCGACCGTGGATATGTGTCATAAAGATGGAAGCGATGCTCCATGAGCGCTATTCACGGATCTAAGAATTGTAAAGCGTCTTGTGCGACTGCAGATCCGATCGATGGTATTCCCATGATTCCTACCATTTAATAGCATCGCTTACGCTTCGTTTGTATATATGCCGACTCTGCCGAGCCGCCTACTTTTCCGCCCATTCAGGTGTAGAGAACATCGTTGTCCGCAAGTCAACGGATGGATGTTTCAGCTCTGATCAGCATTCCATCGGTTTCAGTCATGATATTTACATGAGCATTGCATTTACACCGCTTCTAGGGGACGACCGATCAGAACATGCTCATAACGCGATGCCCTTGCCAAGTTGCCTGTGCTTGAACACAATGGCTGTGTTTATTCCATCTCCTTGAACTAGTGAACACAGTGATGAAGAAAATGTTCAATGTAGGTAGGTTAGCAAGAGAAGTCTGCATACTTCTCGCGACAACATGCATCCATGTCGTGGTCCTGTGGTTCTTTTCATCGCGTCTTTTGTTTCACGTTACAGCACTTGTGGCTTGATTCATGCAGGGTCAATCTCACTATACCTAATTCGTATGTGTATTCACGATCTAGAATCAAATAGTACATACTAACTCCAAATATGTCTAGGCTCTTCGGCCTACAATAGCAGGCCTCGTGCAAGGTATAAACGTAATTCTAGCATATTCATGATGGGCTTCTTTTTATTAGTTCTTCGCTTCCCCATCTTGCGCTATTATCCGCAGACTAGACTGTTAATGGCATCTTATACAAACGTTTTTTCGTGCTTGCGCATTAACTCCGCATACCATTGATTTACTTCTGTCATTCCGATGCCAATTTAATATCTCACTCCACTGGGCTAGTACTAATATATCCTTTAACCAGGGAAAACGACAGGGGTAACTTTATATTCATTGTAACACATCCGTTCGGCGAACCGCTCACATGCCAAACTCACTCCTCACATGCCAAGCTCTCTGCTCACATGCCAAGCTCTCTAATATCTCAAGCCAAGACCTGGGGAGGGTCCCAGATACAGCAACCCACCACTCTGACGACGAATCTTGTTAACCTGTGCCAGTCGAACTAGCGATCAATAGATGGCGATGCACGCCTTGGCCCCCAAAACATAGAATTCAAAATCTAGCCCAACATAGCCAAAATTCGGTTAATTTCCGGGGGCATCGAAAGCTGCTTACCATGATTCACAACACGAGTTGCGGTTCCAATTGAATCGAGCAACATCGGCCCTCCTTAAGCGACTTCGCACTTGCCCAAATTCAACATGCACAAAAGCGTGAAGGAGTCGAGAAGGGTATATAAGAGCACCAGACATTGTTGCTAATTCTCCAGCAGAGGATCAACCGTCCCAGCTTAACGAACACCTACTTCGCAGTTCATCATGAAATTCTCTTACATCACTTTGCTCGCTCTCCCCTGTCTTGCTGTTGCCAGTGTCCTGCCCCGTGCTGCTGCTGGTTATTACGACCACAGGCTCTGTTGCGCCCACGTTGACTACGTTCGTCCTCCTAATTCTCTTTTTCTGGATGACTAAATAACAAACGTTCAGGACGAGTACGACTATGGCCACCCTGACCACCACCACCACCACCACCACGATCACCACGATCACCACCACCACCATGACGATGGTGGCGTTGGCCGTAAGTGCTCCCTGATGTTGAGATTTGAGGTGAATGCTGACGTGGCGTAATCAAAGGTTATTGCTTTCCTAGATACGGCAACTGGTGCCCGATCGGAGAGGCTGTTGACTGCGAGCACTACGATTCGGTACGAAACACTGTCCTTTCTGCGAATTGGGGTACTAAAGCAGTTTCTAGTACGATGACTCTGCAAGAGGCTGTTACTCCGTCGACGATGACTACGGAAAAGCGGGGAAGGCGGCGAAGACCGCGAAAACCGAGAAGACCGAGAAGACGGTGAAGGCAGCGAAGGCGTAGTGCACAATGTATTATGGACTAGTACGGACTAGTATGGACTAGTGTTTGATCATGATTTGGAATGTAATATGGTTTCTCTTTGAGCATAGCGCAATTGGTGGTGAGCAGTGAACGGAGAGGGTCGTGAACCCTAGTATGGTATGCGACTGTTGTGGATGGTTCTGATGTTCTGGCAGATGGAGTCTAGTGAGGTTTTTCCCTGCCCTGGCCTCGTAATCTGCTACAGACTCTGGCCACCCACCAACAGGTGGCTGACCGTGTATATGATATGATGACCGTGATTGTTGAGGCAGATGAGTCTGCTCGCGATTAAAGAATATTTACCACTGGTCCTCTGAGGCCACAGCGCCGGTATGCGCTGGGATGGTCAGCTCATACCACTAGACGACGTTCTAGGGCTCTGCTTTAAAGTCAAATCAACGACAGGATGCGATAACTAGAAAAAAGTTGTCAGCAGCGAAAGGACGGCAGCTTCAAGTTTATCCCCGTCATGACTTAGCCATTCTCTATCTACAGTCCTCGGGCACCACCAGATCTCCGTCATTTGGTTATCAACAGACCGTTGTGGCGTGAGATTTGAGTGACCACGTGATCAATATTTCTTTTCCTTCTGCCAGTGTTGGAGGGAGTTGGAGTTCCGGGCGCTACTAAAACCCGTCGCCATCAAATCACAAGCTATTGACGCTACTAGTAGCAGGCAGAATGCTCATCACGGTTTTCTCAATGCGTCCAGAGCCAGCCGCTCGCCACTCGCCATGCTATTTCGCGATTGTGAGATGCAAATCGTAGGAGTGCGATTCCTTTGCCCAGTTGTCGATGATACCAGACGCAATGTTTCACGTTTTGACTCTCTTTGGCTAGTATTACTCTCATTCTCTGCATCAGGATGGCAGTCAAGATGATGATGCACTCTCGATTGAGGTGCAGACTATAGGTGACTTGAAATAAACGGGCGCACCCGCATTGTAACCGTCTCTCAATTATCTCGTATCCTTCCCTCCTATAGTACTCACGCGCTTCCCTCTGCCGGCAATCCAACACTTGTAACATGAGTCTAACAAGTTCACCTATCGTCCTTTAGAACGACGGTCTTTGTCGTTTCATTTAATATCACAATAGGTTGACTATGACGGACGTTTATATAACGTATTTTACGATGACCCTCGCGCTCTCCATCGTCAAAGTGCGCTAGCTATGTCATTTAGCCTACAACCCATGCAATGGCTCCGCTCACTGCGGTATGTTTTAACTCCTCACGTCAGGGCGGTGGCCAAGAGGTCAGATACAGGTTCGACGAGTCAACGGAAGACTTTGCTCCGACCAATAAACTCGGCTCAAAGGCAAAGTGTACGTCAAATATCATGACAGATTGATCGTACCCACGATGGTCGGCGGTTCATTGGTAAAACTGTGCTAGTGACTTGTTTGATCATTCAGACATGCTTTCTCAACAGAGCAATAAGCAGAACAAAGAGGGATTGGAGAAGAGTGGTCTCGGTCTGGGAAATGAGCTGGAACTGAGGTTGCGGTGAGCAGAGTAAGACAGGAGACAGTGTTTCCGCCAAGCATCCTGTCACTGTTATTTTAGGTAACACATCACCTGATATTCGCACAACTGTCATAACCCTAGGACGCGCTGCCAAGGCCAAGATCAAGGGTTTTTTATGTGCTCCTTAAGGACAAGTCGCTCACCAAGCCCTGTTACTGACATGCGGATTCCTCGAAGACGCTGTTGAGATGCTGTGTAGCATCATCGGAATTAGGACACACTGCATGTCTAGATCCATCCTCGCCGAAGAATACAAAAACAAGGCAAACTTCCACCTCAGCATGGCGCTCAATATAGATGGGTAAAGGCGGGACGTCTGCATGCTTCTAGTCCCACAATGCCGTGGTACATGTACTTCTGCTCACGTAACAGGACTTGGGTCGAATAGGGAAAATGTGCCTAGATCTGAATGCGTATTCAGATCTAAAACCAAATGACCCCTGACAAGTCAAGGTCCATTGGCCAATGGGCAGCAGAGCCGTGGTCGGTAAAACCGTCGGTTAACCTCAGACTAGACTATTAATAGAAGTTTGCATAAACGTTTGTTCCCTCCGCCCATAACCTGCCATTCCGGATATCAGTTGAACATTTCACTCCAGCGATGCGCTAGTACTAACATATCATTTTTTCGCATAGAGATTTTGTCATGTTGAGGTGTAAGTAGCTCTAAGATACAGCTATAACCAGGGAAAACAGTAGCAGTTGATTTCTTCATTGTAATGCGCAAGCCGATATCTGCAGAGCGCCCAGCAAATCATGTCAACCAATGTGAGTGCAATCAATCGGCGATTCCAGATCCGTCGGCTGGTAATGACGCCCAGAACATGGACCTCAAAATTTTGCCCAACGTGGTCGAACTTTTGTCAATTTCCGCATACAACTTATGATGATTTACGACATATATTGTAGTTTCAGATTGAATCGAACAACATCGGCCCTAGTTACGCGACTTCATACTTTCCCAATTTGAAACCGAGCGGGAGTCGAGAAAGGTATATAAGAGCACCAGAATTTGGTGTTTTTTCTCCAGCAGAGTATCAACAGCCTTCCAGCTTAACAAATACCTACTTACTCACCATGAAGTTCTCTTACATCGCTCTGCTCGCTCTCCCGTATCTTGCTGCTGCCAGCGTTATGCCCCGCGGTGATGGCGGTGATGGTCGTGACGAATTCAAGCTCTGTTGCAAGGCCGTCTTCGATGTTCGTCCTCTTGACTTTCTTTGTCTATCTGGCTGAATAGCAACATTCAGGACCACCATGACGACTACCACCACGGCCACCATTGGCGCCATTATGAAGGTGGCATTGGCTGTAAGTGCCTCTGATGTTGACATTTAGGTGAATGCTGACTTGACACAAATCAAAGATGGTTGTGAGCACTTAGAACACTGGTGCCCTTACGGACATCGCTATGAATGCAAGAGCTACTACCACGTACTTCACCTTCCTTTCTGTCAGTCGATGTACTAACGCAGTTTCTAGTTTAATGGGGTTGCCACCGGCTGTTTCCCGATCCACTGGGACGACAAAAAGGCAGCGTAAGGCACGCATAGAATTTTCTTGGACTCTTAGTCGTAGATTTGGAATATAATCGTGGTTTTTTATTGAGTATAGTGCAATTGGTATTGAGCAGTGACTGAGCAGACCGCAGATATTTCAGATAACTGTAAACTAAAATGTGAGGTGATTGACGAAGTCTAAGAAAACTGCCGCTGGTAGTTACGATTGAGGCAATGAGTTTTGATAATATGATCAGTAATAATCCGTCATCATGGTTTGACAAGTCCAGCCTTGATACAGCTATTATTTTATTCGAGGTTGGATGTTGCGTGACCATGTGACGTTTTACCCGCGTCCTCAAATCGCACAACCGTGACTTCCAAAACTCCGTGTATGTTGTACGCCGTCTGCCAAGGAACGATACCAATGGGGAGAAAGCTGCCGAAGACTTTTTGCAATGACAAGTACTATGTTATAGGTGCTCCTCAATTGTGCACTGGGTTTTGCTATTGGTTCAAGCTAGGATGTAAAGGGCAGCAGGCCTGGCCATCTCTTCCGCTCGTTCCAGCTGGTCAACGGACATGGAAACTCGCCACCATGCCGATCCTATCCATGAAGGTGACTCCGCATCCTAGAGCAATCTCACCTAGACGTATATCAATGACGACGTCACCTGCTGTGGATTTGGTTTGGCCGCTAACGTTGTTCACGGATCTATAGTAATTCGTCTTGAACATAGCTAGCGTTCGAGATGTGGATGTCCTCATGAACCAAGGTCCTAAATGCTGGCAATAGTGTTATCGATCCAACGACCCCATGTCTCATCGGCGCATATTTCAATTAGTTGGTACATACATACCTGATTCTGTCGACATACGGGGAGAACATCCTACCACGTTTAGCTATCCCTGAATGTTAACCTCTTAACATGCCAATTATGGTCAGCGTTTCACGTGTTTCCGCCATGATGTGCTGACATTGCTTCCAGAATGATCGGTGAGAGTACACATTCGCTTGGAATTACCCTGTCGCTCTGTTCCCCGGCGCGCCCATCTGCCGTTACTTGTGTTTTAAACATCTCAACGACCTTCTTTTCCGAACACAAATATCCACGATTTGGCACGCAATATTGACAACAACTGTGAATTTCAACATTGGTGACATGGAAACATGTGAGCACTCAAAAAATGACCTGCGTCTTGTCAGCTCAGGTTTCGACGGCAGTGCATGAGAACAACCCCATTGAAGTAAACGGTTTGTCAAGGTGCTTCGCTTACAGTTACTCACAATCAAGTTGTGACAGTAATGCGCTGCGGGCGACTATTGCAATGTCGCGATCCATTCTTGTCCTCTTCATTAAGCCTACTTTTCTCGTTCCGTTTTCCCGTGCACTTGGCAGGTAAACTGCGTGTCTATGCCATTAATTTTTTTTCTTCCTGACCTTAATCGTGTGCAGCTCGGCTCGACTAAGAAGGCTCTTTGTGGAGCTGTCTTTTTCTCCCAGATAGGTATGGCTTGAATCCATAATTCCCCAGATCGATTGCGGAGGCTTACATCTCCCGAAATGTAGCCACAACGCGACCAACAAATTGGACTCTGATCGTCATGAACGAGGAGAATCGCTAATCCCATTTTCCATCTTCCTTTTAGGAAATGTAACAACCTTAGCGCTCTTCTGTTGGTATATGACACCTGTAATGTTCCCAACCGCCCGGGGAAGAATGACCAGCGTTCTTAATAATGCCATATTTGTGTTGTTGTATCGAACCTGTTTAGAGGTGCAGAGTTACTTACCTACGGCCATTACTCAATCGCAGTATCGACGCCCAGATGGGACTGCGCTTTTTCATGGACGCCTGGCAACCTTCGTTGAGCTTGGGAATGCTTTTCTCAATAGGTACGGTTACAAATCTCTCTGCATAGAACCATGTCAGACGCACCCCTTGCATATAGATAATTATAAATTGCTTGGGACGCTTGGCTTCTCACGGTGAGCAGGATATAGATCAAACAAATGTTCAAAAACGATGCGCGAGCTAACTAGAGGGTTTCGAGAGTCGTTTCCTTCAAATTAATTCGGTCACGGTAGTTCTTTGTTACGTGTCGCAACAACCCATGCAGAACGCAAAGGAAGTTCGACCGTAGCTAGGCGCCATGGCGTTGGAAGCAACAGCCTACGAGCGCTATTCGTGGATCTGTTGAAATGCGCCTCGTATATTCATACGCGGCTGCGGATCCGATCGATGGTGTGAATATTCCCATGACTCATTCCATCTAACAGTAACGCTGGTCGATTCGATGACCTTACCTCGTAATGTGTTCCTGCTGATTTTGTTGGCATATGACAGACTCTGCCAGGCAGAACGCAGTCGCGCTCCTCTTCGCCAATTTAATCTGAACAAACCTCGCCGTGCCACCTTCCATGTTTAACAGTCCGCGAGTTAACGAATGTTGACACGTTCATTTTGGTCAGCGTTTCAGTTTCAGTCATGATATATACATGAAATTTGCATTGAAATTGCTTCCAGGGCGGCCGATAGGGACACGTGCGTAACGCAATACCATTTAGCACGCATTGGTTATATATCGACGAGTTGACAGATTTGGCAAACAACGATTATGATTTTTCAAAATCTACTATTCGGAAACTTTGTATTCTAAATTCGTGAACACCTCACGGACAGTCCGAATACTATCAGTTCAGAGATTGATGTTGACGGTGTTGCATCCGAGAGCAACGGCCCCATTCTGCGAGGGAGGTGAGTAGGTGGTCTGTCAGAAAAATATTGCTCCTGATGGGACATACAAAGTTGGTGTTTTTGCAGCAGACCGTCTGTTCAGGGCTATCAAAGTTGCGTTTGTAAGTCGGACGACCATCCCGTCATCGAGTTACTCACCACGGGGCCATACCAATAATGGGGTTGCAAGTAACTATTCAAATGCACCGTTAAAAACAATCCACAGGGTCTAGTTTTCTACTCGTACCGCCGACCAGGTCAGTGAGATCGTTGACATTGATTCCCAGACTAACAAGAAGCGGGGTGAGGCTACCGAGATTGTTGGACTAAAAAAGAAAATTCAACGTTGTCAGATTTGTGAGGTTTGGAGACGTCAATGGGGTCATGCTAACACTCTGAGTGGACGCGCAGCATTGAACGACTCCAGTGTTACACGATGAATCTCTTGGGAGAAGGGCAGAAGCCGCTGCTAGAGCAGGGAGAACGAAGAGTGTAATGCGAGAAACGAACATGACAGTGAGTTTTTGTTGTGGAAAACTGGTTTTGTTAGCAGGCTCTGCAGGAGAAACGTCCTCGGGCACCAGTCTTTATACGGTTTTCGCGTTCCATTTTTGCATTTTTTCCATATTGTCTACTTTTACTCCTTTCATTTCTCTCTGCAGTTACACTGCACGTTGATGCCGTTAATCCTTCGCTGTCTTTGATACCAACGAGTAGCTAATTTTTTCTTTGCAACAGGTACTGCAGTTTCATCGTTCTTGCATCCTCTGAAGGTGGGGTTCACCTCGATTTATTTTCCCATGGATCGACTGCGGAGGCCTACATCCCCCGAGCTGTATCAGCCAAGCGCTTAGAACTTAGAGTCGGGTTATCACGAACGTTACGTTGGACGCCTTTTTCACCTTCGTTTCGGGGTATGTGGCAATCTTAATAGTATCTATCGTAATGCTGGCCTGCGGAAGAATGATAACTGTCTTGGCAATGTTTCCTGTATCATTGTCTCGAATCTACTGCGCTCATTTTCTCATTTCCTTCTAGCAACCGAAGTTAGTTATTTAGTACCACGCGTTACAGGCCATACCGAATTCCGGCGATTCCTGGGTGTTGATCTTCTGTCTAGTCACATCTTCTCACAAACTCCTGTTGCAACTGTCCAACGTCGTGTCTGGGAACCTTTAATTCTATCTCTAGGCGTCGTGTGTTTTTAACCGTTCCCAAATGGCATCGTTGACAAAGGCGAACAATCATGAAGATTCAAAGGGGTGGTCACTTCACAGAGTCCTCGTTCCGTGTTGCGATGGCTCACAGAAGACAGTTCCCCCGTATCCAGGTGTCATAACGCTATCACTACATGAAAGAACGCCCTTCGAGCGCTGTTCATGGATCTATCGTAATGCATCTTGTATATTGCCGGACGTCTTGTTCCTGCAAATGTGTATTCCCGACATCACGCGATATGCGCCATCTAACAGTAACGTTTATCCTATTGCCAGCTGTCATCGCATCATTGGTTTATGTTTGCATTTACTTGACTTGGCGGAGCGATACGTTCTACGCAGACCCACGCTGCCAATTCAATATGGCATGAAAAGAAGAACACGTGGTGCGATCTCAAACCACACTAACAGTCCGTAGGCCGATGAAATATTGGGGGAACATCAACTCTGATTTTCAACATATCAGGAAAGATGTCTATGACCAAAGTTTACTAAGTACTGAGTACTTCCGAATGTTGTCAGCTTAGAGATTAAGGTTGATTGGGGTGCATCCGAGGGCAACGACCCCGTTCTGAGAGAGAGATAAGTCAATGCTCTGTCAAAATATGGTTCTTGGTCGGACTTACAAAGCTGTTGTTTTCGCAGCAGACAGTCTGAGCATTGCTACAAGGGTTTCAATTGTAAGTCAGCCAACGCTTGCCTTCTGTCAGAGTGACTAACCATGAGTTGCCGCCGGCGCCAATGACGGTAATGGGGCTGCAGGTGACTATTGCAACATTGCGTTAGAGGCGGTTCGCAGAATCTGGTTTGCCATCCTTACCGCCGACTAAGCCGGTGAGATTGCTGACGTTGATCCCAAGAAGACCAAGAAGCGAACTGAGGCTACCGAGATTCTTGGACTAGAAAATGCAACGCTGTCAGAATATGTGAGGTTCGGAGACGTGAACGGGGACGCTAACACTTTGAGTGGAATTGCAGCATTGGACAGGTCCGGTGCTGCATGACGACGAAGGGCCGGTGCGCTTAACGACAGCAGAGGCACATGCGAGGGCAGGGAGAGCGAAGAGCGCGATGCGAGAAACGAACATGGCAGTGAGAGTCTGTTGTGGAGAGAACTGGTTCTGTGTGCAAGCTTTGGTGGGGCAAGCGTCGTCAAAACGTCCCAACCTTTATACATTTTCTGCCTTCCATTTTTCCTTGCAGGACGATCGGCGAAGCGTTGTGACTGAAACAAGTCGCGAAAGTCAACTGATGTGACGAGCTATCAACGTTGTCAACGGTGAATCTGTCATTGACAGGACAGTGAAAATTCAACCGTAAGCTACGAGATTGCCGTAATGCAAATTTTGACTCAATTTTTTTTTTCCCCGCATAGGAATGCTTGCATGTTGAGGTCTTGAGACGAAAAGACAATCTTCACTAAGTACAAAAAAATAACGGTGCCCAAAGGGCCAGAACAAGGATCCTCTGACTGCTGTCCGTCCTCCGCTCATTTAGAGGGATATTGTTCCTTGCCATCTAGTGTGTCACAAAATTCATTCGAGTACTCTTCTATAGGAATGCTCCCGATCGCTGATGACGTTCTTGACAATGCCGTGCTCGTGTCAGAATGTCAATCTCCTATGTCTATTTTCTCATTTCCTTCCAGCAATGGGAACCATTTATTCAGTAAGCCTACATACAGCACCGAGTAGTTTTCATTGCATGAGCATGGATGCTTAGGTGCTGCCGCATTTTTTCATGGGTGTCTGCCAGCAATTTTCCAATGCCGAGCTTGAGAATTTCTGTTCTATCTTCCTACCTCCCCTCAGGATGATACGCATGGACCACTCCATCACAAGAGTTTCCTAACGCAGGCACCCCGTCCAGGATACGAAGCAAATAAACGTTCCTCAATAGGCTATCTGGAACATTCCGAGCAGCGGTCCCTCCATGCTTATCAATGCCAAGGCGGTTCCATGCCCCTCACACAGAACGTAATGGAGTTATCACATTACCGATACACAAGGATTCTGAGCTCTTATCTCTCTCACGAAAGAATGTCTAATCCTATATTTACAATGAACGCAGTTAGTTGTTGTCCAACTTTGCATTTTCGCCTACATAGCCCTCGATCCGCTTAGAATATATCAATGACTTGAAGTTCAGCGGACGACGTTTGCTGAATATATATATATAATGTTTCACAGTGGGTCATGGGCATTGACACGACTAGAAATAGACCACTGAATCAATCCCACATTCCGTTATGGAACTTGACAGGCAAGCGATGACATCTCACCGCAGCACGCTCTGTCGAAGGACCCCCACCACCACTCACCAACGCAGAAAGCGGGTATTGTTGTATCACAGTTATCACAGGACCGACAACGCGTCAAAAGAGCAAGCTCAAAAAAGTCCAAAGAGTAAAAAGAAAATCCGATATTTTCCTCTACTCCGTACATCGGGCTTCGCAGGCGTCGCTACCCCTCCAGGGTCCGAGTCTCCGCCCGCGTGGGACTCGCAAAAGTTGCACTTCCACTGGGTATTCAACCCTCTAGATGGGGCTATGGGTTGACCTTCTTTTCTGCTGTGGTGGTAATCCTTTTTTTTTTGTGTTCCCAAACGCCGCGGAAGGAGTAAGATTGATCGCAGTCACTAAAGGAGGTCGTGCCGTAATTGGGGGGTTGCGCTATATCGACAGCCAAGGCAGTGAGACGTCGGGGAGGAATGCAACATGATTGCTCCGTTGGCAAAGATAGTTGGCCAAACAAATGACCTCGACTGCGGCGGAATCCTCAAAAGTACGCATTAGACGTTGAAGAAACTATTTGACTAATTGCCATGGTATCTCCGGTAGCCACAGGATGACCTGGAGCAAGAATCCGTGATTTAGGTGTTCCGCGATGACTACTAGTAATTTGAAGTATTGTTGTTTTCTAACGTCTTGTGACAGAGGACTGTCAGGCCAGCAGGCATATCGGCCAGCAAGACTATTGGGAATCATCGATTTGCAGAGGGCGGGAGGGGAGACGAATGTGGCAAACGCCGGCAGTGGACATGTCCATCACTGAGCTCACAGTCGAGGACATGGGGTACACCATGACGTATACCGGTTGATATCGACTCCGACTCTCGACTCTGGGATGGTGAGCAAAACCTGGGTTATTTAACAAGACATGCTAGGGCGGCTGTTCCTTCCGCAAATGGCGTGTGTGGCGGTCGGGCGCCAGCTGGGAGATCTCGCTGAGTGCTGCCGGTGTCCAAGTGGTCGGAAGAACATATTGACGTTTCTGAACCTTCAATTGAATCTCTACCCACGATTCATTTTTCTCCACTGCGTTTCCCAAGTCAGGATGGCACCCAGCTGTACTTCTGCTTCTCTGTTTCCTTTACTCTACCCTACCCGTGTAATGTTGAGCAGTGACTGAGGTTCGAGCAAAAAATGACTACGATTAGGTAATGTAGTATCAAATGGGGAGTCATCACAATAATAACAACAACCGACACGCCAACAGAACCGACAACGTCAACAGCGCAGCTCAAATCAATTTACCAACCAAAGATCAAGTCCGATACATGTCCCAACACTCCCCTACTCTGTACATCGGGCTTCGCAGGCGTTTCCACCCCCCCTCCTAGAGGCGCAGCAGTAGTAGGCTCCGCCCGCATGGACCTCGGCGCACTAGTCGGTACAGCCCCACCACCACTTCCACTAGGTACCCATCCTCTAGACGGGGTCGCGGGTTGACTTGGCGGTGGCGCCTTGTGACCTGAACCGATCGTTGTTTTCCTAAACGCCGCGGCGGAAGGAGCGAGTTTGATCGCAGTACTAAAAGAGCCCGTGCCGTAATGAGGTGATGCTGCGCTTGGATCGACAGCCATGCCTGTATCAGAGGTAGCCGGCTGTAGCGAGACGTCGGGAGGAACGTGGGTGCTTCGTAGCAATGATGGTGAGCCAAGCAATGCCTCGGCTTGGGCGGAATCCTATAAAGTACGCATCAGAACTATTCACATATAGAGACCACAGGACTAACCGCCCATTTTACACCGACAATGTAACTTCCACAGAGCACTTCTCCGCTTTTTCGGACAGCTCGCATGGCATCTCCAGGATCACGATATCCAATTTTAAAGCAATTGGCGATTTCGGTGTTGACGTCGGGTTCAGTGGTGTCGCCTAGTGATTTGAAGTATTCTACCGTCACACTGTATCGGTCTTGCGGATAACCAAAGACAATGACGTAAATCGCTTGTTGTTCTTGTGTTGGTTGTTGGTGACGCGGGTGTGGGGTGCCATTGACACCTGCGCCAGGCTGAAGCCGGTGTTTGAACAACGCCGAGGGCGACTGGTAGTGATATATTCAATTCCGAAACCCAAGCGAACCGAATAAACGTACTCTTGGTTGGAATGGGGAGGATGATGTTGAATCCACGTATATCTCATGGGGTATATCGGTAACTGAGGTCATGGGCGGGGCATCTTCGTCGGCGAGTGCTTGTCGTTTCCTATGGTTCAACATGACCATTAGGACGAGACATGACAAACGGACGACAACGCACGTCGTACTCTGAAACATCGAATCCATCCCAAACTCTGACGTCGTTCCACGCACAAGTCCTTGGTTTAGTTTTGCTTTCGTCTGAACAATAGGCGCGTCATCTGATCTCGGACTGCCCTGTTGAGCGTTCTATAGTAAAATTTTTTTTTAAAAAAAAAGCCACAATCGAATGTTAACGCCACGTATTGCGCGTTTTCTAGCGCTCGAACAGAAGGAAAAGGTCACCAACAAGGTTCTGGGACGCTGACTATTGTGTTAAACCATCAATTCCGTGCCACTGTTTTTGAATGGGCAACGAGGGTGACACTCACCATGAGGTATCCCGGTTGATATTGACTCCGACTCTGGGATAGCGAGTCGGAAAAAGACGTCAGGGATCCTGTTGGGTTTACCGAGGTGCTTCCCCAACCACCGAGGTTTGGATTGTGATGATGGGCGCCCCCTGAGGTTGACATTCCGGCGACGGAGAATGGTGAGTGCATGCTCACGAGGTCTTCGACAAACAAAGGCAAATATCTCTTTTTCTTTTCTTTTCTTTTTCTTTTCTTGTGCGCGATGACTCCGCAGCCGCGCCCAGCTCAGAATGGTCGCCTCTGCTGAATGCCAAGCTATCTACGGCAAAGTATCCGCTAAACAAAAATTTTAGCCCATCACCTCATCGACCACGCTACAGTACTCGACGCTACTTGGAAAACATCAGCAAGTTACACTGTAAACCATCACTAAACTTACGCCATGTCTTGAAGTCGCTGATAATAGTGATCGTTTCATGCATCCCAGTTCCATCACACATCATCGCCAAGTACGCCACTAGTCCTTGTACGTCGGCGATTTCCGTCCAGAATCTTTACAGACTACTTATGTATTCATGTAGGGATGAACTTATGTAGGGATGATGTCAAAATATCATACCAGATCATAACCTCCGCGGGCGGGTTTTGCCATCCTCTGACACGCGTCACACCTCCTTGATGATGATGATGATGTGTTCTTTAATCGACCGCTTCCATAGATCAAAACAACAAAGGCTAATAAGGTATATACCGAGGATCAAAACAGTGTTGGAAATAAGTGTACGTGTACGAACGTGAAATCATAGAACCAGTGATTGTTGTACGAGAAATGAATGGCTCGAGACACAATTTTGTCTAAAAGAAATTAGTTATATGTACAATATTAAGGGGGGTGACGGGGGGGGGGGCAAATCAATGGATAATGACCAACCCAATGTTTGATTTATCTTCACTCGTCGGAGTACGTAGTACTGAACCTGACGAGGACTCGACAGTGGTCGTTGAGGATCCGAAGCGGGGAAGCTGAATCGAAGGAGGGACGAATGACCGGATCCTTGGAACGTGCTTGTCGTCCGACCACTGGACGCCTGCAGCCCAAACGGTGGCTAGGAGCACCCCGATGATCTGCACAAAGAGGCTGCATATCATCAGATAGGTTCCAGGCATGATGGGCGGGTTGCGCCGGAACGTATTCGCCAGCAAGGCAATGTCGAGAAACATAGGAAGAGTGAAATTCGAGGCTGCAATCCAGAAGAGCGTTTTGAGTTTGGACGACCTCGAGCCTGTTGGTGCAAAGCAACCATCAGATGACGATATATATATTATATCACGAAGAAGAAGAAGAAGAAGAAGAAAATCGGACGAACTGAAGCTACGAGTGCCCAATGCCAGGCGAAAATCAATTTTCCTCAAGAAAAGATACGACGCGATCCTGTGAAAGTTGACATTAGATGCTGTGGAAAAGCTTTTCGACTTGGTATGCATAAAAACTTACGAATTGTCGAGTAACTGGAGGATCCACGCAACCTTGGTGTATTTAAGCTGCATCCCCAACTCAGCGACGACAAGAGGACCATAAACATTGGTCATCTCCGTCAGTTTCTTCATGTAGATGGAGATATTGACCATCCTGACGATTTTCAAGGAGACGAGAGGGACGAGGATCATGATTCGTGCCGAACGGTGTGTGTACACGGCCAGGATGCGACACAGCAGGATGGATTCCACGAACAAGGGTAGCGCTGCTATAGCAAAACAGGTTACCACGCATTTGCTAAAGACAATATCTTGCTCCTCTTCCGGAAAAATGACTCTGTTGTACTGTTTTTGATTCCATTTGCAGTCAGCCCACCGCTTGGACCAAGAACGAGAAAAAAAATTGCGCCCTTACCATGTACCAAATACAGACAACTCCAATGCCCAGCCCAAGGAGTATCGAGAGGACATTGAGGAAAAAGACGGGCTTGCGGCGCAATGATCTCGTGGAAAAGAAGAACAAGGCGAAGAGCAGGGGAACGAGCATCGCAGACCACATCGTCACCAACAGCATCACATTCAAGGCGGCGGCGACGAGAGCCACGGTGTCCGTTGGGGATGGGACCGATGTGGGGATAAGGGATGTCGTCGAGTTATCCATACTGCCAGGTCACTTGGTCTGGCACTGGAACAGGCAGGTCATTATAATAGTACCCATTTTGGGTTGGGGGACAGGACATTTCGGTAGTTTCATATTAATTCTCGTGACCTGGCCCCCGTCATAACCTTGAGTCTAGATAATAAAATGATGGATCATACCAAGGTGAAACCTTCCAAAAACAAACCGACCGTGGCTTCAATGAGTTTTCCCTTCTTGGTTCGGATTCCGAATTGAAAGATGTTGCAGCATTGGAAGGGCTCAGCGGCCAGCTTCGAGTAGTAAAGAACGTCACTAAACAAACAACAGTAGAGTCAATGTAGTGCCCACTGCCGACTGCGTGGTCGATGCTGTGCTGCGATTGATAACTATCAAATCTGTTGGATAACCGCCACCCTCGATCGTCGGAAGACTCTTAAGCCTCTGATCGCCCCCGGGGCCCCTCCTCCTCCTCTATATACTCATGATGGTTCCGTTCATACTCGTTTGTGGAGTCGGCAAATCTGACAACTCAACCATGACTCGTCGGACTCGCTCCGCCTACTGCGCATCATTTCCTTCCCCTCAACTTCAATGCGGTGCTGGCTGCAGTCAGTGGATACACTGTCGCGGTGCTCTCGTGCACTGCAAAAAAAGATCTGGGAAAGAGAGTTCCACAGTTTTTTTTTTTTTGGCTCGAAATTTCACGCCCACACAATTTGAATTGCCTGTCACGTCGACACCCTCAAGTTTTCGACTTGGCGTCATGAGGACCAAGGTCCATGCCATCTGAATGTCATTTGCCTTTTTTAATAGGGTGGTCCCCGAATCCCGCCCATGGATAGGAAGCAGAGGAAGCGACCGTCTTGGAAAGAGCTCCCATGGTTCCCATACCCCCTTGAAGCATCGCCTCCCCCATAAATGGATTCTCTAATTAATACACGACATCACAGCATATATTAATGGAACAAGTAATTATGTATACGAATGATGACAACTTGGGCTGTGCGAACAACGATTCCGGGTCATAACAGCAACCATTCGTATGATGTAGGGCGACTGGTCTAGCGAACAGTGTGTGATTTATCATCATCATCTGGCATAAGTTCTGACGCTGACGATAATTGAGTTGCCGTCGAGCATTCTGGGTTGGGAGAGAAATCAATCGTGGGTAGAGAAAGGTTCGGAACGTCCATGTCTTCCGACCACTGGACACCGGCAGCCCAGATGGTGGCTAGCAGGACACCGATAATCTGCACATAGACACTGCATATAATGATGTAAATGCCGTTCAAGTACGGAACGCGCCGGAATCCATTGATGACCAAAGCAATGTCGAGAGGAATGGGAAAAACGAAGTTCGATGTCGCAATCCAGAAGAGCGCCTCAAGCCTGGATAAACTTGAGCCTGGTGATGCGGCGTAAGGATCATGTGCATAGATAGTATGAGACGTACGACGAACCGGAGCGTTCAGCGCCACTGGCACCCAGACGAAAATCAATATTCCGTAATAAAAGATATGCTGAAGTCCTATAATCTAATATTAGATGCTGCGCAAAGTCTTTAAAACAATAATTCGAAAACTTGCGAATTGTCGACCAACCGCAGGATCCACTCGATCTTGGCATTCTTCTGCTTCCATAACTGGATGGTGACAGATGCGCCATAGACCGTATTCGCAGCGACCGCCTTCAACAAGATACAGATATTGACAACCCTGGCGATTTTCAAAGAAACGAGAGGAAGAAGGGCTACCGTTCGCGCCGACGGGTGTGTGTATATAATGAGGATGCGACACAGTAGGATGGATTCCACGAGCACAGGCAGTGATGCCATGGCAAAACAGGTTGCCACGCATATGGTAAACGCCATGTCCTCCGTCCCTTGTCCAAGAACTGCGTGGTACTGTTTTGATGTAGATATATATATATATATATATATGTGATCAGAGAGTAGCTCGAAGAACCCAAAAAAAAAATTGAACTCGTTTACCAAGTACCAAACACAAATGAACCCAGCGGCCAAACCGAGGAGTATTGAGAAGACATTGAGGATGAAGACGGGTTTTCGGCGCAATGATTTCGAGGAAAAGAAGAATAAGGCAACAAGCAAGGGAACGAGCATCGTCGACCACATCATGACCAGGATCATCACGGTCAAGCTGAGTGCAAGGAAAGGCATTGCTGCTGGGGGGGGGACAGCAGGCGCCGGCCGCACGGTGGTCAGTTTCAGTCGTCGTGCGATTTTGGGGAAGAACATGCAACAAATTGGAAACGCCCTTTTTGCGGAGGCAAAAACCATCGGACAACTCGGGTTACAAGTGTCTGGATCATTCCGTGATCGAGTGTGTGGGGGGGTTCAATGCACATGAGTGACCGGTCCTCCATGATGCATGACCAGCAAGGTTGAGAGCCCGCCTGTAAAAACACGTGGAAAATCGCAAACGTACGTATTTCAACTTATCCCACTGCACCTCCAACGAAGGGATCGTGCGTTGGCAGTACAGCATTCTGTTTCGGACTGGTACCTGACGATCAAATTCGTAGGAATGAATCAAACCTATTATATATATGGGTTGGCGGCACCGCAACAAAGATAATCAGCCTGCTCGTATGGATAACTTGAACTAGAGATCTATGATTTTAAGACTTGCTGTGTTGTCGACGAGGACGGGAATTGCCGTCAAGCACGATCAAACAATTACAAGGTTAAGGTTATGCTCAGGGACGAGCTTCGACTCGGTTATTCCCTTCGCAGCAGGGATGCAGTTAGTTTACCTCGTGTTAAACTCATGCTTTCACACCCAAGTCGCTCCTGCTGGCACAGCAGCCTTTTTTTCCCACACAATTCAATACACTTGCCACAGGCCATACTTGGCTATCCAAAAAAGAAGAGATTGGCAAATGTCTCGACGCCGGAGCCGTATCGGGGTTCGGCGATGAAGAGAAGAGAAGAGAAGAGAGGGCGGCGAACGCGCTGCGTCACGTCCTTTTCTAGGCGCGATCAAGCGCTGCTGCCTGTTGTTGCCGTTGGCATAGACGGAAATCCAAAGCTTGAAGCAAGTCACCCATGGAGAGATTTCCATATTACCATTATAGTCTCTGTCCGTCGACGGTGCCGAGCGAGGTCCTAGTCCTGGTTTGCTTGGCGAGGTGAGTCAGTGTTTTTTTGAACCTCAAGGTATGTCATATAGTCGGATGGATATGCATTGCAGATAACAGCTATAAGTACATATTTCTGTGACCTCGATTTAACCCATTTCACCGCAATATACTTTACGGCATCCGGGGCAGCTCTAACTCCCCTGGACCAAAGCTGTCAGGTAGTAAGGCGCCCATCGTAGTTTCACGCACTCCACCTTCAGTGATCCTCCCGGGTTTAGTGGGATCTGGTTTGGGAGGGTTTATCTGCGGGTAATCGCCAGGGACGAGAAGCACTGGCATATCAAGTGCACAGAATTCTCTCATAAATTGGCGACACATTCCACATGGTGTCACCGCTGCAGGAACATTCCTAAAATAAGATAATGGTGTCAGGTCTTTTATCACGTTAGAAAACGATATGCCAATTTACGTTACGACGGCAAGCCCGATGAACGAGCGATTTCCCTCGCTCTATTTCGTAGTCAAGTGCCTGTCGCTGAGTCATTTGGAAACTTACGACAGCCTTGACCATTGCGGTTCGTTCGGCACATATCGTACCTCCTACAGGTAGTCTGAAGATAACAACTCATGGTATCAGAATGTGCAGCAACAGACCATACGACGCGTTCTCGACGTTGGCCCCTTTGATTATTTGACCCTCTGGAATGAGAAGCGCAGCACCGACGGGGAAGTTTGAGTAGGGTGAATAGTTGCCTTTTTTCCCTGGTTCGATGTTTGTCACCGCTCTGTAGCAGCCTGTGCAAGTTGATCTAAAGTCTCACCCTCGATTGCTCCCTGGATGAGCTTTGTGCGATCTTCGACAGAAAGTATCCAAGTTCGACCACTGGCACTCATGACACCTTCAGGAATCTTAATCAAGACGCAAACGGCGTTTATGTAACGACCCCCGTAAAGCTGCAAAAGGTTTTTCGGGCCGATCTGTGACCGCAAGACGCCACGTAACAATTTAAAAAACAATATGACTCGAACTCCCAAGTTCACGGGCTCATGAAGGGTGTTGGGCTCTTTTGGCTCACACTATCCAAGTCGAGCGGTTATCGGAACCGGGCAGCTGGTATTGCCCTTTGCACTGTCGTACAGCATCACTGCGGCCCTGGTACATTCTTGCTCTCTCTTATAACACGCTTGCATGATTACATCCTGGTACGTTATCCTTTCTCACTTCCGCCCGTATCAAGTATCAACCTCAACCGTACAACCCCCCCTCCCTCCCCATGTCGTCTTCCACTGACCTTCTTCACCTGGCCCGCACAAAGCTGCACACATCCATCGTGGACAATGGCAACAGTCTCTATCGATGGGTCCTTCTCAAAAATAGCATTCTCCGCGAGTCGCTCTTGACGAATAACGGAACCAGTGGTCCCCACATGAACTGTCCCTTGACCACCACCACCACCACCAGCAGCCGAAAGTACAAGGAGCACGATTCGATGGATTTCCCCGGTGCTGTAGAATCCGTCTGCTCCACACAGTCAGAAGCGCAGTGGCTCGATGCTCTGCTCGGGAAACTCACCGATGAGGACGACGACGACGACGACGGTGAATCTTGTTCCGATATCTCCTAATGATGATCAGCGCGATGCGGTGACGTCCTCCGCCTCTCTGCTACAAATACACACACAGAGCTCCAACGCCACAAATATCGTGCCATCATCACGAATTCCCCCCCCCAAAATTGTTAAACACCACGTTTTGCTGCTGCTGCTGCCGCCGCCGCTCGCTTGCTTGCTTGCTGCCAGGGCCAGTGGCAGCCGGGTCGGATCTACAAGTGGATATACGGTATGTTGGTAACAATGTATATGTCGGATCTTTTGACATGGGCATCTTGACAGGGTGACATGGGTTTAATGCACCAAACCCCGGGGCCAATATTTGCTATAAAAGTGATATATACGTATATATATCTGGACAATTGGACAGAGTCATTCTCGTGCCCTGACCCCCCGCACACAACACACGACACGCGACACGACACACACATACACACTGGCACATACCCCACACCTTGGTAGATGATGCGATCTTGCGATGTCCTCGGGCACACGACAAGTTCCATCAATTGCTGTAACCGGCGACGGAATGTGGCGGGCGTTGGATTCAGGCGCCTATGTTTGGCAAGTCTGTGATGCCGATCAAATATGGAACACGGCCTCAGCGCCACGATTCACCGAGTCCAGTGTCGACCAATCAAAAGCCCAGGAATTAAATCTTCCGTATTTACCGCATTTACCGCATTGGTTTATCTGTATATACCGTTATCGTTCCGCGTGTCATTCATACTGCGTACCCCCCCGATACCGTCTGTCATAGACAGTTATACTCATTTCCAGGAACTGGACTTCACTCCGGCAGAGCGAGCGTTATCTGTTCAAGTAGAGAGCAAGCATCCAGTGTCATGTATGTCAAATGAGATGTCACGTCTGGGTGGACATGATTAAAGTCTTGCAGCCATTCTGGACGGTGGCTTCTCCAGAATGGTGAGGGTCTTGGTGATGGGGTTAACAGGGATGGGCGACACGCTCATCTGGCAAAAGGGGTGACAAGCTTAACATTGGGAGGCTAATCGGGAAGAAAGTTATCTCACCGATAAGAATGGTATCTTAGATACTGACGCATGCCACTTCGGCCGACCGGAAATATCTGTCAACACAGACACAAGGACAAAACGGACGATGTCGAACATACCTCTGCGGGCCATTCTTATCTTGCTCTTGCATTGCCGATGCCCACCTCCGTAACATACTTTCTCCTCCCAAGTCTTTTCATCTCTTCCACAACCTCCCCGACCTTTTGAAACTCCTTCCACATCTTATCTCTTCCTAGGCTATCATCCATACCACCCAACTCGTCCGTAACATGCCCAACAGGCTCGACAAATCTCACCCTCAATGCAAGCCACTGCATCGATTTAACATTTGCGACAAACGTTTCAACCGGCTGGCGTTCCCCTTGGGCGTAAATCACACCAGGGTATCCTACCTTGGCAAATCCCGAGACGCCGAGCGAGGAAGACCATTCGTGTAAAGACCGTCTCTTCTGAGGTGACACGAGATGGTGCGAGGTTAGCAGCGCGTGGTACGTCTGCGCTGGAAGCGGTGCCTTTTCTGAACGCATACGGGCGGCCACCTCGTCCTGTTCCATATTGTGAACACCATCCGACCGTTCCGGTCTTCTTGCGTCGAGACTCTCATCAGCATTCTGATCATGTTCGTGTAAAAGCGGTAATAAATGGAAGGACAACAGTTCATAAGTAGGATACCTATTAGTGCAGTACCATCAGTATTAATCACGAGTCTCTCTCACCGTATTTCGAATGATTGATGACTCACTGGGTGTCCTCGACCATGCGCGTCTTCTCCTTCACAACATTTCGCCATCTCTCTTGTTCGACTCGGCCTAAGAAATCGCCCTTGGCGGAGACCGCCGCGACACGGTTCAAAAAGGATTCCGCAAGGGACGGCATAACGACTTCGAACCCGACTTTCTGGCGGCGGCCGTCGTCGTGGCGGCCCGGACAGGGATCTACCTCGATTCGAAACCTGGCAGGCCGTGCTGGGACGGTTGTGGGACTCGAACCCGCTTGTTCGTCAGGTATCGGCGCACCATCTGGAAAGAACGGCATGGTCGCTCCGTTATCGTACGCGTCCGACAGTCGCGCCCATAAGATGTCGTCGGAATCGTCCTCTATGAATTTCAAAATTTCGTTGGGAAGGAGGGAACACTTGATGAGTTGAAGTTCTTCCAAGTGTTCATGAACGAGTGCGTGTTTCATGTCCATGTGACAACTGTGACTGCCGCCGCTGCTACATGAGAATCGCATGGTATCCTACTGGCACAAAAACAATGCGACATCGTTCGCTGAGATGCTTTCAAGACATCAGTGACACTGAGGAAGATTGGCCGGCCCGCCATGTTGTTGTAGCGCCTCCCAGTGCACACCACTGGCACCTGAAGACCCTGCGAAAAAAAATTCAAAGATTTCTCCATTGAACCGAGTTCTTGACTCCGTCCCAAACCCGACTGAGGGCGCGAACCGTTCTCGTCTCTTTTCGCACGCTTTGGACTTTTGACGATCGCTTATTGGCCATTCAGCTTGCAAATCCAAACGGAAAGGCTCAGTAAGGGGGACCTAGTAATGCCATCTTCCAATTCCGCAGGGCCCGACTCGGGAGGCAGCTTGAATTGACAGACGGTGTCAAAAGGAAAGGGTTCCTTGAGACCATGGCGACTGTGGTTTCATAGCGACACGCATCAGGCTGCATCACAACTGTTGGAAGTATTTGGCAAACCCTCGGACATACTAATAAGACGTGAACCTCTGGTAGAGCGTCCATCGGCGCGAGGGTACTTGTAGCGGAGAGTGAGTCAGAGCAGATTCTTCCACAATCTTGTCTGGTCACCGCCATCATGCATATTTATTCCATCAACAACAAATTGTACAATTCAACATCAAATTAGTTGAGATTGTACCGCATCCCAGCCTTTTTAAAACCCGACGTCTGAGCGGAGTCCTCCCCAGGCTGGTCCTCTCTCACTACCGACTCTCTCTGTTCATCATGCGTCTCTCCTCTATCATCGTTTTCGCCGCCTTTGCGTTCTTGGTGTCCGCCTCTCCAATCGACAGCTACAACAGTCGAAGGAGTAATTATCTTTGGGTAATCCTTCCCATTAGACGAGATCACATCCCCACCTCTGACCTGCGCGTTTCTCCATTTAGAGACGAGTCAGTGGCACTTCTCAGGTGGGTCTGTGCCATGCCATCTGTTCCAGTTCACCTTTGAAATGCGAGTTGAACCTCACTTGTTTTTATTAGCAAGGTGTATCTTCAAGGGATCCAGCGACGTACCAGGAAAGGATATATTTCAGTCGTCTCCAAAACGCAAACCTAAACTCCACTTTTTTTAGGAAACTTTTAGTAATACTGATGGATCGGTGTGTTTCCAGTCGCCTCCGAAACGCAAAGCTCAAAGTTCCACTATAGCATGGCACTATTAATCATTTACATGATGGAACGGTGCGTCGATGTTTACGGCATCTAGTCACCCTCCAAACGTTGAAACTGAACCTCACTTGTTGTTGTTTTTAGCTCGTTCGACGTCAAGTTGGACCAGGTGATGCATTAGTGATAAGTGTCGCTCCCCCTGGTAGCCCACCGGCATGGAAGGATATCTATACCCCGTATGTTCTGTTTTTCAGGTCATAATAGGAGAGTGCGTGCTGACCTTTGCCTTGTATAAATAGTAGTATACATGGAGAACGTACAAATGTGAGTCGATACCACAAAGCTTATTCCAGTCGCCTTTAAACACCACGTTAGCATGAGTATACGTTTCGTTTGCCTGGTTGGAGGGTGTGTCAATGCAGCATTTAGCCACCTCCGAACATGAACTGAACCTTGCTTAGAAAGTTGGGTTATATCTGGGCCCAGATGGAAAACCAACGCGGGTAACTGTGACCCGTAATAGAGAAGGGGAGACAATCAATTACGCTTGAGGGTCTTGGGACGCACGAACTTGCACTGATCTTGGTATCAGCTAACCCTGCACAATAGCAGCGGATCAGACTCAGTCCTTTCTTGTTTCTAGTGACTCAGAGATGCGTTGGAGGTTGTT
Organism: Amanita phalloides; assembly: GCA_032173475.1. NCBI lineage: Eukaryota > Fungi > Basidiomycota > Agaricomycetes > Agaricales > Amanitaceae > Amanita > Amanita phalloides. The sequence continues at coordinate 80,192 of JAENRT010000005.1, read as the reverse complement.
TTGGAGGTGCTCACGATTTTGACTTGTGTATTTTTCCATATTCCTTCAATGCGAACTTTGGTTTCCCGATGAGACTGCATGTTTGTCCATGTAACAACTGTGACTGCGGCTACTCATGTCATCACGAATGTTCGTCATAGATGAGATTCGCATCGTGTTCGCCGAGATACTTTCAAGACATTAGTGACACAAGCGAAGATTGGCCGGCCCGCCGTGTTGAGACCGTTGATTGTCCTTTCTACGGCTGCATGCAAGCGCACTGAATCATTTACTAAAGTTGTCAGTCGCGTTAACGCGTAACACACTAATGTCATTAGAACATCAGCCCAGCTGCTTTGCGCGTAGCAAAGCAATCGGATGCCATGTTAAGTACGAGGATAGGATATACAGGATCTCTATATGGGTAGAAGGGAAAAAGTCAATATAATAACACTATCTGACAACTCCAGAATGAACAATCCAGTTCCAACTCAGAGACGCTCCCAAAATGACAACAGCAAGAGGCAAAAAAGCGCTCACGATCAGTTTCGAACGCATCGCACTGTCGTGCGGCGCCCACCACCTGATTTCCGACCACACAAGAGGTCCGAATACGACACAAGCCGTCCAAAACTGCAGAGGGATGATAAATAAGCTCATGACGCGTCGTCACGATGGAACAACGATGCACTCACAGTTCGCATACTTTTAACTAGTAATTCTGGATACTCATGTAAACGCGGGACACGAAGATGAGGCTTTTCATCCGCAGATGTCGGGACCAGTCTTGGGTGAGTAAAGAGGACCCAAAGCGCATAAAACGCGACGGAAAAAAAGTGGTATGCTAGGAGACTTGGGGATGGAATGATGCTAAAGACCAGAGTCAGCCACGTTATTAGTCGTACATGTCCCGGACCTACGCGGAAAGCAGAGAGACGGGACCGTTTATACATTCGCCGCCTAGTTCAAAATACTTGAAACATCCTGTGCGTAGAATGTCAAGTTCTTCGCCTGTCGAAGAGAGATGTTCAGTAAACTCCAGAGACGACATGTTCAGGGCATACCATCCGCTCCAAACAGATCATATAACGCCACGCTCAAAATATTCACAGTGGACGCTAATGGTTTTCGCTTCCAATGCCATCGATGAAGTAACCGGCGAATATGTTCCCAGTCTGTCAGATTATCGACACAGGATAGCAAATCACGAAGTAACACGACATCGTGCAAGGCTACCGTCATCCCGCCACCAGTCAGAGGATGCCGCATATTCCACGAATCACCAACGAGGATGATACCCTTCTTTCCACCTGGCGAGCCCTGCTTCACAGCAGGCATAAACGAATTTGGCATCCGCCGCAGACGATCCTTGTCGAGTGCATTGCGGATAGATTGATGAACGGTCGGAGGTAGTTGGGGTAAGACGTTAGTTAATATGTGCGCCTGTCACCGATTAACACGGGTAAGTACATACATGGGCTTTGAAATTACCTTGAGATCCTTTGGTAAAGGTATTTTAATGTCGACGAGCATCCTTGTATCCTTTGGTCCAATTTGGTACATCAAAACAGGTCCAGATCCGTGTACAAGTGCGACAGTCCCGTGCTGCGGGATTGGAAGCGTAGCGTTTTCGAGTATAGCACCAACGAAGTGACTGTTCGTGTCAGGTTTCATCTTATCGCCTAGCACGGCTGTTCTAAAATTCGAGAAACAACCGTCCGCAATGAAGACCAGGTCCGCAAAGAACGATTCTTTTTCTCCCTCCGAGCTAGCGACGATCATAGGAAGCTCCATGGGCGGCGTTTTGCTCGAAATTGCTGGCTTTTTTCGCATCGCGCGCACGCCTATCACGCGATCCGAACAGGTGTTCTCTAGCAAGTCTGTTACGGTCGCCTCTATCACATCCACGCCTTTTGCCCTTTTCGCCGCTTCTCGCAAGTTCATTACGAATCGTCCATGGTGGAAACTTCGGCCTTGGTATCCTTCTGGATAGGGTATGTGCACCGACTTGCCGTTGTCGTATACGCAGTAACCGTGCACGGGAATCGCGTCCATGTTTTCTAGGCATGGCTCCAGTCCAAGACGACGCAGCGCCATCACACCGCCTGGCTGAAGAAGCTCCCCTACGATCCTGTCTGGTTCCGCGAGCGAGCGTTCCAGCAACGCAATTCGTAGCATTTTGCCATTCGTCCTAGGAATTGTTGAGAGTGCGTGGGCAAGCGCAGAGCCGGCAATACCAGCGCCGACAATGAGCGCGTCATAATGCTGGCTCATAGGTTGCAATTGGGTATCGTCAAACAACGTACCACTTTCCTCTTTAGGTATGTCGGGAATTCCCGAATAGCACTCCATAGTAAAGTTTGAGCAAAACTACGGCAGCCGTAGCTGGTTTTCTCCGTTTAGTACGGCTACGTAGATGTAACATACACTTCATCAGATGTATTCTCAGCGAACGCCAACTCTGGCCAATATTCCCTATTATATATCTCGAAACGCCTAGGATGCAGGGAAAAATCCCTTCGCAAGGGATTTCTGGCCGCAACAGGGTCCCAGGCTGGTGGGGCAACCACTGGTGTCGGGTAGTCTTGGTTAATCGCTTCGGCTCGGCTGGTAAATTCCCAAACGGGCCTCTGTCCGACTAACTCCTCAGGGTACTCCGACGTGGGCGGAAACGCTTTGAGAATGACCTGACGAATTCAATTGAACTCTAACTTGATCTCGAGTACAAGCCTACCTTGAAATCTTCGGAAACCCCCAGACACCACTCCACAGGAGGTGGTTTTTCGACCTTGCGTGCTTCTTCGGGTGCTTCAGTCTCAGTATCCACATCCATTGGAACGTCATCGTCGTTAGCAGACTGAGGTTCATCTGTCTCAATGCTTTCGGAGCCTTCTTCACAGCATTCGGCGTCAGGTACAGAGGGCTCCTGATAGACTATGATACTGAAAAAGAGTATTATCGTCAGGGACGCAAAACATGATGACGAATCCTTACTGGCAGGGTTTCTGCATACGGTTAACCCTGCTTATGTCAAAACGCGTCTGAGGACCAAGCACAACCTCGCCCTTGTCCCCCGAGATCGGCAAGTTGTACGAAACGTAGGTCTGTGTTCCCTCTCGCTTCAACGAACACGCATGGCGATTCATGTCCTCCCCGCACGGTCCCAGACGATCGATAGACCACTGAGCGAACTAGACATCAGCATCACGACGCCCGAGTCCACTGCAATCCTCGTAGAAACTCACCAACTTCGTGGGTTCCCGGTTCGCAGTCACGACGAGCTCAGCCTGGCGCACGGACAGATACAGCGGTCTCGTTCGTGCATGGTGAAGCGGGCCTAGATAGCGCACGTAGTTCCAGCCTTCAGCAGCAATAGGGGGCGCGTAGCTTTCGCGTAGACTTGGCATCGCTGATCGATACCACCACTAGTAAGGTTGATGATGGGGGTTGATCGCTGGTAAGTTCCTATTTATATTTGGTCGTCTCTCGCGTCCCTTTGGGTACTTTGCCTGACGCCTTGCATCGAGGCCACGCCACGCATGATCGCACATTAATGACGTGCGTACCAAAAATTCGGCACCCCAAACGTGTATTCTTGGGAACGCCTTGACATAATAATCCCAGCCTTATCGCCTAGGGAATGGCGAATTTGCGCCCACATGAGGATAATGATCTTAAAAGAACGAATCACCTTCCGTTCTCAATAATACCTTATCGAGAAGTTACACTTGCCTGTTCGGGTACCTCGGGCAAAGGGCAAATCATAATGCTGGATTATACAGTGAACTTCAAATCAATGATGGCGTGCGCACAAACAAAGCATGTTATGCCCCGGTAGTTATAGCACGCTTATTGCCAATTGAATAGGCTTTTATAGCCGATAAGAGCTTCCGAAATCATGATATCCCCAACTTCTCTTCCGTGTAAACTAAAACTGCTCATGCTATCATGTAGTCATCAACTGATACGTATGAGGACCAAGGTACGCGCGCGTCCGATGATCAACCGAACAATGCGGGTCATAATCAATAAATTGACGTCACTGGCACTTTGAGCAACCTAACGTTACATGATAACGAAATTCGTAGAGAGAGAGAGAGAGAGAGAGAGAGAGAATATCTCACGCCCATTTTCCCCATTAAGTCACTTGTCAGATCCTTCATGTTTCATCGTGCATCACTGGTTGCATACCACCGATTTCTGGAAACCGAACCGGTCTAACCAAACTTGATTATTCAAAATAAGTTCATCAGGCACTACGTATGGTACATACATACATACAACGGTTCAACGTTTAACCTGGGATCAGTTTCGTTGACTGATTCTGATTCTGACAGCCGTCGTATGCGCGATGGGCAGCCAATAACCCCCCACCCTCGAAGGCTCGAACAGCACCACGGCAAGTTTTTGCATTGTTCTCGTATGCCAACATCTGTCATCCACCAGCGCAAATGATCAACCCATTCCGTAGACACTTACCAACAGCACAACGGGTATCATCCGACGCAGATTAAAAACACGCGATAAAGTACTGATTGACAATGACCGAGCCAGGGGGTACTCGACCATTCATGGCGCATGACCAGGCCAATTATTCTCAGTGCACGCCAATCGTGGAAACACAGGCCACCTCCCACTCGCAAGTTCAGCTCCAACTTTCTCCGCCAGCGCTCTACTCCGCTCCCAATCCACCTCCATCTGCGAACCATCCACCGTCTCAAACTGCGTCATCATCGAACGGTCACTGGCAGACTCAACGCTAGCAACCGTGACGACCTTTAGCTTGGCCCTTTCCATCCCCTCCAAGTACTCATTCTTCACCTCGCTCCGGACGCACTCGCTCAACAGCCGTGCTCGCCTTTCCCGATACGAAGAGGCCACTCTCGCCGGATTCGCACGCGCAAGACGGTCCGCCAGCTCCAGACTTTTCCGGGTCCGCTCAACCCTCCGTTTTCGCTTCGCGATCGCTGACGAGGTTGACGTAGCAGCCTCGCCCTCCGGGGACACCGCACCACGTGGGGACCGTCTTGGGCCTTGATGGACACGCAGGGCCTTGTCAACTGATGCACCTGATGAGACAGCAGACCTGACGGGAAAACCTTTACTGCGCGGATCTCGGACGAAAACGTTCTCGTCTCGCACAGAATACATCGATGACGACGACGACGGTTCAGGAATGTCAGGCTGTGGCCGAGTTTGGGGGACGGATGTCATAATCTGGTGCTTGGTGGATTCCGATAAAGGCGTGCAGGTTCTCGAATCACGAGGCGCAGCCCTGCCGGTATGACCGCGCCGCCCGTACTCAGCGAGTAATGGTTTTTTTGACGCGTCCCTGTGCGCGGACTTTAGGGTGCTCGTCGGAAGCTGAATGGGAGGACCTAGAACGTGTGTTGTGCGGGAAGGGTGATCTCCGGCGCACCCTGAATGCTCGCTGCCGAGGTGGGGCATCAATCCCTGTAAGGGAAGGTCGTTTGTGGCTTGCCGGTCATGAGATACCGGTGGCGTTAAGTGGGCTGTGGCCTTGTCACGGCCATCCTCCTGCGATTTGGGGGACGAAAAAACCCATTTGAGTTGCTGCCCCTCTTCGGAATCGGGACTACAGAAGAGCATGTGGGCTGTTCTCCAGTGATCATCTTCCGCCCCACTTTTGTCAGAATCACTATCGCTGTCTGGATCCCTGGCGTACGTCACATGTCTATCTTGAGGAGGATCAGCTAGCGATATGTTCGGTGTATATAAATCGGGCGGTGGAGAATCCGGTCTCAGCTTGAGCAGCTTGTCGAGAAAAGACTTGCGCTTCGGGTCTAGATACCCTACCATAATCTCCAACTTGTCGCGAAGCTTTGCCCTATCTGCCCACCGCAGCGCCAGAGCCGACGGGCCGACGATATTCTTTAGTGCAGTGTCGCCTTCTTCGTCGACTTGAACGAGTAGGAGATCGAGGTCTCCGCCATCTTTTGGGGTCGGCGGAATAACACTGGGCCTTCCGAGAGGACTGAGAATGTTTGAAAACATGTGGTCGATACATTGCCAATCTAACCCCCGCAACCGTGGATCCAGGGTATTGGGCACGACGCTGCGTGGTCTAAACAGCCTAACAAAGGCTTGTAGTTCCGGTAATGTGGAATGTCTTGAAAGCGGCACTAACTTTAGATGCATTTATCAGGCCAAATGCTACGTAGGGTGTCATGACATAACCTACTATAGTATTCATAGTTTCACCGGTACGTATACTTTGTTTGGCATCCTTCAAGTAAAGTTCCCAACTTTGAGTGTCCATTGTCACCGGGTTGACGTATACCACATGCTTGCCTTTACGGCTGATGACAGGCGTATGCACCGACTTTGGATCGTCGGAGGCTACATGCTCACAACGGTGGAACCGTTCACAGGCATGGAAACGGGTCATTTCGGGGTCCATTGTTACAATTGAACGTAGGTAAGGGTCGGAAACACGCTGATAAATTGAATATTTGTAGCGGTCGACGTGTATCTGTACAAGGAAAATGAGTTCGTGTCAAGGAAAACCAGAGTCGAACGAACCTGGCATTGAAATGCACGTGCGATTGACTTGAGAATGTCTTCGTACCCCCACGTCCACGAGTTGATGAAGAAGTGCGTGTCGGGCGGGTGAAGCTTTATCAACTCCACAAGTCCGGTTGTGGCTTGTTCCTGGCCCCATTTTGAACCATGTATTCGAGTTTATGCGCAAATTTATTCACCTTGGTGGGGATAAGAAGGGTGGAAAAAACACATGCGGTGTCAAGATAAATTGCGTCTAGGGTGCGGTTAACGAATGATTTACTGTGGGAGGACAAAGGTGCGAGGTACGGCTGCAGAAACGGGTTACGGGTGATGTTGTCTAGGAACCATGGTTCGGCGCGGAAATCGCCCGTATGCAGGACGTTGCCTTTCGCGCCTTCGATAAGGTACCTGGAAAAGATGATAGGGGTGACCAGAAGAGTTGTACAAGTATCGTACATGATGGCTCCTGGACAATGGTTCGCATCTATCAGAGTCAAGGAAACTTCTTCGCCATTTTGCAATTCTATGGTGGTTGGTGTATTTAAAGGCAGAGGTTTCTAAAATACGACGAGACTCAATCAGTGGGTTTAAATATCAGTTCTAGTACGAACCAGAAGGTCCCTTGAGCCTGGAAAACTTTGCAATCCATCACTGTGGATAACAGCGTCAGTTTTCAAGTGAGAGTATGTGCGTCTCTTTTCCGCTTTGAGTTGTAGCTGGTACAGCTCCCTTTCCGCGTATGCTTCATGGCGCAACAGCATCTCTTTCGCATCTCGCGAGCAACAGATAGTAGAACCGAAGGATTTTGACGCGAGGCCGTTTACATGGTCTGTATGCGTGTGTGTGAGCAGATATAAAAGTGGGTGTAGCTCTTGTGGAGGCAACTGGGTGAAATCGTCAACACGTATTCTGTAGGGGAGAGCAAATGCGTTGAAGGGGGTCCCTGGAGGCATCTGGCAAGTGACTGCGCCTAGCTCCCAGGATACAGGCCCAGTCGAGTCAGGACTTAGTAGTTCATGTGAAAGCGCGTCAGTCAAGCGCGTCACCACGTGACGACATGCGTGACAAGGCGCCATGTTGATTCCTCGCAGCGCAACACTTCCAGGACGTGCGCCTTCCGGCCGGTTTTGCACCAACACACATCCATTTCGACCACTACTTCTAAAGACTGGAGGGATTGCACCTCCTAAACTTCTAAATGTCTCCCTTTCAAGAGGTTATGCAAAATCTGGTGGTGGAAGTGGCAGCGGAGGGTTCCCGGGGATGTTGAGTTTTGGACCGCAATACCAGAAAGGAGATGCTTTGAAGGAACACGTACGTCCATGCTTGTTCATCGAACATGGCCGAATGAGTCATTTGAAATCACAGAGCATCGATTTGACCGAGCTAGCAAAACAAGGCAAACTCGACCCCACCATTGGTCGAGAAGAGGGTACGAGGCTATTCCCATTCAAAACGAATTGAACCGATCAACTTGTTGTACTGCAGAAATTCGCAGAACTATACAAAGCAAGCACCGTCTTCTAATTTTTATTCCATTCGATCTAAGTAATTTCTTCCTTAGTTCTTTCGCGGCGAACGAAGTCTAACCCAGTCGTACGTATCCAACGTCCATATCACGAAATGCATGACCACATTGCTATGTATCTTTCCTTTTCTAGCTCATCGGCCCTCCAGGTGTTGGGAAAACGGCTATCCTGGAAGGTCTCGCGAGTAGAATAGTCGCTAAAGAAGTTCCTGAGGTGGGTCTCATCCTCACACCTCATTTCGCGCTCCCACATTTCCACAGACGATTCAGCACAAACGCGTGCTGTCCATAGATCTAGCCAGCGTTATGGCGGGAACGGGGATTCGTGGTCAATTTGAGGAAAAATTCAAAGCCCTGATCAAGGATATTGAAGCCGAGGTGGCTACTCCTTCTCATTTATCCTCGTCGGGCCACGTCGCTGATCTTGGCGTCAGGCCGGAAATATAATATGCTTCATAGATGAAGTCCGTACGTCACATTCATCGCTGGACTGAACCCTGTATTTAACCTGCTCCACTTTAGACACGCTTTTCCAGCTCGGAAAGGCAGAAGGAAGTATTGATGCAGGTCAAATGATTAAACCTGCACTGGCCCGAGGTCTCCAACTCGTTGGAGCAACCACTCGTACGTTATACATCAGCTCCACAATTCTCTATTGTATTCACAAACCAGCAAAAAAGCCGAGGAATACCGAAAAACAATTGCCAAAGACGCCGCTTTGGAGCGCCGCTTCCAACCGGTGACAATTGACGAGCCCACGGTGGAAGCGACCATCTCCATCCTTCGAGGTCTCAAATCACGCTATGAAGTGCACCACGGTGTGGAGATTTCAGATGCGGCCATTGTCACGGGTACGGGGCAGACCTATGTACCTTTTATTCCCGAATGGACTGACTCACGATTTGCGTCATAGCGGCCGTATATGGCGCGCGCTACATCTCCGACCGGTACCTCCCCGACAAGGCCATCGACCTCGTGGACGAAGCCGCGTCTGCCATCGGATAGCGCAAGAGAGCAAAGCTGACAGAGTGGAGGCTCTCGACCGCGAGATCATCACCTCCAATCGAGTTGGAGAGTCTGAAAAACGAGACGATGTGTTCAGCGTTGAGAGGCGAATGCGGTGGAGGGTTATTGAAAGAGAAGAGGCAGACAGCGTCCGAATTGACGCGATATGGCAGGCAGGTCAGGTTCCGTTGCTCCCACTCCGCGCATGGGTGTTTTGACGATCGGTTCCGTAGAGCGCGAGGCTGATAGGATTAAGATACCAAAAGCGGCTGAGCAGCTAAGCATGAGCTGGACATGGCGCAGCGGCCAAGGCAGTACGAGCTGCTTCGCGGCTACGCTGGCGCCATCCCGAGTTGAAACAGCAGCTGCGAAAGAGGAGGACCGGCGGCAAAGGAAGAGAAGACTCCTCTCTTGCGATGCTTCATGACAGAGTGACGTCGAACGATATCGCTCGGGGTGTAGCTAAACGACGGGAATCCTGTGCAGAACTTGCTCAAAGGAGAGAGGGATAAACTTGTCCATGTGAGTATATGATGATACCCTTTTGTGTTGTTCTTGTCTGAGTGAGCTGACGGTTGATGTATGAGCGTAGATGGAAGAAGCGCTGCGACAACGGGTTGTCGGTCAGGATCACGCCGTCACAGCTATCAGTGATGCGGTGCGGATATCTCGCGCAGGACTTCAAGCGCCCAACAGGCCTGTTGCTTCGTTCTTGTTCCTTGGCCCTACTGGTGTCGGCAAGGCAGGTCGTCCCTCCCTATTCTCGAGGGCTGTTTCCGATTCATGCCTTTTCTGAAATCCAGACCGAACTTTGTAAAGCGCTAGCTGCGTTTTTGTTCAACGATGAGCAGAGAGGGCTGTAAGTACCCTATATGCGCCCAGATCATGGAAACAAAAAACTGAACGCCTATGATAGGATCAGTATCAACATGTCAGAGTACCACGACCGACATACGATATCGCGTCTGATCGGTGCCGCGCCGGGATACGTTGGATTTGAAGAAGGCGGTCAATTGACGGAAGCTGTTCGCCGGAAGCCGTACGGTATGAGTTGCTCAGCATAACATGGCAGAATCCACGTTGAAGCGCTGTTGTTTTAGCCGTCATTCTGTTGGACGAGTTGGAAAAGGCACATAAAGATGTTGCCATGATACTCCTGCAAATTTTGGATGAAGGCACACTAACGGATAGTCAAGGACGAAAAGTTGATTTCAAAGTCAGTTATCGTTATATGTATCTTTCTTTCTTTGCTCGAGTGTCGTTGCCGTTTTTTTTTCTCTTTCTAATCGATTTGTTCTGCTAGAACACCATCGTCTGTCTCACGAGCAATCTTGGCAGTGACATCCTAGCCAGCCCAGGTGCCTGCGACCGTAAAGGTGTCGTCACGCCCGAAGCCAGGGAACAAGTGCTCGACCGAACATCCGAATTCTTCCCCCCTGAGCTCCTGAACCGCCTCGACTCCATGCTCGTCTTCAACAAGCTTTCGCGCGAGTCCATCCTGCAAGTTGTGGGGCTCCGTCTGAGAGATGTGGCGGAAAGGCTGAAGCATCGTCGTATTGTGCTGGATGTGGATGGGGGTGCGAAGGAGTGGCTAGCGAGACACGGATACTCGGAGTTGTACGGTGCGCGTTGCGATTGCAAGTGTTCGGGCGGGATTTGCTGTTCCTCGCAAAATTTGTTGCGCGGACGGTCAGGTAAATGACTTTAAACTTTTAATCCCGGTGATCAAGCTGAGCGGTGTTTAGGATGGCGATGTAGTGAAGATTCGGTGTCCGAGGATGGAGAGACCTTGGTCATCCGTGATAACCATCAGCCGGATTCGTCGGCTGTTACTTCGGATGCTGAAACTAACGTTGGGCCAGGACCAGAGCCAGAACGGTATGCGTAGGCAACTGTTCACTGTCTCCCTTCCATCCCCTTTTTTTTTTTTTTTTTTTTTCGAAATCCAGCTCAATGTATCGCTAACAATTTTACACACGACATATATTATTCCTCATGCATAATGGTGACTCCCTTTTTGCAACTGCAAGTGCTCTCATCATCGCGTGGAGCGACTTGGGCATTGTCAGGCAGAGACAACGTTGGCGTTGTTCGTTCCCTGTTTCATACTAGCAAGAAAAGTAAGCACGGCCCGCGATATCAGGAGAGTCAGTAGCAAATCCGGAAAACATACGTAGCGTATCTCACAGGACCAGTGTCTCGTCCCAAGTGTAGAGTTCGATTCCTGACAGGCGAGGCGCGTCCAGCCCCCAAGTCGAGCATGTCAACCTCATCGAGAAGCTCAAGACCATCCAGATCCTTTGCATGGAAGAATTTCATGTCTTTGTCAAAGACATCGTCAATATACCGGATTGATTTGTATCCGATTGTGGGAGTATCGTTGTATAGCGACAGTGTAATCTGACGATTATCAACAGACAAACTTGTGTCGTCTATCTTTCCTTCTTTTCTCTCGTCTGTCATTCGCAACGCTTTCTCGTTCTACTAGATCTTCATGAATCCACGCTTGGTCCAGTTCTGTCATGTCTTCCCCGCTCAGTGTTCGACTCCGCTTTGGGCGAGGTGGATTACACTGAGAGGCAGACCGCGTCCGAGTTGACGGCGATATGGCAAGCAGGTCAGGTTCCGTTGCTCTACTCGCGCATGGGGGTCTGGTTTTGACGATCGGTTCCCATAGAGCCTTTCTCTCCGACGCCGAGACAAGCTCGTCCCGAATTCTGTCCAAAGTCTCTTCGAAATGCTCAGGCGTCCAGCGATACACCATCGACTCTTTAAGAGCAAGGCGGTACTTCTCGATTTCCTCTTTGAACGGGACGAGGCAAGCCACTTCATGAATGCTTATCAACTCCGCCAAGCATCAGCGGGGCGAGACCTTCAGGCAATCGGGTTAGTTGATTCCACCAACCGCGTCACCTTTTTCAGTGTCGACCGACAAACGACCTTCATTTTCCGTCTAACCTCACAGAGCTTTCAGGGGGCCTTCTGGACTGGCGACTTGGCAACCGTCATGAAGACGGCGAATTCAGGGGGATATGTATTTTGGGTGGAACGTGAAGTGAGCAGAACTTGATCATATTTATAATTGTATTGTTGTACGTGGACAAACTATGATGGGAAATAACATCTACTACTCATTTGTCAACCAAAATGCAACAGCATAGGCTTGTAACTCTGCAATGTCAATGACAATATCACCTTCAAGTTGACCCTCGATTGGTTGTCGAAGGTAAACATCTACAAATTCGAGGTGTAAGGGAGCAGTTACATCATATGATGCAGGGTCTGCAGGGTCATTTCCAAGGGCACGACGGGTAATGTGGATACTTTGAATGCAAGCTGCTTGTGGTAGTGCATTTGCTTGTGCTAGTGCATTTGCTTGTGCTCGTGTTCTCACTCCAGGCCAGAGTACTGCTTCAACTGCCTTCCACTTCTCAATGGTGATTCTTCCACCTCTATATCGATCAAACTTTGCAAGGATGACAATCTTGACATCAAAGTTGGAGGCTGCAAACCACCATCTTGCTTTTTGTCGTAGTGAGTCCCAAGATTGGGTGTAGCCAGCCTCAATGACGACTGTTGGAAAGCCATTAGGCAAGCGTACACGTGGCCGTAGGCAAGAGTCTCCTTCCCCCCGTGACCTCACACCACTGGCATCATCAAGGTTGGTAAATGTTGTGGCCCCCACACTGAGCAGCTCCCCTCGTGGTACACCCATTATGACATTCATTGAGCGAATTGAATCATTAAGGAAAAGATGAAGTGCTTCGTGAGCACCAGTGGGAATGGTGACAATGAGTTGTCCAGGATCAGCCATGTAGAGTGATAACCGGAACCCCAAACCCCTTCTCTCCCTTTCTGAGGAAATTTGGGTGAAATTCGCCAGGGAAACATTGTTTATGATAACAATATCACCCAAAGTATTGTTTTGGATCTGCTCTACCAGATCAGTGAACCCACTATATGAGAACTCTATAGGAAATTAGTCTAGATACCTCCATATAAAGATAATATGATTTACCTGGTGTGGAATTTGTTGTCAATTGTGAAGCAGCCATTGAGACCATTAGGCCCTCAGAGCCAGCAGTACAAGCCATGGCAAAATTATTAACTACATATTGCATCAGTAATGTTTGGAGGGAAGACACATTGGGCAACAGTGCCTACCTTCAGCTAGAACAGCAAGAGTTGGTGGCAGATCACTGATGTATCGTAGCAAACCCAAAGTGGCAGTGAGAACAGTGCAGTGGCGATAACAGTGCGGCAGCAAGAACTGTGTAGCAGCGAGAACAGTGCGGCGGCGAGGACGGTATGGCAGCAGGAGTAGTGCGGCGGCGAGAACAGTGTGGTGGCGAGAACAAAAGCGCGCGCGGCGAGCTGGATAACGCGTGACCCAGTGAAAAGTCTGGACGCCCAAACTCGCCAATATGCACAGCAACCGCTCAGATTCGGTTTTCACGCACTTTTACGCCTGTATCTGGCCACAGACGGATGTCTACTGATCAGAATCACTCTCTTCTCATTTTCACGCATTTTCACGCCTGAATCCGCCTGCCCACAGTTGTGTACATGTGTTGTGGGAAATGGCTAAGTTCTACCATTCCGTCTCATAACCCGACTGAATTTATTTGCGCCTTTGCCAGCTCCACAATTCTCTACTGTATTCACAAACCAGAAAAAAAAGCCGAGGAATACCGAAAAACAATTGCCAAAGACGCCGCTTTGGAGCGCCGCTTCCAACCGGTGACGATTGACGAGCCCACGGTGGAAGCGACCATCTTTATTCCCCAATGGACTGACTCACGATTTGCGTCATAGCGGCCGTATATGGCACGCGCTACATCTCCGACCGGTATCTCCCCGACAAGGCCATCGACCTCGTGGACGAAGCCGCGTCTGCCATCCGGATAGCGCAAGAGAGCAAGCCTGACGAGTTGGAAGCGCTCGACCGCGAGATCATCACCCTCCAAATCGAGTTGGAGAGTCTGAAAAAACGAGACGGATGTGTTCAGCGTTGAGAGGCGGAATGCGGTGGAGGGGTTATTGAAGGAGAAGAGGCAGACCGCGTCCGAATTGACGGCGATATGGCAGGCAGGTCAGGTTCCGTTGCTCCACTCGCGCATGGGGGTGTTTTGACGATCGGTTCCCGTAGAGCGGGCGAGGCTTGATAGGATTAAGGATACCAAGAAGCGGCTCGAGCAGGCTAAGCATGAGCTGGACATGGCGCAGCGGCAAGGCCAGTACGAGGCTGCTTCGCGGCTACGCTTTGGCGCCATTCCCGAGTTGGAACAGCAGCTGCCGAAAGAGGAGGACCGGGCGGCAAAGGAAGAGGAAGACTCCTCTCTTGCGATGCTTCATGACAGAGTGACGTCGAACGATATCACTCGGGTGGTGGCTAAAACGACGGGAATCCCTGTGCGGAACTTGCTCAAAGGAGAGAGGGATAAACTTGTCCATGTGAGTATATGATGATCCTTTTGTGTTGTTCTTGAGCCAGCTGATGGTGATGTATGGTCTAGATGGAAGACGCGCTGCGACAACGAGTTGTCGGTCAGGATCACGCCGTCACAGCGATCAGTGATGCGGTGCGGATATCTCGCGCAGGGCTTCAAGCGCCCAACAGGCCTGTTGCTTCGTTCTTGTTCCTTGGCCCTACTGGTGTCGGCAAGGCAGGTCGTCCCTCCCTATTCTCGAGGGCTGTTTCCGATTTATCCCATTTCTGAATGTAGACCGAGCTTTGTAAAGCGCTAGCTGCGTTTTTGTTCAACGATGAACTGAGAGGGTTGTAAGTACCCTATATGCGCCCAGATCATAGAAACAAAAAAAACTGAGTGCCTATGTTAGGATCAATATCAACATGTCAGAGTACCACGACCGACATACGATATCGCGTCTGATCGGTGCCGCACCGGGACACGTTGGGTTTGAAGAAGGCGGTCGATTGACGGAAGCTGTTCGCCGGAAGCCGTACGGTACGAGTTGTTCACGCATACATGGCAGAATCCATGTTGAAACGCTGTTGTTTTAGCTGTCATTCTGTTGGACGAGTTGGAAAAGGCACATAAAGATGTTGCCATGATACTCCTGCAAATTTTGGACGAAGGCACGCTAACGGATAGTCAAGGGCGAAAAGTTTTCAAAGTCAGTCTTGCTTGAGTATCACTTCAGAGGAGCGCGCCCACCTGTGCTGGCCTTGTGGTCGAGGACCAAGGAGCAAACCCGACAGGCAGCCCAGTTCAGGGTATTTTGCCGCCGAGGTCTAGATCCAGGACGGTTTTCTCAATGTACTCACCAAGCCCTGTTGCCGATTCCTTAATGGTGTACATAAGAGAAGTAGGCGAAGCGTGTGGGAGTATGAAACCGACATTTCGGCGTTCAGACTGAGCGCCTGCACGGTAGTGTGTACCTGCAGTTGAGGTGGGGTAAATATCCTCTTAACCTAGACATTGTAGTAATTCCTATTCAGCTCTCTATTCAGCTCGTCACTGTGGCAGGTGTAAATGAAATCACAGGAGAGATAGTATGCATGTATGGGGCGTTACGAAATTGCAGCAACGCCGGAGCATTAGACCTGCGCTTCGCTACGAATTACATCCATGGTGCTCCGAATCATGAATGTAAACTGAACCGCTCCTCGTACCCCACACAGTACAGAATCATAGCTATGGCGGGCGAGTACAAAAACCTTATCTCAGAGCCGGATGCTAGAATTGAGATGTCAGCTAAGACGGGTGGCATTGCATCAAACCCCTACCCTCATATTCGAGCACACATATCCTTCACCTGATTGACAACGTTCCTCAAGCGATCCGCTCCCTCCTGATGGAGAACGTCACAGTCCCAGCGAGTAACGGGAGCCACATCAACAAGAATAGAAGGGTGGGACCGAAGAACTTGCTCTGGTTGCAGGACGTGGGTCGCTGAGTCGTATTCATAGAATGAAAGTCGAGTGCCGAATGCACTGATGTCGTGGAGGATAGGAATGGCTAGGATCTGCCTGAGATCCCTGAACCTGCGTCGCATTTGCTCATCGGCTTCCTCGCGTCTAGAGTCGTAGGAAAACGAGGCAGGGGGTTTAATCTCCGTGAAGAAAACAGGATGGCGATTGACCTCCACTACAAGAACAGCGACGACATCTTGAGAGCCTTGTAGAGCTACACTTTTGAATTGTGGCACAATTTCATATGGACCGTCGATGGAGAAAAGGGTGTAGAGAAGTCGTGTGAATGGACCGTAGAAGACAGATTCATCGCGGCCAGAGAGATCGCTGATAATAGCAGAATTAAAGGATTGATGAATGTACTCAGGCCATGGGTGAGCGGCTTCAGCCATTGGCGTTGAACTCCGATTGAAACTCATTCTGACATTCATTCTCGGAACACCCTCGTCTTTCTAACCGAAAAAAATACGGACAAGTATCCTGGAGTCGTGTCTGGTTACCACATTTCACTTGAAATATTTTCAATATGTTTCCGGTCGCCTGTACTATGCGATGGGCGAAAAGTTGATTTCAAAGTCAGTCATCGTTATCTCTCTTTGCTCGACTATCGCGTTGCCGTTCTTTTTTTTTGTTCTAATCGATTGTTCTGCTAGAACACCATCGTTTGTCTCACCAGTAATCTAGGCAGTGACATCCTAGCCAGCCCGGGCGCCTGCGATCCTAAAGGTGTCGTCACGCCCGAAGCCAGGGAACAAGTGCTCGACCGAACATCCGAATTCTTCCCCCTGAACCGCCTTGACTCCATGGTCATCTTCAACAAGCTTTCGCGCGAGTCCATCCTGCAAGTTGTGGGGCTCCGTCTGAGAGATGTGGCGGAAAGGCTGAAGCATCGTCGTATTGTGCTGGATGTGGATGGGGGAGCGAAGGAATGGCTAGCGAGACACGGATACTCGGAGTTGTACGGTGCGCGTGCGATTGCAAGGGTGGTTCGGACGGATGTGCTGTTCCCGTTGGCGCAAAAGTTGTTGCGCGGGACGGTCAGGTAAATGACTCTAAACTTTTTAGTCCCGTTGGATTAAGCTGAGGCGGGTGTTTAGGGATGGCGATGTTGTGAAGATTCGGGTGTCCGAGGATGGAGAGACCTTGGTCATCCGTGATAACCATCGGCCGGATTCGTCGGCTGTTACTTCGGATGCTGAAACTAATGTTGGGCCAGGACCAGAGCCAGAACGGTATGCGTAGGCATCGGTGGGAGTTTGCAAGCAACTATTCATTCCGGTCTTTTTCTTTTTCTTTCGAAATCCCAGCTCAATGTATCGCTAACAATTTCACACACGACATATATTATTCTTCATGCATAATGGTGACTCCCTTTTTGCAACTGCAAGTGCTCTCATCATCGCGTGGAGCGACGTAGGCATTGTCAGGCAGAGACAACGGTGTTGTGGGTTCATGTCTGTTCCCCGTTTTCATACTAGCCAGGAAAGCGGTAAGCACGACTCGCAATATCAGGAGAGTCAGTAGCAAATCCGGAAATCTCGTGAAAGATACGCAGCGTATCTCACAGGACCAGTGTCTCGTCCCAAGTGTAGAGTTCGATTCCTGACAGGCGAGGCGCGTCCAGCCCCCAAGTCAAGCATGTCAGCCTCATCGAGAGGCTCAAGACCCTCCACGTCAATATGCTGACAAACTGAAACATTGAAAACTGTCCTGTCGGATTAATTTGTATCTGATTGTGGGTATCGATGTACAGTGAATTGTTTGCTGACTTGGGAAGAAGAAGCCTCATAGCCTTCGGGCGATATAAATTGTTTGCACATGCAAGCTGAGACACTTCAATGAATACTGCCAGGAGTTTCAAACGAAAGATATTTGGAGCAGAGGAGAGGGTGCAGTGAAGTCGTAACGACCGCGAATGAGTCATGTTCCCACTGGCATATGATCTTGGCGACTCAAAATTGCGTTGACATCGGATGGGAAATAACTTGCTTATAAGTGCGTTCTTAACGAAGATGTGCCCGTTCATCGTAATGCACAGCAGTAAATAAAGGATGACTGGCCATGTGCTCATTTCTGCAGCATGGTCAATGAGACATCCTTCAATCTGAAACCAGCACAGCTACCTGATAGCTATCAAGTGGAATGGTTCGGTTACGTACCGGTACATTCCTCGGCGCTAACGCGTATGAATGAAGAATCTGTGGCCTGAGGCCAGAAGCACACACTTCATGGCGACGGTGAGTTTGCAACAACATCGAGCCGCGCTGCCCATTGGTAACATTATCAAGTTTGAGGAAGTGACATAAGTTGGAAAGACGTGTCGCCGATCTTTTCCCGATAGCAAAATTATCCCGTGCTATTTATTGTTTTTCAGGTTCCGACGTTCCGATGTTCCTTTCGCCGATCTCTATCATCTGTGGCACTCAAGCCCATCCGTGAACCAAAAATGTCCAGGGCTGAGCGCTGAGTGTCGAAACGTTGAACGGAAGATGTGCCCTGCGCGGCCGAAAAGCTGCGGCGTCTCGTCTCCGTCGTGTTCCCACAATAGGTGCGCGCTTGCTAAGCTGGTGCAGACCTGTGCAGAATTGCAGAAGCTGCCGAAGGAGACAGGGGTTAATCAGGCACTCTCGAGGGTACTTCGGATCAAAGTTCGTTTAACATTCGACGTCAACTTTCACGGAAATATTGAATGCCAGAGTAATATCATATTGGGACGTTGGTTGGACTCCAAGATATCGAAATGCCAGCGAACGCGAGAGGGTTCTAAGGGGAAGAAACCCCTTGATCTAGATGCGGGCTGACCAGTGCTAGTGAACAAGTGATGTCTGTCACATATCCGTGGGGATTCGACATGATACATCGTTCTCAGCCACCTCCAAGTTTACATCGCCAAAAAACTGTCTGTAACTTATCCCCGAACAATTGTGGAAGCTGGCAAGAAGAATGAAGGCATTGATAAGTATAGATACGCAGAGATGACTACGCTCATCTTCCCATGATCTCTCACTCCATCGTGTTCCAAGGCGGAGCGGCATCGCCTGGCTTCCATTTGACAGAGCGATGGTCCATAATAACCACGGCTTGTTGCACCGCTTACTCTGAATACTTAAGGCCGAATATCAGTGATTCTGGCCACCGCGGTAGATGTCCATGTCGCCACACTTGGCTCCCCATTCTCCCAATTCTAGCAGTCGCGATGCCAGATCAAATCATTCCCGACATTCTCAAGAGGTGCGGGTAATCCGACTTGATGTCGGGCAGTATGATGAGGACCAATCAAGACCGAAATTGGTTCTCCACGCCCACTCTTTTCTAGATTTGGACGTCAAGCCTTCAATTGGGATCCCACATAAAAAATCAAGCTTTGTCTCATGGGATGGCCCGAATGACCCAGAGAACCCTAAGAACTGGTCTAACAGATATAAGTGGTGGGTGACCACCTTAATCATCCTCACATCGGTGAACGTGTATGCTTTTAATCCTTCATAATTTCGATCAGTCTGAATGAATTTTTGGAAAAGGACGTTCGCCTCCTCCGCGGCTGCAATGACGGTCGAGGCGCTTTCAGAACAATTTCGTGTACCGCTAGAAGTGTCATACCTTGTGACAACTATGTACCTGCTTGGCTATGTCTTCGGTGTACGTCAAGTTCTCCCCTCCCTACTAACACGAATGCAAGTTTATCTCTCCCTGTTTCCATAGCCGTTCATCTGGGGCCCTGGCAGCGAAATAACTGGCCGCTTTCCAATATTCGTTATCGCTGGGATTTTATTCACCGTTTCCCACCTGGGACAAACGTTCGCAAAAAACATACAAACGCTACTTGTCACCCGCTTCCTTGCAGGTTTTTTCGCTGCTGCACCGCTAACTAACAGCGGCGGTGCAATCTCCGACATGTTTGATTCCGAACAGCGTGGTATCGCGGCGAGCTTATTCGCTGCGGGCGTTTTCCTGGGACCTGCTTTGGGACCCGTGGTCAGCGGATAGTGAGTCCATGGAAGCTAGAGATGCCAGCCGAATGACTCAATCACATTTATCATATCCAGCATCCTAGAAAGTGGTGAATCATGGCGATGGGTATTTTGGGTGATGATGATCTTCGCTGGAGCGTGCACAATCGTGGCCATCGTTTTCATCCCAGAAACATATGCACCGATTCTACTGCTCCGAAAGGTACGTCGGAATTACTATTTTCTAACGACTTTGCTGAGGGCCGCAGGCGAAACGACTTCGGAAAGCCGATCCTACGGGCAATGCCAATATTTATTCTGAGTATGAGAAGCAAGATTGGTCATTTTACGCCATCCTCAAGCGCACTCTCTTCCGGCCATTTCACATGTTCGCTGTGGAACCTATCCTAGTCCTCGTCACCATGTACATCTCTGTTGTATTTGGGCTACTATATGCGCTGTTTGAAGCCATCCCTGTCATCTTCGTCTTCCACCGCGGGTTCACAGTGGGGCAAGGTGGCTTAATCTTCATCGGAGTTGGAGTCGGAACGACATTTGGAGCGTTGTTGAATGCAATATTTTCAAAGAAGTATAGGGTGTTAAACAAGAAATGGAAGGGCTACCCCCCTCCGGAAGAGCGATTGACAGGTGCCATGGTCGGTGGAGTCATGTTGGTCATCGCTACTTTTTGGCTGGGATGGACAGGACAATACACTGTCATTCCCTGGTACGTGCCTGCATTGAGCACGATACCATTGGGTGCTGGCATCAGCATGATATTTATGTCGTTTTTGGTCAGCGTTCCCTCATCACCATTGTTCCTGTGCTGACCGCGAGTGACAGAGTTATTTGGTCGACACATATCTGGAGTATAGCGCTTCCGCCTTTGCGGTAAACACCATCATCCGGTCTGCAGCAGCAGCAGCATTCCCATTATTTACTGTTCAGATGTTTACAAAAGTAAGCCCTCTCGATTCGTCATGTATCATCTCAGGATTGGATCATTTTTGACTAGCTTCATATAAACTGGGCAGCGACTCTCATAGGCTTGGTAGCACTTCTGTTCGTTCCAAGTCCGTTCTTGTTTTACAAGTATGGGGCCAAGATACGGCGAAATAGTCATTTCGCACCGTGCATTGTACGTGGACGCTTCTCGTTGCTCTTGCTTGGTTTGCTCATGAATAGTGCAGGATCTTCAGATCGCGGTGCAGCTCGAGGCTGAAGAACACGCGGCAAAGTTGCAGTACAAAGTCGTCAAAGTGTAATATATTCCCACAGGATGATGATTGCCTCCTTTCATCCGAGGAAGCCTCATCTTTTTATTGGAGTTATCTATTTTCGACTGGAACATGTACCATATCTAGACGTAATATAATTGGATGCGTAACAGCAACTCCATTGAGCAGCTGGGCGTGCGCTAGGAGCGTATATTTCCATTAGAATTTTCTATATCATGATATCACGGAAGTGAAAGCAGCAGGCACTGTTTCTTGTATTCGCGCCGCGGGCAGTGCTGTAGCTGGCGTGAGATAACTGAGTGCATTCGTGTAGAATCTTCGAGCTTTTGCCCATCGCATAGTGAAGGCGACCGGTAACATAAGTATTGAAAATATTTCAAGTGAAATGTTGTAACCACTAAAAACAAGACACGACTCCAGGATACTTAGGTGTTCTAATTCGTGCACATGGTATATTGATGGATGAAACGAAGGTTCAGCCGATCACATTATTGGCTTTTGTATTGTGCTACGGTCGAACTTTCTTTGTGCGTACTGCCTGGAAGGACGGAGGTAATTCCCCTGTCAGCATTTTGTTTGAACAGATCAGATCACAAAGGACGAGGAAATGTTCGTTTCATTTACGTGACCTACATTAAATAACAAGTATTATCTGAGCGCTCGAGTCAGCGGGTTTACATTCCAAGCCAACAGTAGGGTCCTAGAAACTGCTCGAGCGATCCGACTCGCATACAGGGCAGCGTGAGTTACAAGGAAGGTCTTGCAGAGGACATACTGACATTCGGGGCTACGAAACGCACGCGATTAATACGCGTTGTGATAACTAGGCAACCAGCTTCAAATTCAGCCCCTTTTTTCCAAGGATGGCAATTGGCTTTGATTGCGCCACGCCAGCATTCACCCATATTTCAACAACTGACCGTACTTACTGCCTAAGCCTCTGTGGGAGTCAGGAATGGACTAAAAGTTTGCTATTCAGTCAAACAGACAAAGAACGAGCGTAGTTAGCATCTTTGCAACAGAAATACTCGACGGTGCCACCACCACCACGGCGGGAGCCGCGGAATGGCAGAACGTTGGCGGGGGAGAGCGAGCAAAGTGATGTGTCGGTACACCAGTAAGGAATCTGCATGTGGACTTGGTGAGCACATTGAGAAAACCGTCCTTGATCTAGGCCTCGGCGGCGAAATACCCTGAACTGGGCTGCCTGCCGGGTTCTATTGACGATGGTTTGGTCCTTGGTCCTCGACCACAAGGCCAGCACGCGCTAGAACGGCGGGCGCGTTCCGCAGGGTGACGCCCTGGGCTGCTCCTCTGAAGTCAAGACAATCGCACCATCCATCGTCGCTCCCATTCCCTTCCCAGCTTTCTAGCTTTCATCCCGTCAAGTGCTCAAGGCGAGCGATAAGTGAAATTTTCAGGGAACCAAGCTGGCAAAGACGCATATAATGTGCATCCAGTATTTCCAAATTCGCCATCTGGTGAAAACAATGCTATCTCCAAACTGGAGTTGTAGTTCACGGTACAAAAAAAGAGGCGAGGGAATGTACATACGGCTCAACAGAGTAGACGGTATATGAGGGATACGGTTAGCCTACTCTGTGGTCAGCATTATTGGACACTATGGATCGAGTGTACCTGTACATTATGCCAGACCGCAACTGTAGAAAATGAAGCGCAGCCAAACAGGACCAAATCGGCGGTCAACCGGTCAACCTCAAGTGCTGATGGAAGGACCCAGGATAATACCTATAAATGTTTGATCCCAAAATTCGCCAAAACCGCCCATTTTTGTCCGACATCACCCCCGACGTTCTGGGTGGTGGCCCAAATTTGTCCGAACACAGAACCAACCTCTGAGGACTTCAAAATCGGCTATTTCGCCTCCAAATCGCCCCGGAAAGCAAAAATTGTCTTCTAGTACAATACCGTAATGGTTCTGGGCCGAAAAAACATGACTGAACACGGTACTACGGATTTTGGGCAGATTACATGCAAGAAATTCTCGTAGATGCATGGTGTCGTGCAGAATCATTGGTTCAACAGCATCAGGTATTTTCAACAGTTGTTATTTGGCTTCAGAGACATGGACAGGTATTTTGGCAATGCTGTATTCCTTTCCCTGCCCAATCCACTGTGATTCAATGAATGTATGAGAGGCCATGAGATATGTGTAAGCTGGTGTAAGCACAAGTGATATGTTACTACATAGAAAATTTGGAATGCAAAAAATTGGAACTGAAACCCGGATTGTCCACCACAATGAAAGGCGTTTGCAATGGCTGGATTTGAACTCCAGATTTCATGCAACATGTCCCGAGCTGAACAAAAACTTTTCCGTTCGGACAAATAGCCATGTCCGAACTGACACCTGACCTTAATCTACTGACGAACTTCCTGTCCAAACCTGGATCCAACCGGCTCCAGCCCGACCAGCTATTTTGTCCGCCCGGCCCCCGACCTCTGCGCCTAAAATGACCCAAATTTGTCCAACTTGGCATCAAACATTTATAGGTATTATCCTGGGTCCTCTGATGGACCGATATCGAAGTTGGGAGTCAGCGAGTTTGTCGATTGAACCATCAAACGGGATCACCGAAGCATAGACACCCGATCAGCCGCCGGGAGGGAAAAAGCGGCTTTGGCCATCACCAGGTCGGGCATGTCGGCCTTTGGGGCATTGCCCTGGCGTTCAATACGGCTAAACCGCTAACTGATCCTCAGGCTTTCGCGTAGACCACTGTCATCTATTTTCACTGCAACGTGCCAGCATGCAGAAAAGGTTCGGGTTCGGGTTCGCGACCGTGGCTCTGGCACTGTTGGCTGCTGCCCATTCTAATGTGTCCGACGACTTGGTGTATCATGATAGTATCACGAACGGCATTATCAAGCGCCACCCTGCCGAGCAACTAGTACGTGACGTTTGCCTTTCAGGTACTTCTCACCCATGACCGGTGACCGGTTGACCAGCCATCGGCTGCTCACTGGATACCCCTCGCTCCAGTGGCAACCGTAAAACTCTCCAGAAACAAAAAAGACACATCCTGGCTTGTGACGACCGAAGTTGGCACCCCTCGTCCAAAGCGCCCACAACAGTTTTTTAATGTCATCCCTGACACGGGTTCTCCGTACTTCTGGGTAACCTCCTCTGGCACTAGCAGAAGGGCCCGCAAACCTGGTCATTACAATCCACGTCTGTCGAGCTCATGGCAGGACTTGCACGGGACTTTTAAAGCCAGTTATACAGCTGGTTCAGTCGAAGGTGGCATTTGTTCCGATGTGGTCAACGTTGGAGGGATGAAAGTGGAAATGACATGTGGAAGCGTGACAAAACGCAGTAAAGGTGTCGTGGAAGATGGGTGGGTGGATTTTTGTCGTCGTGCGTGCGTGGCTTTGATTCCCAATTCAGCATCTTGGGACTATCCCTTTCCGCCTCTCCTACACTCTCGGAATCCCATTTCTTCCACGTTGCCCTAAAACAATATCCTTTCTTTAACCCTGTCGCTGCTTTTTGCTTTGGAACCAGAGATCCGGAGCTCCACCTCGGCCAGGTCAAGGAGGTCTACTTGGGCGAAATAGAGTACCACAAAGTCATTCAACTTAGCAAAAGTCCGGTTGAATTTTGGACCATAGGTAGCGGGGAAATCCTCTATAAGCGGGACAACGATCGTAGCAGATATCCGGACCATCTTCGATACTGGAGCGCGATCGATTTTTGGCCCCCCTGACGAAGTGGACAAAATTTATCAGAAAATACCAAATAGACGCCGTCTTAAAGAAAAACATGGACAAATGCAGTATATTTTTCCTTGCAAGCAGAAGCCCCAAATAAGCTTCAGATGGAAAAATGGAAACCCGTGGATGATTCTGCCTGAACAGTGGGTGACCTCACTGGCCCTGAACCTCATGGAGCTCATTCAAGACAATAGTTTAGCAATTCGAATCCCAGGGGACGATTATTGGTGTAAAGGAGCAATTGTCGGAGAGGTAATTCCCTATGACGAAAACCCGGAAACATTATGGCTGGTAGGTGACATGTACGTACCTGCGGCGCAGTATTGGAACCATCAGATACTGACGGTGATTTAGCGTCATGTGGCGCAGATACGTTATATTTAATGCCAAAGACCAGCTCGTTGGACTGGCAGAAGCTAAAGAGGGATGTACACATTGATAAGTTGTGGTAATATAATGTATGATCACAGGAGGACGTCAATCCCCCTCCACACATCGCATTTCGTCCACGGGAAATGTACGCCATCGTGATAAGCGAGTTTGCGTCATTTTATCTGATTCATCCACCCACTTGTTCATTGAACAGGACATCCAGACGTACTTCATGGTAAGATGAGGAGAGGGGATACATGACTCAACGGTATAAACCTCTCCCCACGCCAGCCTCCACAGGAGATCGGCCTACTACTTTCTCTCCGACGCCGAGACAAGCTCATCCCAAATTCTGTCCGAAGTCTCTTTTACCCATTTGTTGCTGATGAATTTGAGGGAAGGAGGAAAGACCTCTTCGAAATGCTCAGGCGTCCAGTGACACATCATTGATTCTTTGAGAGCAAGGCGATACTTCTCGCTTTCCTCTTTGAATGCGGCGAGGCAAGCCGCTTCATGAACGCTTATCAACTCCGCCAAGCGTTGAGCGGCAGCGGCGCGAGACCTTCGGGTAACCGGGTTAGTTGATTCCACCAACCGCGTCACCTTTTTCAGCGTTGACCGACGGATGGCCTTCATTTTCCGCCTGGCCTCACAGAACTTTCGGACGGCCTTCTGGACTGGCGACTCGGCAACCGTCATGAAGACGGCGAATTCAGGGGGATATGTATTTTGGGTGGAACGTGAATTGAATAGGGCTTGACGACTAGTGTAGATGGCAGCAATATATGATGTGATAGCGTGCATGATGTAGTGGATGTGGATAATGCAGAAAATGGGCCAAAGGCGCAAGTTGATTTATATAGGCCATTTCGTTCTCAACCGCCCGATCGGTCAGCCGCGTCACGTCTCTCGAGTAACAATGGTCGTGGAGCTCGCTTCTTGCAATATTTCTCCTCGGTGAGGGTGGGCGTCGTAATCTCACACTGGCATGTCCCAGTGAGTAGAGTTTTAACGTTTTAACAGAGTATAACAGGAGGTCAAATCGTTTCAAAGCGCTTGTTTAGTTGCTAGTAATCCAAATTGCATAGAAAGCTGGCATATGCGCACATCGCTCGAATGCGCCCGCAAGTTTCAATTATGCCGTCATATCTTTTTACGCCGTCTTCCTTCGCGTCCTGCATGAACGTCCGGTTTGAACGAGCAATCTTCCGAATGTCAGGTAAAATATTAGTCTTTCAGTCACTTTTTCAAAATCAGATAAGCTTGCTGGCGCAGTATAATAGCATTGGTTTCAAGACCGTCTGGCGTTGGATACTAAAATGAAGTCAGGCTCACTTCAAGTTCCGCCGCTGCTTTTCCAGTTCTTTGGGTTGACTCAGCTGTCAATAGCTAACACCCGATCCATGACACTGGGGGGATAGTCTGGCTGAGTCGTAACTCCTGTAGTTTTACTATTTGGCTTACGAAGTTGCATGCAATCACGCTAACGCAATGTGAGCACAACTTGCTAAATTGGGCTGATAGCTGACTTAGCTGGGAAGACTTTGCCAAGTTTAGGCTGACAGTTGACAAAACGCAGCTGAAGCGCTAAGCACCCACGTCAAATCGCCATTACAATATGGATCCCTCGGACATTGTGTTCCCAGTTCAAAGATCATATATAAACGATGTATGTCTAGTATCCCGTCGTTCAACAGCATACCAGCAATCATCTACGCGACAATATGTCCTCTACTTCTGCTCTATTTTCTCCGCTTCGGTTAGGAGATATCATTATCAAGAATAGGATCTCCATGAGCGCGATGACGCGCGACCGTGCTCGGAACACACTACCCAACGAAATCATGAAAGAGTACTACGTTCAGCGTTCCAGCGCCGGACTGATTGTCACCGAAGGAGTGCTGATCACGCGCCAGGGGTAAGCGCAGGAGATGTACACGGGAATTACAAACTTACCTGAGTGCAGAACGGAATGGCCAGATGCTCCCGGTATTTGGAGCAAAGAGCAAATTAAAGAATGGAAGAAGATCACAAACGCAGTCCATGCCGCCGGAAGCCATATCTATGCACAAGTAAGTTTTGTTCCCAATGGCATCGTGATATGAGAAATAACTGGCTTTGTCATAGCTTTGGCATCGTAAGTAGTTATGCCCTCGGGTCAGTAGGGTGTATAACTGACGAACTGTAGTTGGGCGACTTTCTCATCCGGACGCACCTGAACAAAAATTGGCGGGAGTCGTAAGTGATAATTTTAGTCACCCGACATTCTCTGACACCATCGGCATTTACCAGCCTGTATATGCGCCCTCTGCTATCGCGGCGAAGGGCGGAAAATTCCGTTTCCTTCCAGGCACTCCAGGATACGTGACTGTGAGACATATATTCCCTCCCCAATACTTGATACAGAAGGCTTATGCAATCAATAGCCAACAGAGCTACCCAATCCATGGGTCATCATCCAACAATTCAAGCAAGCAGCGATCAACGCCAAGGCAGCCGGTTTTGACGGAGTAGAACGTACGTATGAATGCAAAGCTTAAACTTTGAGGGCTCATGTCCATATAGTTCACGGCGCTAATGGTTATCTTATCAGCCAATTCCTTGACAGCACCTCCAACAAACGTACAGATAAATGGGGTGGCAGCGTTCAGAATCGTGCTCGATTTGCCCTTGAGACCCTCAAGGCTCTGAAAGAAGTTTTCGGTAACAATGTTGCCATCAAGCTGAGCCCATGTGGTGGATACAACGACATGGGGTATGTCAGGATAATCAATGCTTTATGACCGGTACTGATTTTAATGATAGAATGCCTCTGCAAGACACGTTGGACACGTTCAGCTACTTCATTACCGAAGCGGATAAATTGGGGTTATCTTATATCACGCTCCTGAGATATGTTGAAGCTACAGACACTATCATTGACGGTGCGTATGCAAGATGAATGCCACTTTCATTGATTGATGAACTCTTCATAGGACGACGCCGTTCAACTGTACACGATGTCGTAGCGTCGTACCGGCACCTCATCCAGAAATCAAAATTCTTTCTCAATGGAAGCATCCTTCCTGAAGAGGGCTCCGAATTGGTGAAATCAGGCAAATCGGATGGTGTATCGTTTGGTTTCAACTACATCACTCACCCGGACCTCGCCAAGCGTATCCAATACGGCAAGCCCCTGGATAATGCACCTGACTTCCAGCACTTGTATGGTGCTGGTACGCAGGACTTGCGGCTTGGATATACAGATTACCCCGAAGCCGTCTATGTTGACGAGCAGGCAATAGACGTTGGTGTTGTCGACGAGAAACCCGTCAAACACAAAAGAGCGTTATGGTTGAATGGTTTGGGTTGGAAGGTATGGCGTTTGCGGGCACAGTGAAGATGGATTGGATGAGCAGCCGGATTGTACCTACTTTACAATGTGCGATAATATCATAAGTATGATCACGATTATTTTATTACTGCGATGCGAATTAAGCTCTAGGTTCGTTTCCTTGGGCTCGGTGAGTTGTAGGGGATTGTGACGTTTGCACATAGTAGGATTCAGATCGTCATTAGTCAAGTTCCTGGGAACAAATGCCTGAGGAATCACAGTTTCTTCCCTTGGTCGGTGATGTGTTTCACGGGTTCGTGCCTCAGATACAGCACCGCTTGACTGTGGGCTCGAAGTTCACTTGTCCGAGGCGTTACAGCGAGTTACTTGCGCCAGCGTCACTGAGACGGGTGAGTTATGGTATGAATAAAGGCAGCGCTTGCAAACAGGACCAATTAGACCGATACACCTCCGGCCGCGATGAATCCGCCTTCATACGACTTCGTTACAAATTATCGGATATCTCGGATTAGGAGCAGAGAGCAAGGTAGGTATGTCTAGGCTGCAGTTGTGGCAAATACCCTCTCACTGTCAACCAACTGATGTCGTCACGACGAACATCACGCTCCATGAACACCAGCCATCTCAGTGAATGGTCGGCCAGAAGACTTGAATTGACTGATAATACAATCGTGTGAAAGATGGAATTCCATTAGGGTATATAATAATCAACGATCATTCGTCCGAGAGTAGAGAGAGGGACGCTGATGTACGTGGTTTAATGGAGCACTTAAAAGGCTTAGGATAGCTATGATTTATCGTCCATCAGTAATTCAGATTTCAAACAATGACAACATACGTTATGATTCCCGATGACTGTTCGTAAATTGGCGTTATTTCAACGCCATCCTCGACGGTTTTTGTAATATCGAAGAATAGAAGAGAAGAAGCAAGGGTTAGGAACAGCGAGCCGTCCGCCAAGTGCATGCCAGGGCACACTCGTCGTCCATAACCAAAGCAAATGGTTCGCGGGTCCCGTTGCACGGGTTCGCCATCTACGGCGATGTAACGCTCGGGATTGAATCTAAATGGATCAGGATACAGTTCTTGATCGTGGAGTATATTCCTGTTTGTTATAAGTAGGGAACGCCAGATTTGCACAATGCTACACAAACCAGAGATTGGTCATGATAACAGATCCTTTTGGAACTGAGTATCCGTGAAGGACACTGTCTTCGATCGCTCTATGCGGGACACCTGTATTTCAAGTATATCACGAAACCTTCTGGAAGATGAAAGGGAGACTGACCAATTGGTGTGACCGTATTCCACCGAAGGACTTCAAGAACAATGGCATGAACATACGGCAGATTATCCCGATCGGCGAGGTTAGGTAGACGGTCGCTTCCAATGACCGCATCGAGCTCAGCTTGCGCCTTTTTCTGAACGTCTGAAAATTTTGAAAAACCGGCGATACAGCCACAATTGATTGACATGTACCAGGGTTTAACACCATCGCCAGGAAGAATGCGTATTCTGCAGAAACAGTTGTATCGGCACCTCCTGTATAACAGACGTTGTGTCTAGCACCCTGTCTCCCGAACTCAACATACCTCCGTAAAGAGAACTTGCAGTGTATTTGATATCGCGAATTTGGTCAGGCGTCAATCGTTCCTTGCTCTCCAACGCTTTTGATACAAAAGAAGGCGGTATTTTTCCAGCAGCCTTGAATCACCTTAAAGCTGTGATACAGAAAGTTGCGCGCCAAAACATACTATTTGTTCCTCGGTATACTTATATGGAACTTCGACCATAGAGATGGTGTCTTGACGCCAAAGTCGAGCCGTTTTCAAAAAGCCCATGCCCGGTAACCACTCCGGGAGGCATTTGAGGAAAGGGAAAAAGTCAACGATGAAAGCACCTGGGACGGTCGCTGCATTGAAATTCCCATTCGCCTTTTCAATCAAGTCGACAAAAGGGTCATTCCCTTCGTCTCGAACGTCGATACCGTATGTCAACTGAAGGATGATTCCGCCCGTCAATCTGTGCAAATCAAGTCAGCGAGAGGCAAGTCCAAATAAAGATAGCAAACAGTTCTACTTTCGTAAATGGCCTATGAGATTATGTGGAGAGGTGACCAAGTGACGAAGGAATTGGCGCACTTTGCCTGAAATCATCACTTGAAGATTATCAATAGACGCCGTTCCACCAATTGTGCGGGCAATGTGCTTCCTGTAAGTGCGCCAACGATCGCTGTACGGTATGAGCACCAACGTCTCGTTGTATCCCACAAGCTCCCCTCCCATTTCGAGACGCGGACGATCGGAGTAGATGGCACCTTTACGATCCATCTCGTCCATGATATCTACCGAATTGACAACGATCACATTTTGACCAAGAGCTGCAACGGAGCAAATGGGACCTGTTCTTCGCCTCAACAACGGCGGCCCTAATGCCGTGAGCAAAACTATTCACCGTATTTTTGGCCCCAGTCCGAGTAAGTCAGCCATTCATTTTCTGTGGGCATGTCGAGCGCGTTCTGTGAGCCATGGGTGAGGATTCGCGCGCTGTCAGCGAGTGACGTGAGAACACTTACACCAACAACAGGCAAGCCTGGTGGACCTGGCGGCAAAGCATGACGATCCTTCTTGCCATTGATGTAGCTGTACGCCAAGTAGGAGGCGAGAACAAGGACAGCGACTGGGACTGGTGATGTGGTCATGGAAGGCAAGGGGGGAAAAACAGAAGAGGGTACCGAATGAATACTGAATCGCATGTACAGTATGCACGAGTTGATTGCCGTTGATCAGTGTTAGAGAGGTTATTTCTAGAAACCAATACGATTGGATGGTCACAATCGGCATGAATCAGGCAGTTGATCCCCCTGGTGGACGTTGGCGACCATTTTTATCCAGGAAGAACTTGTTGAAGGATCTATTACCGGAACCATTTCGACGCTAAGTACTACGCTCCGATAGAACCGTGACATTCAGCGTAGACACCTCCGTATACTCTCTTCAGCTAGTGCGGTTTCTCGTAACTGTAAGAGAAACATACCACATGCAATCAATGGGCTTTTCAGGTTTAGCAACCAATATCTGACACTGCCGTCCTTGCCGCGATGGCACGCGGTCAGTACGTCACATTGTTGATTAATTAATTCTTGAAGTGGTTCGAACCTGAATGGAGGGGTCCGCGACGGGCGGCTGGAGTCTATACACCATTGAATGCAACTTGAAACGTAGGCATACGCCTGGCACCGTGTTTTACTGATGATTATGACACGTAGTACCTTATAACCAAATAATGATACATTCCTTGCCGCTGCGGAGAAAGGAAGAATTACCTTGCGAGCAAGGTTTACTAACAGGGGTACCTGAAGATCGTTCTGTAAGACTTTTATTTGGAACTCGCAAGTCCGTAGAACGCCATGAGACGACCTTGACTTCGTAGAGCTATGTGCAGTTGAACAGCCAAACATTTTCCCCAGCTCCGATTGTATTGTCGGCACCGCTAGTAGTAGCCTACGGTCAGAGGCGCACGGTATGATGGAGGCATCGATTATGTATCTCAGGAAATCATTGCGTAATTTCGGGGTCCCGTACATATGACAAGCAATCTCCTTTGGTATCTCGCGAAAGTCGCCTCTATTCCTCCCATCCAATCCCTGCCGCAAGTGAGTATACTAAAGTTGGCATGCGGACGGCGGCGTAAGATTTGTGTGAATGTATCCGCGATTTTGATCGATCGGATTGTCAGCTCTTGCAGCACACATTGCGCCATCCAAGGCACACCAGATCCATTTGTGCTTAGGGCATTGAGAGTAGGCATTACGATGGTGGTAATATGTTGGCGTGTTTCGCAGTGCTGAAAAATGACGTCTAAGGTAAAACAGGCGCGCAGTTGTAAAGAAAATGGGTGCCGGATCTCCTAATACTGTCACGCACGGCCGCAGGAGCACCATGTAAACCCGAACAGAATGTTGTTGACGTTTCTCCTGGCTGCGTGCGCATTAAGGGCATAAAAGGACCGAGTTAACATAGTTAAGCGTGAAATCTTCAAGTTCTCCGGACTAGTAACATGGCGACAGGCCACTCAACCTCCACCTTGTCTAACACGCCAGACGCTCCACCCGTGTTAGATGCCCCTTCGCGTAAATCTTTCCAAAACCTCACAGCAATATCACCTTCGTCGAGATGCAACTCCTGAACAGCGCGATCGTTCACGTCTAACAAGTCAATGTCCTCTTTGAGAAACCTTTCATCAGCGGCTGTCGCTTTATCCTCTGGATATGCGCGCGAAAAGTTGTGCAGTGCGCTCCATGACCGGATGTATGCGAGTAATTCAAGCCACGTCATCGTCTTGGTCAACACGATCGGGTTATGTTCCACTTTGGTGAGCGGTACGCTGGCAGTCGGCGGGTGTTCAGCGTCAGCCAGAGCATGGCCTAGCCGGACAGGACGAGTTGTCGGTGGAAGATTCAATGACGGCGGTGGAGTGAGTCCCGCAAAGAAGACACGCTCGACATCGCCTAGACCGCATCCCGTCGGATCCATGATGGATGGTGGGGAGGATGGAGATGGGATGAGAATGGTAGAGGGATGAGGGACGTCTAATAGGTGGTTTTCTAATATGGTACGCCCAGGCCGTTCAAAATGTGGTCCGAGAGAGGTAGCTGGGTCCTTGCCCTGCGCATATCGTGTGATCACTTCGTTGACGGAAGGATAGGCCGATAGTTTGAACTCGGAGTAGATCTGTTAAGAGGGGGATCCTTAGCTTGAGCAAAGCTTGAAAGCGATGGCATGAACGTACAAAGAACGCTGCGCATCCACCCTTTCTCAATACTCGACGTGTTTCAGGCCACGCCTTTGTCCAATCGAACCAGTGAGCGGCTTGGGCAGAAATCATGAGGTCTACACTCGCGTCCTCTACACCGATGGCCCTGAGGTCCTCTGCGTGTCCCTGGGCGAACGTAACTTTGTCCGACCAAGGTGACGTGGCAAACAGAGGGCGAGCGGCAGAAAGCATTGTCTCTGACGTATCGATGGCGAGAATTCGGTGAAAATGCACGAGATGGCGGGTTGCTTGGCCTGCAGCGCGCCGTTATAAGACAGAGTATTGTCAGTCGTGAACAGTTAAACGATTCACGGTGGACATACCCGTCCCACAACCTAGATCAAGTGCAAGGTCGTATTTTGCATCTGGAGAACGCTTGTGATATGCTAGAATGCGCTTGAAGAGTTTTCTAGGGTACGTTGGACGAGCAGAAGCATAGATGGACGCATTGAAGGATGACCGAGCAAACGTTGACATTCAAGTCGTCGGGATTCGGCCCGACTATGCCCGACTATTGTACACGTGACTATATAAAGCTCGCTTCTCGTGACATATTATTCTTCAGCCTGATAGTAAATATCTCAGAGGAAAAATGAGCAGTGAAATTCAGGTCATCGAGCCCCGGAACAACTGCTGAGAAATTGACTGCAAGCCTGGAGGCCGTTGTTTTGATGTCACGATGAGATTGTAGCTGACGATCCTGGGGCTCGATCCATATTTCTCAAAGAGGTCCCTACTTTCCGGAATATTGAGGTTGCTGAGAGCACTGGTATGAATACGTCGGTGGGATAATGGTGTCGTACAAGATACCATGCACAGCAATGTTTGAAACTCCTCCAGTGACCACATGTCCATGATGTACTTACCAGAAGAAGGCCGCGTCGACTTGATACAATTGAATCGGAAAGTGCCCAGGAGCCTTCTGGAACATGGCTATCTGTTGTTAAACGCAAAGTTACACCGCCCTGACAGAAGAGAGGAGGTTTATGCTTATGGATCTGGAAAGTGACGGATCTCCGCTCGTGGAGTCGGCGGGCCAAAATGTAAAATAAGAACAGCGCCTCCTATCGAGCTGGGTCGGCCGGGGCCATACACTCAAGGGATTCTTGAGCGTATATGGTTGTATACTCGTTACGGACGAGGAGGGTGCGATCTGGATGAATATTTAGATTGAGGGCGCCGGAAAGCGCAAGATCGAGAATTGAGCAGGTCGCCTCTTATGACTGGATGTATGCCGTGATAACCTTCTCACGCACAGTTTGAACTCCGATAAGCCGAAAGTCAACATTTTTATATGCCAAGGTCAACCCAGGAGTGCTCGTGTTCGTATCTTCAGCTAATTCAAGGTTGTGTTTCGATTTGTTCTTAAACATTGTGACAGCAGCACTCTATCAAAATGCGCAGTTGCGCTCCACGGTCGACGGTGATGTTGGTACGCCGACATGCGTGGCAAGAAGTATCTAGAGGGTCAAGCGGTGACGAGGGATGTACGAAACCAAGGAAGGCGTCGAAGCCGGGATTGGGAAGTGCGCCGAGGTGCGTATTAGCCAGTTCAATGGCGTTGATGTGATGGTGTTTCTATTTGGAAGTCCTTATCGACAGCGCGGAAGGTTTACTTGTGACCTGCATGTGACCGCGATGCCTCAAGGCCTCACGCACGGACTCCAAGGCCTGCCTGCAGCGACTGAGCCGCTATACCTATAACAAGGTATGACCCCGTTGTGTGTGCTATTGGACTCCAGTATGACGTGTCAGGATTTGACGTCGCTCTAGGATTCATTATTGAACAACTACCGAAATCGAAAGTGATCATGACTATCGATTTGAAACAACACATGCTTGATGTGGCACACCACGGTGAGAGAGAGAGAGCAAATGGCATGCTCCAAACAATGTCATTACTAAAGGGACACCAGTGATACATTTTTCCATCAAGCACGAGCTCACCATCGCTCTCATTTTATTCTTCCTGTCACTCATCTTTGGTTTCCCAATCGGGAGCCCTTTTCTCATATTGCTGCTCCTCCTTCAAGCCATCCTTCTTCTAATCCAGGTCTGCATCGGATTCGGGACAAGTGGAGTGCGAGGGGGTACGTGACGTGACGTGGCAGTCTCTACACTGCGCCCTTGCATAACTTATTGGTTCACATCTTATTCAGGTAGCTTGGCTGCCTCCTACCAGTCGCAGGTGTTCGGGGGATTTACTCCGGCTGGTAGTTGCTTTTCCGCGAGCCAGTCAATAGCCGCCCTCGGTCTCCGGGTTCCGATCGTGAATCTTATTTTGATGCTGCTCAGCTGGGTACTCATGGCTGCGGCTATCGCGCTCTTTGTCGATTGTTCACATCGAGAACAAGCATTGAAGCATCTGCATGAGGCCATAGTCAAGTCCTCTCACTCGGGCTAAACTATCTCCTTGGTACTCAGTAGGTACAGAAAATGTGAATATATTACCGTTACCGTGTTGCCGTGTGTCGGTTTCTAATTTTCATTTCCGTGTTGACTAATCCAGAGTCCATCAGCCGCACTATTGCCTGAGTACTAGATGGGAGGCGGCCGAACGTGGTTTTACCTAAAGCTCGTCCTACCTGTTTCAGCGACTCCCATTAATTGAACCGTGACGACGCAGTGGGCCTCAACGTTTTAATCTCTGACTCGGACGTGTTCCTGGGATTTCTTTCTCAACTTGAATGCTCGTAGTCTAGCCAGCAAAGTTCATTAAGTATATAGCGTTTGGAGCTTCAGTCTACGCTCGTATTCCATTTTACGAAGGAGTTACCGCTGTAGGCTTGAACTGTCATGCCCGGAAAACAGAGACGCAATTCCCGTCCAGTACATTAAAATGGCATGTGGGTGCTATAATCTAAGGCCTAACTGGTCAAAAAGTTACGTTGGACTAAGCGGCGATTGTTTTCTCCCTGCTGTGCGCGTGACCCAGCTATGCATGCATGACCATTACATCCTCAAGCGCTCAATGTCAACTAAATATGCTTTTCGACTGTGCTTCAACCTCATCCGGGGACATTTTGATATCTGAAAGCAAAATAGTCACATTCAGATTTGCGTAAATCAAGGGAGTAACCAACTCACACTTTTGAGGGTCTATCAATCCATCAGACTCAGCCTCTTCAACGCTTGAGAAAGAAATACACTACTTACTTCTCGATCCTTCATCCGCTGCACGAACCTCCGAAATGCACGCACGATCAACTTGCACGCTTCCTCTGCTATCATCTCCCGCCCAAGTTCGCTGAGCTCGTCTGTGTCAAGCAGTCGCACAACATGATGGCGTTCGAGAACTTCATCCAGCAGGTCGTAAAAGCGGGTGAACCTCTCTTTCCCAGCGGTCCTCCCCTACTCTCAATATCAGACAAGGAGTAGACAAAGCCCACCAGAAACTGCAGCGTACCTCTTTCGGGTCATCCGACAGTGCTTGCATCAATGGCCCAAAGTTGGAATCAAAGTACCCCGCCTTGGCTGTCCGCTGGTTGTGTGCCAGTAAGTCCCTAGTGGGTTTCGCAACGATAGCGGGTAGAGAAGGGTCCGCCGGGGACTGCAAAACATGTGCATTGAGGTAGTGGATGTTGTTCAATAGGAAGGTCCCGGCTACAGGTGGCCTACGCGACGCCCTAGTCAGGCTTTTGTCATTCTAACAAAAGGGACAACGCACCTCGGCGACGGTCTCAGTGCTAAATCGACCCACTTCCCAAACGCCTTGCCGGCTTCGACGCCTTCCTTGGCTTCGTACATCCTTCACCAGCCTCGTCCACCACCCTCTTCGCTTGGCCCTCTAGACACTTCTTACTCCAGGTGCCGCGCATGTCGGCGTACCCTCTCTGGGCTTCGTTCAGTGCTGCACGGATGCCAGGTGCAGCGGGGTGCGTAGGGTGAGTCACTGGGAGGGGAAGAGTACGGAGGAAGGCGACGAGCGGGCGGAGAGAGGCGAGGAGGTCGGCCGGGAAGGGAAGGAGTATGAATTCGATGCCGGGTACAGGTGTGGGTGGAGAGCCGGATGAGCCTTCGGCGACGAACTTAGTGTAGAGCTGGGTGAGCCGCTTGGCGCCCGTTTCGACGAGGCGGACGTGTCGATATGGCGTAGGTAACAGTACAAGAGTGGATCCAAAAGAGTGCGCACCGTTTTACTGCTATCCTGATCTGCGCTTTGAACGTGATGAGAGCATCCAGACGTTCTATGGCGTTCTTGTATACATCTAATTGACCAGTTTGGGGGTTAGACGCCACGTCATTTGGGATCAGGTTGAGATGGTGCACGCACGCGGCACGACTCACCCACGCAAAATCAACTCTTCCTCCGCTTGCAAATCTTCGTGATTACTCGCCACTTCGTCAATTTTGAGTAGAGTCTTCTCGATATCTGCAACAGGACCATGGTGCACGAAGGAACACGGTTGGAGATCGCAAATCCTGGTTGTCGTTCTTGTCAGCAGAGCGCAAGTATAACGAATACACGAACCCCTAGTTAGCCATGATCTAGATCCACGCATATACACGCCCTCGTCCTTTCCATCCATCACTACCAGTCCGCCTTTATCAATAGGTATGCACTCTTCGACCATTGTAAGGGCTAAAGAAGCACCCGTTTGGCGTAAAAGCTATAGTATGTTGAATGCAGCAGAGATCTTATCGCGTTTCTCGTTGTCTGTGTTGATGAGGGAATGGAAAACTGGACTGAAGAAGAAAGTCATATCCGACCTACGTGTTGTTCAATTGGGACGCTCGTAATTCCATGCAACGACGTACATCCTCAGGTAAATCCCTCGTATTCGAACGAGCCAACTCGTTGCTTCCGTGTATGGCTGTCGTCCACCCCAAGGGCTTCCATCGAGAAACCCTGCAGGTGGGCGTCCTGCTGGAATTATCTTCTGGAATACCAACCAATGTTTATTTATTGTTAAACTCGTCGACTTTACGTCATAAGCACTTCCATGAGCTCGAAAGTAACCTCCATTGCAACGACTCACAACGCTATCGAGCCCCATTTGCCGTTCCTAACCAGGCAGCGAGCCTTCTAAGCGCAGAGCAGCACTCATGACGGGGTTTGCTGATCCATGTTTTCCACGGTCACTGGTGTGACATCCGTTACTCTCCACCTTTCCTTTTGACTACGACATACACATGCTGAAGAAACTATTGGTAACATTCACTTGGATTACGGACTGCATAATAATTGCCATCCCATAGGCTAAATCCCTTAGGCCTGACACAAACTCGGGCTTACTTTCTGGTGCTCGCGATTTTGCGTTGGCAGCTCGGGATATCACAGAAGTTCAGAGGGACCAAGTGTGTTCTCGTCTCTGTCTGTGTGAAATTGATCATGATCATTACAATTTCAGATAATTAACATCAATTTGGCTCCACCAGCTTCTATCCTACCACCTTTACCACCTCTGAAACATTCCAGTACTATGTTCATTGGTCAAAGTAAATACCTTGGTAGGTTAAAGGAACATTTCGGGCAAAATGAAGTAGGGCAGAGGAAATCATTTCTTCTGTATGGCATAGGAGGAATAGGAAAAACTCAGATCTGCCTCAAATTCATTGAGCAGAATGATCAGTAAGTTTCCCACCATTCTTGACATTTGTTGATAATTGAATGTCCTAGGTTCTCTGAGATATTCTGGATTGATGCTTCCTCTGAAGAGACTATTGACCTTTCACTGAAACAGATTGCCCATTCACATAATGTCACTTCAGGTGCAACAGAAGATTCAGCTGCTTTAGCTCTCAAATGGATTTCTCAAAGAGTCAACTGGCTCATTGTATATGACAATGGAGATGGAGGGTATGAAATTGTTGAAAAGTACCTCCCACCAGGAAATACTGGCAATATTTTGATAACAAGCAGAAATCCTGCATTACAGAGAATCACATTGGCAGAGAACTCATTAGAGGTGGTTGAAATGGGGGAGGATGAGGCTATCTCACTGCTGCTGGAGTCAGCCACCTTGCTGTATGGCTCATCTGACCATCACAGGCAGTCAGCCAGACA
Organism: Amanita phalloides; assembly: GCA_032173475.1. Classification (NCBI taxonomy): domain Eukaryota; kingdom Fungi; phylum Basidiomycota; class Agaricomycetes; order Agaricales; family Amanitaceae; genus Amanita; species Amanita phalloides. The sequence continues at coordinate 40,767 of JAENRT010000005.1, read as the reverse complement.
GCTTGTTTTGAAAATGGGTGGCATCCCACTTGCTCTTGATCAAGCTGGGTCATATATCCAAACCTGTGGTTGTAGCATTGATGATTATCTGGATATGTACTCCAAGCACCAGAAAAGATTAATGTCTGGTGAAGAATTCAAAGGAGCATCTAACTATGGAAATTCAACATATGGAACATGGGAAATATCTATGCAGGAGATTGAGACTAGGGCTGCAAGAAAAACAGGATCAGCAGCATTTACAGCACAAAGTGCCATCACCCTGATGCAGGTTTTTGCCTTTCTACACCATGCCAATATCCCAGAAGTGTTGTTCAAGAATGCTGCTGAAAATTATACAAAGAGGAACTTGAAAAAGGGCACAAAGTCTCCCCTCCCACTATCAGCAGCACTTTTGGATTCTCAAACTTTGTTTTTGAGTGAAAATGATGAATGGGACAGAATGCAGTTCTTGGGTGGCATTCAAGTACTGATCTCATTTTCATTAATTAGAAGCAAGAATGCACAGTACTTCATGCATCCATTAGTTCATTCATGGAGCAGGAATAGGATACCAGAAAAAACAGTTTCCATCTGCTATTGGACAGCAAGGGCATTGCTATCCTGCTCCATAGATCTTAACTATGAGCAGGACAATTATGCATTTTGTCAACTGCTTGCCCCACATATTGAGTCAAACCATCAGTATGGAATTGATAGGAAGATGGGATCAGAGTACTATGATGATGAGCATGAAAGATTTGCACTTGTCTTTGATCGAATTGGGGGATGGGATGAAAGAGAGAAGCTATGGGTGAATGTGGTAAAGGCAAGAAAAGCAAAGCTTGGATTAGACCACCCAGACACTCTCACCAGCATGCATAATTTGGCATTGACATATAGTAGACAGGGAAGATGGAATGAAGCAGAGAAACTGCACCTGGATGTGGTGAAGGCAAGAGAAGCAAAGCTGGGATCAGACCACCCAGACACTCTCACCACCATGCACAATTTGGCATTGACATACAAATATAAGGGAAAATGGAATGAAGCAGAGAAGCTGCAGCTGGATGTGGTGAAGGGAAGAGGAGTGGAGCTTGGTCCAGATGACCCACACACTCTCACCAGCATGCACAATTTGGCATCAATATACAAATATCAGGGAAGATGGAATGAAGCAGAGATACTGCACCTGGATGTGGTGAAGGCAAGAGAAGCAAAGCTGGGATCAGACCACCCAGACACTCTCACCACCATGCACAATTTGGCATCAACATACAGGTTTCAGGGAAGGTGGAAGGAAGCAGAGAAACTGCAGCTGGATGTGGTGAAGGCTAGAAAATCAAAGCTTGGATCAGACCACCCAGACACTCTCACCACCATGCATGAGTTGGCATTGACATACAGTATTCAGGGAAGATGGGATGAAGCAGAAAAACTGCAGCTAGATGTGGTGAAGGCAAGAAAAGCAAAGCTTGGATCAGACCACCCAGACACTCTCACTGGCATGCATAACTTGGCATATACATACAGTGATCAGGGAAGGTGGAATGAGGCAGAGAAGTTGCAGGTGGATGTGGTGAATGCAACAAAAGCAAAGCTTGGATCAGACCACCCAGACATTCTCATCTGCATGAATCAATTGGCATTGACATACAGTAATCAGCAAAGATGGAATGAAGCAGAGAAGCTGCAGCTGGATGTGGTGAAGACAGCAAAAGCAAAGCTTGGATCAGACCACCCACACACTCTCACCAGCATGCATGATTTGGCATTTACATATGGTACTCAGGGAAGATGGGATGATGCAGAGAAACTGCAGCAGCATGTGGGGGAGGCAAGACAAGCAAAGTTTGGCTCAGACCACCCAGGCACTCTTATCAGCATGGCCAATTTAGCAATCACATACATGCATCAGAACAGATGGGATGAGGCAGAGTCTGTGCTCACCACTACTGTCAAGTCAATGCATCAAGTGATGGGAGTTCAGCACCCAACAACAGTGCATTTTAAGAAACATTTGAATGAAATGCAGCAGAAGATCCAGACTTCTGGTCCTAAGCCAACAGGTAAATATAGTAATGTGCAATTGGATGTGTCTGAAAGAGTAAGGAGTTGAAACCATAAATGAACACATGTTGAGTATACCACTGTGTAGATCAAATGTTGAAATATATATCTTTATCACATTCCTTAATCACATGTGTACTTACCTATGCATTCATTATCACACATTGTTGGAGCCAGATATATCATTATTTGTCTATATACTGTATGCACTTGAAGCTTACTTACCTAGTAATTCTCTTTTTGTGAGCTGATACCAAATATCTGGATTATTGATGCACTGGCCACATCATAGTACATTATACAGTATTGGCACTTTTTGATTGCTTGTGACATAGTGTCACACTAAGATGAAAATGTATATAAGAAAGGGTTAGCTGATGGCTACATGCCAAGCCAAGAATTATGTAATCTGATGACATATCTATGGAGATATAGTCAATTCAGGTTGATGACTCATTGGGACTGTTACATATTTGAGTGGGTATCACAAATACAGAAATCAAAGGAGCATCTAACTATGGCATCATCTGCTTCCCAAATTCCCTGTGGCATGCAGCTCCCTCCTCCCATTGTTGAAGAACCTAACACTGGTCTTGCTTGTCAAAGCATCATGGTGACAGGTGCAGCAGAATAGTAGAGCTAAGTAAGTGAAACACTTACTTGTAGCTGTAGCTTACAGATCTCTTGAGGTTAAGAGGATGTAGATTCACATCTACCTACACAGGTTTATATACATTCTATCTACAGAGTTGTGGTCTGGAGTTCCATGCTATTTTTAGCATGGACTGTGGATTTCTATTGTGCTTTATCATCTGACAATCCCATGACAGTCAGATGCTGTGTGAAGCACAGCAATGCACAGTTGTGCACATGGTGCACTATTGTCTGAGTATGACAGATGTCAAACTCTATAATATCTGTCCAACTCTATAATATCTGTCAAGGTATTAATAGAGTGAATGCTATAATAATGTCCACAAGTGTAAACCAGAGTTCCACAGACATTATTGAGAGGTCTGAAATGTTATTCCCATGGTCAGAGTTGTGCAGAGACATACAGAGTTCCAGACCCAAGTCGTTATTAAATACCAGTCTTGGTAGGAATTCAACAAAAAAAAAAACTCCCCCTCATTGAGGATCTCAATGCCAATTTTATCTCTTAACTCTTTGAACTTTTGCCAAGTCAAGTTTTTAGTTAAGATATCAGCTAATTGATCATTTGTGGGAACATATTGAATGTTAACATCTTTGTCCTCAACATGTTCTCTAACATAATGATAATGAATATCAATATGTTTTGTTCTATGTTCTTGGGCTGGATTCTTGGCTAAGAATATTGATCCTCTGTTATCAACATTTAGATCAATAGCTCCAACATTAAATCCTAGTTCTTTGAACAAAGATTTTATCCACATAATCTGATGTGAGCAATCTGATAAGCTCATGTATTCAGCTTCTGTGGATGACAATGCAACAGTTTTCTGTTTTCTAGAAATCCAACTGATTGGAGCTTCTGCCAATATAACAAGATTACCTGTTACTGATTTATGTGTATTTGGGTCACCAGCCCAATCAGCATCAGCATAAGCATTTAATCCTTCTTTGTCAAAGCCATTATATGTTATCTTTCCATTAACAGTGGAATTAACATATTTCAGAATATATAAGGCTTTAGCAATGTGTTCTTTAGAAGGGTTAACCATGAATTGTGACATCATGATTACTGCCTGAGTAATATCATATCTCGTGCCAAGGGTAAGATATAATAAGGAACCAATAATTGATTGATAGTAACTCCTTTCTTGATGAGTTGCATAACCTGTATTTGCTGCAGGTGTATAGCCTGCTGGCAATGGTGTATGAACAGGTTTTGAATCTTCTTGACCAAATCTCCTAACTATCTTTTTGGCATAGTTAATTTGATCAAGAGTAATCAATTTTCTCTTCCTATCTCAGACTATTTTCATTCCAAGATATTCAGTAATGGGTCCTAAATCTCTACATTCCCATTTTTTCATAAATTTGTGTTTTATTTCCATGAGTAACTTTTTTTTGTCTCCCATGAATAACACATCATCAACATATAGTATTGCAACTATTGTTGACTTCTGTTTATAGCAAACATAGACTCCAGTGTCTGAAAGACATTGTCCAAAGCCTAATTCATTTAAACTTTCATTTGCTTTCTTATTCCAAGCTAATGAAGCTTGTTTGAGTCCATATAAGGCCTTTTGAAGTTTATAGACTTTGTGCTCTTGTCCAGCAATGATAAATCCTTCTGGCTGATCCATGTAGATGTCTTCCTCAAGATCACCATACAGGAAAGCTGTCTTTACATCTAGCACTTCAATTTCCCAATTTTCTAGTGCTGCTGTAGCCATGAGCCTTTGGCATATAACACACTTCCAATTTAGTGATATGTCTATGTCCTTTAGGACTATGAAATTCAAGGAACATAGTTCCCTGGCCTAATATCATAGCAGCTGATTTAGAATCTGCTGTTTTGATTTCTTCTGGTTGTGGATATGGATTATACTCAACAAAGTCAGATTTGTCATTAGTTATGTGCACTGAAGCACCTGAGTCTATTATCCAATATTCCTTATTCTCACTTTTATTTAAAGATGAAGCAGATTTTATTACATTAGTGGCTATTAAGCTACTTTCACATCTGCTATCTATGAACTTACCATCAATTTGACTACATTCTGCCATCATCAGCAAAGGCTTCATCATAGTCAAATTGCTCTTCATAGTAATTATCATGTTCATTGCTGATTTATAATCAGCAATTTGATCATGAAGAGTGAGAAATCCATATGTTAAGTCCTCATCCCAGTAACCAGTTTCCAATTTTGGTTGTTCCACAACATCTTCAATGTTTTCAAGGGCATTATTGTCATCAATTCAATGATTTTTGCCTTCAATTGGATGTCCAGGACCAAAGTCTTCTTTAATGAGATCTCTCCCTTTTCCTTTTTGATCTCTGATCCTACTCAAAAGTTTATGAGTCTCAGGATTGACTTGGTCTGATTTAGGACTAATCCTATCAATCAACTTTGAAGATGATGGTTGTGGAACATCCACATCCATATTATGGTTATCTGTGATAACCATATTGGCAAATCGTTTAAGATTTTGCCACTCCTTCCTTCTTGGTAAGTTCCTCAGGAGAATGGTTGGCTTTAGAGATCAGGTTTAATTTCTTTTGCCTGTTATCTCTATTTTGCCTGTTTTTCTCCCAATTAGGTCCTTTCTTGTTTCCAAAGGGGACAAATGCAGGTCTATTACTAGGACCTGCTTGTGCATTGTTTTGCACAAATCTTCCTTTAGGCATATTCACTCTAGGAGTGAATGGTTTTTTATAAGGTTTTTTGCCTTTATAGGATTTGTTTCCCCCTTTAGAAACGAAGTGTGCAGATGGGCCACCTTGGTCAGCTTTACGACACTGCCACTCATTCTCTATTTCAGGAATGAGGTCATTCAACTTTGTTTTCCCAAGTTCAAATTTGAGAAGAACATAAGTTTTGAATGAGTCCCAAGATGATGGCAACCAATCTAAGACTTCCATGACTTGAAAATCATCATCAAAGTTTTTGCCATTTTCTGCCATTTTGGCCCATTTATTCATCAGTTCATGGACTGATTCTGCAGGACTTTTTCCTTTCAGAAATTCCCAAGATTTTGTGTCTTTATAGATATTAAAGATGCCTACTGCACCAGGGTTAGAGAAAGCAGCTCTTAGTGCATCCCAGGTTCCTTTTGAAGTATTCTTAATATAGATATTAAGATTACTTGACAAATATAGGGATATTAACCCATTTGCCTTATTATTGTTTTCAAGGAATTCCTGGTGCAACTTCCATTTCTGGGTTAGAGCTGCAACTCTCCCTGTGGTAACACTAGCACCACCCATTTCCATTTCATCAGCCTGAGTGTAGGCAAGGTGTGTACTCCCCCTGTGACATATTGCCATACACTTTTAGACTGAAGAAGTGCCCTCATTAGGCATTCCCAAGTAGTCCAATTACTGGACCCTTTAAGGATGGGAACCTTTTCTTTGTCACCATTGTCCACTCCAACAGTCCAATGGCTCTTATTACTTTGAGCCATTTTGTCCAGATTTGCCCAACCAAATTTCCCTTTATGGGCAATCTGCAGATGAAAATGCTCATTGTTTTGTTCAACAAGGGTAAAGCCAACATCTTGGTGCAAGAGGTGGCTTATTTCAGACAATTCCTTAATGGTAGGATATGTCTTCCACACATATTTTGGCAGTGCACATAATTTTATGGCTGCCAAATAACACATGCCTGGTTTATTCCAAACAGGCTGTTGTGCTGTGTGTCTGAAAACCCTTTTTGTGCTGTGCACAAACATGAGTTCGCCCCATTCAAGGGAATGATTACTCTGAGCTTTTTGGAACATTTTGTTCTCATCATCTGTTAATTCCCAATGGGAATTTTCAGAACCATAGATCAAGTCCTCAAAGGTTTGATCCTTTGATTCCTTAAGTTCATTGTGTTTAGGAATACAATGTCTAGGTTCTTTGGAGTGGACGGGGATGTCTATCTTATCAGCTTCTTTCTTTTTAAGCTGATTTTCTTTCTGACGTTGTTTCTTGAGTTGTTGCTTTTTGCATGACTGTCACATCCCAGTCATGACATGGACCTTATGACATGGACTTCCAAACTCTGTACCTGGCAAATACTTCTGTTGGATGATAGGCAACCCCAGACTTCCATCACAGACATATGTGGACTCCACTAGGACATTCATATTTCACTAAGTCCATTCCCTTCTACTTTCCTTTTCTGTCATTGCCATGTTTCATCATGGGCTTCATGTTTGTTACTACGTTTCACTTTCTTATCCATCTCCATGGCACTGAAATCTTTTGTTACCATACATACATGATTCTACAGACACATGTTGAGATAGTCCAGTGGCTATCTCAACTCAACTCATATTGATATGCTACTGAAACCTCCACTCACTTCTGGAACTCTGATGCTTGTAGGTACTTAAAGTGACATCCCTGTACCATAGACCTTAGTTCAAAAATCATAGATTGTGCCCCCCTCTTGACTTGGCTCTTCTCTCTCCTAACTCCTCATCCACTCCACTCGTGTTCCTCATCCTCAACATCATCCATGACATCCTACTCGACAACCATGACCTTGACCCAACTCTGTTCCCAGAACTCTGAAGTTGGACAAGATACATGCAGTGGGTGCAGCCCAAGAATGCTGTAGCTGAGTCCAGTTAAGTTTCTGGACTTCATCTCCATACTTTCCCTGTTCGCCCTCACTCCAGACTTCCATTTGTCCGGAATCTAGGTAGAGACTGGACCTTGACAGTGACAAGTCAAGTCTCTTTTTGTCAGATTCAAGCCAAGATTCCACTGCATCTGCATGGTTTCTTTGCTCTGTGACTGCTTCCTGCAATTTAATGATTGCAGTTTTAGCCTCTGTATTCATTTGTATATGACACAAATGTTCTTGGGCTATTGCCTTTATTTGGACAATGTGACCTTGTTGCATGTCCAAATTCTCTACCTTTAATTGAGTATTGATCTCAATTAAAGTGTCACATGTTACAAGAACATTTTTGACAGTTGAGGCAATATCCTTAATCGTATTTTGATGAGTATTTGTCTCAATTAAAGTGTCACATGTTACAAGAACATTTTTGACAGTTGAGGCAATATCCTTAATTGTATTTTGATGAGTAGCAATCATTTCTTTTGCATCCTCAATCAATTCATTTGTGTCATAAGTTGTACACATGGTTTTATTTTGAAGAGTGGTNTTTGTATATGACACAAATGTTCTTGGGCTATTGCCTTTATTTGGACAATGTGACCTTGTTGCATGTCCAAATTCTCTACCTTTAATTGAGTATTCATCTCAATTAAAGTGTCACATGTTACAAGAACATTTTTGACAGTTGAGGCAATATCCTTAATTGTATTTTGATGAGTAGCAATCATTTTTTTTGCATCCTCAATCAATTTGTTTGTGTCATAAGTTGTACACATGGTTTTATTTTGAAGAGTGGTGTCACTCCTCCTCTGTTTAACTATGCATATTTTATTTGGGCTAACTCCCAAATTTACAAAGGCTTTGGCAATGTTTTGCCATTCTGCAGATTGATGTGCCCATTTGTCACATCATTGTTGCATCTCCCTCTCTGCATCCCCATTATAGGATCAAATCAGAAGTGGGTTTTTCTCTTCTTCCCACTTTGACACATCAATATCGATCCTTGCTCCCCAACTTGCAAGCCATTGTTCATGGTGTCTGTTTTGTTCTGTAACAGACAATGAATAAACCATGTTAGGGTCTTCATTTTTGTGGAAGCGAATGGGACCACACACATTTGTAATGCCACTACTTGCAGTCATGGCATAGGTAATCATAGACAGGCCTGGAACAGGAAGGGGAGTCCTGTTTTCAGTGTTCCCTAGATGAGGGAAAGGAGTGGGTGGTCTATAAGTACCATTGTTTAATTCATGTAACAAAGTTTGCACACTTTATTTTGACATCATGGGTTTCAACCCCATGGAGTTTGTTCCCATTTGGAGAACAGGAACAGGATTCAGGTTTGAGCATTTGGCCCAAATTTCATGAAAGTAATGAAGAGATTTCTTGCCTCTAAGATTATGAGCCATTTTTTGCTCATGATCCTGTTGCTTTTGGGCAATTCTCTCCTCTTGATGCTTTCTTGCCTCATCTGCCCAACACTGAGCAATCAACTCCTGATTTTGCCTTAACAAGTCATTGGCAAAACTAGAGTCAACTGAGGCCGAAGGCCCAGAGCCAGTAGCACATGCTTTACCAGTGCACTTCTTGTATGTCACAGGAATGAACAGGTTCCTGTGGAGCAGAGGTGTGATCTCCTCCTGCTTGATGACAGGAGAAGGAGAGATGGAGTGGAGGCAAGGGAGTTGTCAACTCCAGTTTGTCCACTTTGTTTCCCATGCCTGCGGAATGCAGAGATGCAGAATGCAGAGATTGAAGTCTGCTAGTGGAATTGGCTTCCCATTTTATGATCAAGTTAGAATTCTTTACTTTTCCTAACTTGAACTTGGTAATCACCTGTTTTCCGATTTCTCATTGGAGTTGCAGGTGAACTCCAGACAGAGTTCAAAATATCCACTCTTCTTTCAGGAAGAAGTTCCAACTCCAGGTTTTCTGGAATTGGCAGAACTGACTTTTCTGGAGTTTCCAGAGTCAGAGGAGGAAAGTGGGGTGAGCAGAGATGAGTTGCTGGATTTGGCAACAGAATTGTTGCCAGACTTGTTGCCAGAGTTGGCAATGGATTTGGAGGTGGAGGTGGAAGAGGTGGAAACAGTGGAGTTGGAGATGGACAACATGTTTGTATTTATGCAGATACAAAATATGTTTATTATCAAAAAAGGCGGTTTCAGGGTTGTCAACAGAGTTGAAGTCTGGAAAAATTCCAGTTAGCATTTGCTTTTTAAAGTGATAGTGAAAGCTGGTGGAGTTCCATGAGAACTCCGGGTTACAGGCCACTGATGCCTGCTAGGCAGAGACAGGAAATCACTTTTATGGTAGTTTTCATTGCCAGGAAGGGATCCAGCCTTCCAGTCTGCCTCAGGGCTCCAGCAAATTCCCCAACAGCACTTCAAAAATTTCCAACTAAGTCCAGAACAATTGTATACAACTGCTGTTAAGAAGTGACCTACATCTAGGCAAGGAATCCCCCCCACTGGTCTGTGTGTACCATGGAACAATTACCTTGCTTGACAAGGTTTATTGCAGACATGTTTGAGGCCAGATTGATGTCAGATTGTACATAGATGTAAATATTTGTCCATGTTCTTTATTTTTTCATTCACAAATATATGCTGGTTTGAGTCAGCACACAGCAACAGTGATGACCACTAGTCTTGTTTACCTGCTGCTGAAATGTTTCTCTGCTTGCTGTGCTGCTTTGAGAGTCGGAATGTTGTTCTTCCTTCTGTTGCTTAGTGCTGCCTTCATGTGTAGGACAGATGCCCTTGAAATCAGTTGAGTTTACTTGAGTGACAATGTTGGTTGTTATTCTTGTTTCAATACTTGACTCTTCCTCAAGTTTCCAGGCTTTTAAAGCAATCTTATTTCCTGACAGTTCAAGATCCCCTGTCATCATCAACATTCCCTTTGAACCCTCTCAACCCAATCCTATGCTGTCAGATCTTCAAGTTGACCTCTACTTTAATGGCATTTCAACATCCATCCTCACTGTGACTGAATTCCCAGTTGGTTTTCCATTGCCTTTAACATGGATTTACTTTATTGTATACACTGCTCCCTCGGTTCATCACATGAGCAGTAGCAGATGGTCTGTGCACACCAGGCAGGTATATAAAGACAGCTGTCAGGACCCAGTTTCTGTTACAATTTCTTTATTTCTTTATTTTCTTGATTACATAAGAGACGCAGTCACAGGAGGGTTATGTCAGCAACTATAGGATGACTGAGTCATCGAGAGTCAGGAGGGAGAGATCACATGATTGACTCATGGGGAACGTGAGGTTAAAGGTATATAAGGGGAGGTTAGTAGGTAGTGCTCCTTAGCCTTATGATTGTTTCTGTTGTCCACAGTTCAACTATTGCTCTCCTTCTCTCTTTCTCTAAACCTTGAGGTTGTGCGGAACAACATTCTAACATAATTGTAAGGCTTCTTACCTCACCGTTTGACTCAATGACGAAGAGTATGCTCTACTCATCATTACATGAGGTGAACACATCTATTCATCTTTCGTCAACATCACCCACGTCTTGGGCAACATCAACCATTTCTATTTCTTGGTGACAAACAGCTGTTGTGATAGAGAACACCCTTGGCTGTAGAGGCAGCATCAGTGAATCCAACAGTGTGGTGAACAAAGACCATGGTCTAGATGACAAAATAGTCAGGAGGACCCTCATCTCTATGTGGTGTAGGTGCACCAGTACAGATCAGGCCTGATTACCATTGGTTGACAACAAAGACAACTTGCTTGACATGCCATGTATCAAGGAGAACAGTCTCGGAATACCAATCATGTATCAGTTCTTTGAACTGAGCACGAGGACATCCGAGTGAAGCCCTGGGCACCACATCTCTCAAGTCAACCATTGGAACCCCAGTTGACATCGTCTCATCTGAGATTGTCACCCATACAGCTGAATGAACAGATAGTTGTCAGTAGTGCTGAGAGACTGAAACTATCAAAGATTTTCTTTACAGAACATTACACACCTTTAACATGAGGCATTCTGCGGATTGTTACATCAGCAATCTAATCTCCATCTTATCATCACATTTGGTCCACTCGTCACAATGGATCAAGTTTTCCATTACGTGTTATCTTTTGCTAACATGACATTGGGCAAGATCGGAGTTGCCTTTGAGGCAGAATGGGCATGAGGATGCGCAATAACCAAGAAGGTTCAGAAGAAGGTTGCCACTGTGGTGGACAGGCAACAACATGATGCCCACGTTAAGGCATACCAACATTGGCTCGAGGAGCAATGAAAGGAGAAACACCAACTGGAGCGAGAGGCTCAGCAGGAGGTGGAACGACTCAAGGAGGCATCAATCTGCGAGCAGGAGGAGGCGTGGAAGGCGCTCATGCAGGAGAAGCATGAGAAGCTGCTTCGAAAATGGCAGCTTGAGGAGGCTAATGCAAGGAGGTGTTGGACTACCAAATGCTGGTAGATCTATTGAACAACATGGAGGCGGACTCTGTAATCCGAAAGGCATTGTTTGACACACCGTCAAACATTCAATTGTTGACACATGAATGGAATGTCATCACGTTGAAACACGAGGGACTGGTCTTGTCTGCTGAGGAGTGGAATCATTTGATGCACACGCTTAATGGGAATATCATGAAGCCACAGCAGTATGCCAGTCAGGAACAAACCAAGTCAGAGTCGGTTCGGTATTCACCATACCAGAAAAAGGAGGTGTATACTATTTACAAAGTGGAACCCATCACTCCCAAGAATTATAGAGGAGTGGGAGAGCTCTTGAAGAAAATGTTGAGCTTGGATTATTTTCTCCCTGCATGTGGGGAAGAGATGATAGAGGAGCAGACACAACAGATCACAGAGTGGGCTGACAGAGTGGAAACCAGGTTACCAGGCAAACCGGGTCACTATAAACCAATGGCAGCTGAACCATGGAGACAAAGGGGATACTGTTATATGTATCTCTTTGAGCCAAAATATTACAACAAATATAAATGGCCAAAGTATCCAACCATGGAGGAAGTAACATCATGGGCTCACATCCTAAGGAAGTGGGACGTCAGATTTGTGATTCGCAATGGAGACAAGGATGGAGTCTATCATATCTATCCAGGCGATGAGATTCTACTGGAAGAAAATACTGCAGTATGAGTAGAAACACCATATGCATGGGAGGATATTGATATGTTTGGGAAAGATTACTGGTGGAAGAAGATCACTCTTGGTGCAGCCAAGGGTGACGAGGAGGTTGTCTACCTGAGATGGACATATGCACAGGCAGTTCAATCCAATCATTTCCAAGGAGCTGGTAGACAAGTTACACATCAGTTCACAACCAACTGGTTTGGAGAACCGTCGTGAGATTGGTTCAACAAGGAATTAAAAGAGGAAATGCAAATGCAGCTGGAGACAGTACATCCACTGAGCTACATTGATATAACAAAATGGAACCAGCAGGTGCAACACGCTAGCAGAAAAACATTACCACCAAGAGGGTTCAATGGATATGGACCGGAGACTCTGGGACTATGTTACCTTCGTTTATTCAAATGACAGTACTGGCAGGTATTTGCATGGCCTTTCAATCCATCTTGGGGGGAAATAGTGGTGTATGAGAAGGATATGAGAGATCCAGANTTACAGCTTCTCTTCCTTTTTCGTCTCATTGTCCTCTAAAAATGTATATAAACCCTCATGTATCAGCTTTTCTTTAGTTCCAATTTAATCAAATCTTGCCCTCATCATTTGAACGACCTTGAGTGCTCCTCTCTTCATCATCGCGCTCACTCTCCTTTCAACCTTCGTCATCGTCATACTAGATGCCAGAACTCTTGTCCAGTAGACTGGGAACAGACCGAGACTCTGTTTGTCACTGTCAACTTAGAGCGAATCATGATGAGGACATCGATCTTAACACAAATCAGTCCAACAGCATTACTCAGTTGGATTTGACATCACAAATGCTCTTGTACAGGCATTGGTGGGACTTATCACCATAGCAGTGGGAATATTCGGACATGCTGCAAATGCTACAGCATGGAATGCTCACACGGACGCAGAACAAATGGAACAAGGAGCAGCATTAGCCACTGTGATTAATCAGGTTAACAAAGCTCTTCATCCACCATGAGATCCCATTCCAACATTAAAAATGGAAATGCCAGAAGCGTATGAGGGAGATCCAAAGGAGATTGCAGTGTGGTTGAGATCAATGGAAAATTATTTCGAATTAGTTCGAGTAAAGAGTCCAAAGCAGAGAATGATGATCATGCTACAATGAGTAAGGAAGGGAATGGATAATTGAGCAGGAAACTGGTCAGCAGCAAAGACAACAGAGCAGGCAGAATTCGAAAGCGAAATATTAACAAGGAATGCTACACCTGCTGCAATAGCTTTGTTGGCAGAGTTGGGGAGACCACTTGAGTATGTCAAATGTAGAACAGGAGTTAGGAGACTGAATGGGACATGGGCAATGGAACTGTTCAACAACCCACCACCATTCAACACTTGGGAGGATTTGAAACAGAAGATGAAGGATTTCTTCTTGACGACCAAAACCCGAGACAATGCAACCCACAAAATTAGCACCCTGAAACAAGGTTCTCGAAAAGTCAAGGATTATATCATCGAATTCAGGAGCATTGCAATGCTCACAGGGTACAACAGAATTGCATTAGTGATGCATTTCCATCAAGGTCTCAACCCGGTGTTAGGAAGATGAGTAGTGGAGATTGGAATGTTGGACAGAGCAAAGAGTATTGACAGATCTCAACCAGGAGATCTGCAACAATGTACAATTGGGCGCTGGCAATTGAGAAAAGTTGGAGAGATGCACAACAATTGTATCCGAAAACGACAACCACAACAAGTGGTAGCAAACCTGTGCAAAATACACAGAATTGGCAGAACAAACCATGGCAGCAAAGCATGAGTAAACCATGGCAGCAGAATAGACCGGTTCCAAACCAGAACTCACCAGCAACAGCATCTATGTCTAAAGACCTGGATGCAATGGATGTAGACTGTCAACGTGTGTTGATCACCTGTTACAATTGTGGCAAGGTTGGACATATGAAGTGGGACTGCAGAGTGCCACTGAAAGATAAGGGAAAGCAGGTGGAAAAGTGATGGAACTTGGCAAGGGAATACTTTAGAGATCTGACGGAGGAAGAGAAGAAGGAAGTAGCAGAAGAGTTGGGTTTTCAAACCAACTTGTGAATGAGCGTTTTGATTCACAAGTTATGGACATTGTAAAATACAAGGATTCACATGTAAAATTATCTGAGATTTTATATGAATGTTGTTCACTTGTACATTGTCTGAGAAACGCACCAATAAGTGCAACCAAAAAGATTGACTACATGGTCAGCTCCATGGATGGTAAGGCGTATTTGGGATCAACTGATGGAAACAGCCATCAAAGATATGAAAACATGGGTTAAGAAAAACCAGGAGGAAGAAGTGGATGAGATGTTGATTCATGAACTGAATCAAAGATGCATTGTGGTATTTAAACCACATGAAATCAAAGTCACGTCTTGTAAGAACAACAGGACAAATACAAATGGATATAGGAGTCACGTCTTGTAAGAACAACAGGACAAAGACAAATGGATATAGGAGTCATAGTACAAACTAAAGATTCCTTACAAAACTTCGAGATAAAGGCATTGGTTGACTCAGGATGTACAGCATCATGTGTAAACAAAGCATTTATTGAACAAAATGCGATAAATACATGCAAGCTGCCAAAACCCATTCCAGTTTTTAATGCAGATGGAACATGTAATGCAGGAGGAGATTTAGAAGAAATGGTAGAATTAAAGTTGAGAATCAGAGACCATTGGGAATCATTGGAATTCGGGGTATCAGCATTAGGGAAGATGGATATGTTTCTAGGACATGATTGGTTAAAATATCATAATCCAGAAATAAATTGGAAAAATCAAATATTAACCTTTTCACAATGTCTGGGAGCTTGCTGGAAGAGTTCAAGTGTGAATGAACCTGAGGAGGAAATAGAGCAGAATGAATGGGAGGAAGGCGATCAGTTACTAGCAGTTCATATTGGACAGGAGGAATTACAACTGCAGGCTTTCCAATCTAAAGCTACAGAAATTGCTTCACAAAACAAAGTAAAATGATCATTGGAAGAGATAGTACCATCTCATTACTTATCGCACTGAAAAGTCTTCGAAAAGACCACCTTTGATGAACTACCACTGCAACGACCATGGGATCATGCGATTGAGCTAGTACCAGGATCTAATCCCCTGGATTGCAAAATTTACCCACTAAACCAAGAGGAACAAAAGGTTTTGGAAGACTTTCTTACAGAAAACTTGGAAAGTGGATGAATCAGACCCAGTAAATCTCAAATGGCATCACCATTCTTTTTTGTCAAAAAGAAAGATGGATCCTTGAGACTGGTACAGGATTATCAAAAACTTAATGAAATGACCATTAAGAATCGCTACCCATTACCTTTAATATCAGAATTGATAGATAAATTGAGTAATGCAATGATCTTTTCAAAAATGGATATTTGTTGGGGATATAATAATATCCATATCAAGGATGGTGACAAGTGGAAAGCAGCATTTCGCACAAATCGGGGACTTTTTGAACCTTTAGTAATGTTCTTTGGTTTAACAAATTCACCAGCTACTTTTCAAACCATGATGAATGATCTGTTCCAGGAGGAACTCGCTGAAGGATGGGTGGTGATTTACATGGATGACATATTAGTGTTTTCTCAATCAAAAGAACAACATGAAAAACACGTAAATTGTATTTTGGCAAAGCTGGAAAGGAATCAGTTATCATTGAAACCTGAAAAATGTTACTTTGATAAAACAGAAATCGAATTCTTAGGTATGATAATTACCAAAGATTCAGTACAAATGGATCCAGCGAAAGTAAAAGCCGTAAAAGATTGGCCAGAACCTAAGAATAAATGAGAAGTACAACAATTCTTGGGATTTGTCAACTTTTATCATCGTTTTGTAAAAGGATTTGCAAAAGAAGCAAAACCTTTAACAGAATTAATGGGAAAGAAAGATTGGGAATGGGGTCCTCAACAGGTGGAAGCAATGAGGAAATTGAAAGAAAGAATAGTGGAGGAAGCAGTATTAGCTATACTGGACAAAGGAGGACAGTTTCGGATTGAGACTGATGCATCAGATTTTGCATTAGGATCAATACTGTCTCAACAACAGAATGGAATATGGAGACCAGTTGCATTTATTTCACGAGCTTTGAATGAAGCTGAAAGGAACTATGAAATATATGACAAAGAGATGCTTGCAATCATGCACTCATTATATGAATGGTCTCAATATCTCAAAGGAGCAAAGGAGATAATTGAGATCTTAACCAATCATCAAAATCTGACATACTTCCAGAAACCACAAAACCTAAATCGCAGACAGGCACAATGGGTTATGGATTTACAAGAATACAATGTTGTAATAAAACATAGGTCTGGCAAATCAAATTCCAAGGCAGATCTGTTGTCCAGAAGAGCTGGGTATGAAAAAGGAGAAAGGGATAATGAGGACGTGATATTGTTAAAGGAAGATTTGTTTATACACTGGGATAGAAGTGAAATAGGATTAGAAAAATTGGAAAAAGACATTAAAAAAGTAAACAAAAGACAATGGGACAAACAAGTGGAAAAAGGATTAAAAGAGAAAAAAGAAGGCTTCGAATATGAAAAGGAACAGAACCTGGTAACATGGAAGGGAAGAGTTTATGTACCAGCCATAATATGGTTAAGGGAGGAGGTGATTCAAATACATCATGATTGAGGTCATCCAGGAATAGCTAAAACACTGGAATTGATAACCCGAGGATATTGGTGGCCAAATATGGGAGAGGACATTAAGAAGTATATTCAAGGATGTAGGACTTGCCAAACTATCAAACTGGATAGGCAAAAACAAGCAGCTCCATTAAATCCACATGCAATACCCGATACTCCATGGAAACACATATCTGTAGATCTGATTGGACCCTTACCAGAATCAAAAGGATACAACGCGATTTTAACAGTGGTAGACCAATTTTCTAAGATGGCATACTTCTTACCTACCAATACAATGATAACATTGTTAGGAGTAGCCACCTTATATAGAGATCATATTTTCAAAAATCACGGAGTACCAGAAAAGATCATTAGTGATCAGGGACCACAGTTTGTATCCAAGTTCATGAAGGAACTCTTTGGAATACTGGGAATTAAGGGCAACCCATCGACAGCATTTCACCCACAGACAGATGGACAGATGGAAAGAGTTGATCAGATAGCAGAACAATTGTTATCCACTTTCATCAATGAAAATCAGGATGACTGGAGTGATTGGTTAGCAATAGCCCAATTCTGTTATAATGATTGGGAACATTCTGCAACAGGATACTCTCCTTTCTATATGAATTATGGGTGACATCCAAACAAGGGAGTAGAAATTGACACTGGGCATACTACAGTCAAAGTGGTTATGCAGTTTGCTGGGAGACAAGTGGAAGTTTGGAATCAGGCTAGGAATACTCTCAAAAAGGCACAAGAGGCAATGGCATTGCAATATGATAAAAAGAAGAGGACATCTATAGTATACAAAAAAGATGACCTAGTATACATAAATGCTGAACATTTGCCAATGGTTTGACCAACCAAAAAACTAGGCAAGAGATTTTTAGGACCCTATAAAATTCTTGAAAAAGTGGGACCTTCTGCATACCAAATTCTTATCCCTGCATCCTGGAAGGTGTATAACATTTTTAATGAATCATTATTGAAACCATATCATGCACCTTTGTTTCCAGTACAGGCCAGCAAAGACACAGGCCAAAAGAAGCAGCAAGAGAAAGAGAACACCACTGGTGACTATGAGGTGGAAAAAATACTGGATAGACAAATTAATCAACAAGGACATGGTCAGTCGGAGTAATTGATAAAGTGGAGGAATTACCTGCTCAAAGAAGCTTCTTGGGAACCAGCACAGAATTGCAACCATGCCAAGAGGAGTATCAACGATTTCCATCGACTCAATCCGGGAGTGCCGAGGAGACTCCATGGATGAGAACTATCGTTCACACCATATTTAAACTATACCCAACCACCAGTGTCTAAAAAATTATATGGGTGGGAAGATGGAAAATTTGAAAGAGAGTACCTGGAAAAGTTGGAACAAAATTGGCAGAAATGGAAAGGAAATTGCCAAGAAGCAGAGTGAATGGATCCTGATCATGTGGAACCCAATCCTTGAGGAGGGGGTTATGTTACGATTTCTTTATTTCTTTATTTTCTTGATTACATAAGAGACGCAGCCACAGGAGGGTTATGTCAGCAACTACAGGATGACTGAGTCATCGAGAGTCAGGAGGGAGAGATCACATGATTGACTCATGGGGAACATGAGGATAAAGGTATATAAGGGGAGGTTAGTAGGTAGTGCTCCTTAGCCTTATGATTGTTTCTGTTGTCCACAGTTCAACTATCGCTCTCTCTCTCTCTTTCTCTAAACCTTGAGGTTGTGTGGAATGATGTTCTAACATTAATGATGCATCAGAATATATTAGTACTAATGTAATTAAATTAATGGAGCATTTATGTAATCACAATACCCCAGCATGATTCAGCATGATCAAGGCTGCTTTGATTTTATCTTATCTTATCTTATCTGAAGGTGATTGGTTATCAGGTTATCTAAGATATTATCTAAAAGATATTATCTAACTAGGACATGAGGAGGACATGAGGAGGACATGAGGCAGACATGAGGGAAGCATGAGGTTGGGGGTATATATATTATAGTAAGAGAGCTTTGTCTCTAAGCTCTTGATTGTCACTGTCATAGACAGCTCAACAGAGTTTTCTTTCATTCATTCCTTCTGGTTGTGTACCTTGGTCTGATGACCTTGTGTCAATGATGAACAACCTCATTTTTGGGATTTTGTCCAATATGGACTGTCATATAATAGTCTTACTGACTTCCTGACCTCTGCACACTTCACAAGCTATATCAGCAACCTCTATGCTTCATTTCAATTGGTTTTCCACACTACTACTGTAGTGGTGTGATACCCTTTGTGCCCACATTTTTGAGCTGAAAACCTGACACATCACTACATTCATTTTCAGACTTTTCACTGAATCACAGTAGTGTGCTAAGCAGCTTCTTTTCAAAAAATCATAATTTGGCTTCAAATAAAATAGATAAAAGTCTGAAAATATTTGAGCAGATAGATCTCCCCAATAGCCAATGGGTCTTCTGCCAACACTAAGCAATCTGGTCAGCCAGTAACAATATACTTGATCAGCTACAAAATGGCTAATTCTTTAGCTGATTTCATAGCTGGTTGAATATCTCATCACTAGCTGATCAGATTGCTTAGTGTTGGCAGAAGACCCATTGGCTATTGGGGAGATCTATCTGCTCAAATATTTTCAAATTTTTATCTATTTTATTTAAAGCTAAATTGCGATTTTCTGAACCAAGCAGTATATCACTGGAATCACACAACAAGTTCCTATCCCAGGTGGTTTGCTCATTTCATGATAGGTTTTTAGGTGATAGGGACATTGCATATGCACAGCAGCACACGAAACTTTGACTGGCCCACTCAAATATCAGCCTTCATGATGACCCTGAAAGGTTGTTTGTGCATGTTGGAACTCAGTGTTGCCATTCAGCTATCAAACATTGGAGGTCAAAAAGTGAGTTAAGTGGTCGAAAACTTAGCTGTCCAGGTTCTGTTGCCATAAAGTTGCCATTTTCTGTGACCCCACCAAATGATTGTTCAACAATCATGTGCTGCAGAGAACAGAAATATAAAATTGTATTCAGATCCAGATTGAATGATCCAGTAACTTCTCACTGCTCTTTTGCTGAAGTTTATGGATTCATCTGCACATTGTGTTGTTCTTGGAGAATATAACACAGCACCATCAGGAAAAGCCCAATTTGTTTATCTGATGAAAAGTAAAGAATCTTTAGGTCCTGAAAACTTTCTTAAACAATAGTTAGGCCAGAGAACTTTTCAAAATGACAATTATGTCCAGTAAATGTAGACTTATTAAAGATGGCTAAGTGGGGCCATGAAACAATAAGTATGTGTGACAGTCTGAGAATGAATTGACAAGGAAACTTTGACATTGTTCTAATACTGAGTTGCTTGTCCACTCTAGAGGAATGTTCCCACCAGGAAGGGGAGTGTTACAAACCAACCCCTGAGTTCAATGTTTCAATGCTTTAAATGCCTTATCCAGCATGTCTCACTTGTTATCTATTATGCAAGGCATAGGGCATATACTCACCAAACATGGCAGGAGTATAGCTGCCTTATCAAGTTGTACAGAGGAGGAACAGAGCATTGGCAAAGCCACCACAGTTGAGCTGACATATAGGCCAGAGTGGGAAGACAATCGCAACCCAAGGATAGTAGCTGGAGAAAGAGCCAACACATAGGCTGTTACGATTTCTTTATTTTCTCATTTTCTCGATTAGATAAGACGCAGCCACAGGAAGGTTATGTCAGCGACTACAGGATGGCTGAGTCATCAAGAGTCAGGAGGGAGAGATCACATGATTGACTCATGGGGAACATGAGGTCAAAGGTATATAAGGAGTGGTTAGTAGGTAGTGCTCCTTAGCCTTACGATTGTTTGTGTCGTACCACACAGCAACTCTGGTTCTTGTCTCATCTCTTTTCTCTTTCGTCTCAAACCTTGAGGTTGTGTTGGAACGCCCTTCTAACATAATCGTAAGGCTATCTACCTCACCGTTTGACTCTACAACGAAGAGCACGATCTGCTCAACGTTACACGAGGCAAACTTTCATTTCATCTTTCGTCGACATCGTTCCACGTTCTAGGACGACATCGACTGTGTTTCACACTTGGCGACGCGACTCAATTTTGTGTTGTCTTAGCATTATCCATAGCTGTCAGACATCTTTCTCCCAAGATAACGCACCTCCTTAACACTTGCCTATGTGGAGATGGTTTATGCCATTCCAGGCCAGCCCAGAGTTTGAGACAGGATATATCAAGGTATCATGCAACCATAGAGGATGTGAGCAATTGCAAGCATTGTCCAGTCACAAATATTGTTCAAAGTATCCATCTCTCCCTGTTAGGTAACTATGCTCGAGACCTAAACACAATACTCAAGCTTGCTGCAAGGAGGAAGAGAATGAGAATGAAGAATGGATTTGAAGGAACAATGGTAGTTGCCTGAGCCAAAGAACAAAATATCCTTGGTTCTTGATAGCTACCCACTACTAGACCTCCTTATATACCCCTCTAATCCAACAAACTACCACCTGCCATCCCTCCCTATTTTTTTTTCCCTACTGTGCATGCTGTGCCTCTGCCTCTCTCCTCCTTCATGCTCATCCCTCGAAGTCCAACCCCATTGGTTGCTATTAATCTCCAAGATAAGATCTCGATAAGATCTTTGATAACCTGATAAGGTTTCCATCCTGATGTGATAACGATAAGATAAGATAAGAACCTTTAGATAAGATCAAATCTGTATTGAGCTTGATCCGTCATCAAGTCCATGGATTCCCAACTCCCATAGAGTCTTACTGTCTCCTTCACCGCTGTGTATGAAGTCTTCAATCCTAGCTGCTACACTTAAAAGATCAACAGTGTTGTCATAACACCCTTTCATGTTAAGTACTGCTGTCACTACACCTGACTATTCCCCTTCTTGATAGATCCCTAGGCCTATGTTAGAAGGGCGTTCCAACACAACCTCAGGTTTGAGATGAAAGAGAAAGAGATGAGAAAGAACCCAGAGTTGCTGTTGGTTGACACAAACAATCTAAGGCTAAGGAGCACTACCTACTAACCACTCTTATATACCTTTGAACCATGTTCCCATGAGTCAATCATGTGATCTCTCCCTCCTGACCTTGATGACTCAGCCATCCTGTAGTCGCTGACATAACCTTCCTGTGGCTGCGTCTTATCTAATCGAGAAAATGAGAAAATAAAGAAATCGTAACATAACCCCCTCTTCAAGGATCGGGTTCCACACAATCAGGATCCATTCGTTCCGCTTCTCGGCAATTTCCTTTCCATTTTTGCCAATTACGTTCCAACTTTTCCAGGTACTCACGTTCAAATTTTCCGTCTTCCCACCCGTATAATTTTTTAGATACCGGTGGTTGGGTATAGTTTAAATACGGTGCGAACGATAGTTCTCGTCCATGGAGTCTTTGTGGTGCTCCCGGATTGAGTCGATGGAAATCGTCGACACTCCTCTTGGCATGGTCGCAATTCCGCGCCGGTTCCCAAGAAGCTTCTTCGAGCGGGTAATTTTTCCACTTCACCAAATATTCTAACTGACCACGTCCCCGTCGGTTGATTTGACTATCAAGTATTTTTTCCACCTCATAGTCGCCAGTGGTATCCTCTTTCTCCTGCTTCTTCTTTTGGCCTGCATTTTTGCTGGCTTGTACTGGAAACGAAGGTGCGTGATATGGTTTTAATAAGGATTCATTAAAAACGTTGTACACCTTCCAGGATGCAGGGATAAGGATTCGGTAGGCAGATGGTCCAACTTTTTCGAGAACTTTATAAGGTCCTAAAAATCGCTCGCCTAGTTTTTTTGTTGTCAACCTTGCAAATGTTCGGTGCTTATGTATACCTAGATCATCTTTTTTGTATACTATAAGATGCTCTTTTCTTATTGTCATATTGTAATGCAATCGCTTCTTGTGCCTTTTTAAGAGCATTTTGCGCTTGATTCCAAACCTCCGCCTGTCTTCCCGCGAACTGTGTAACCGCTTCCACCGTGATATGTCCTGTGTCAATTTTTGTCCCCTTGTTTGGATGCCGTCCGTAATTCATATAAAAGGGAGAATACCCTGTTGTCAAGTGTTCCCCAATTTTTAGAGAACTGAGCTATTGCTAACCAATCTCCAATCATCCTGATTTTTCATTGGAAAAGTGATATAATTGTTCCCTATCTGATTACTCTTTCCTCTGTCCATTGTCTGTGGGTGAAATGCAGTGGATGGGTTGCCTTTAATCCCCATATTCCAAAATACTCCTTTGTGAATTTGGATTACAAACTGGGTCCGTGATTGCTATATCTTCTCGGTATTCCAGTGATTTTTAAAGATATGATTCGGTATAAAGTAGTAACTCCTAACATTTATCATGTTTATGGTGGTAGGAAGAAGTATGCCATCTTTCGAAAATCGGTCTACCACTGTAAAATCCGCGTGTCCCTTTGATTTCTGGTAAAGGTCATTAGATCTACCATAGTGTTTTCCAGGGGTGTCGGTATTTGCATTGTGGATTTAAGGAGCTGCTGTTTTTGCCTATCTGTTTGAGCCATTGCAAGTTCTGCATCCTGAATATGTATTTTCTTAACATCTCTCCCATTTCGGCCACCAATACCTCGGTTATCAGTTTACTGTTTTAGCATTCCTGATGTCCTCATCGTGATGTATTTGGATCACTTCCTCCTTAACCAATTACCGCGGGTACATAAATCCTTCCCTTCCATGTCACCAAGTTCTGTTCTTTTTCGTACTCGAATCCTTCTTTTTTCTCTTTTAATCCTTTTCTACCTGTTCATCCCATTGTCTTTTGTTTACTTTTTTTTAATATCTTTTTCCAATTTTTCTAATCCTATTTCACTTCTATCCATGTATAAACAAGTCTTCTTTTAATAATATCACTCTTCTTTGTCCTTTCTTCCTTTTTCGTACCCTGCGTTCTTGAAACAGATCCGCTTTGGAATTGACTTTGCGAGCTATGTTTTATTACAAAATTGTATTCTGATAAATCCATAACATGCCGGCTTCTCGATTTAAGGTTTGTGGTTTCGGAAATATGTAAATTTTGATGATGTTTAAGATCTCAATTATCTCCTTTGCTCTTTAAGATATGAGACAATCATAATAAGGAGTGCATTATTGCAGCATCTCGCTTATATAAATTTTAATACTTCTTCCGCTTCATTAAGCTCGCAAAATAAATTGCAACGGTCTCCATACCGTTTTCGTGTTGAGAACAAGTATTGATCTAATGATGCAAATTGATGCATCAAGTTCTCAAATCGAAATCTGTCCTCCTTTTCCGTATAGCTAATATCTTCCGTCCGCTACTATGCTTCTTAGTATTTCTCATTGCTCCACTGTTGAGGGCCCATTCGCCAATCTTTTTCCATTAATCCTGTTAAAGGTTTGCTCTGTTTGCAATCCTTTTACAAATACGATGATCAAAGTTGACAAATCCCAAGAATTGTGTGTATCTCGTTTATTCTTAGGTTCTGCCACATTTTTACGGCTTTACTTTGCCGGATCCATTTGACTGAATCTTTGGTATTATCATAGCCTACAAAAATTCGATTCTGTTTGTTCGAAAATAACATTTTTCGGTTCAATGATAATTGATTCTCTTTCTAGAGCTTTGGCAGAATTACAATTACGTGTTTTCATGTTGCTCTTTTGATTGGAGAAAACACTATATGTCATTCCATGTAATCACACCCAATCCTTCACGAGTCTCCTGGAACAGATCATTCATCATGGTTGAAAAGGTAGCTGGTGATTTGTAACCCAAAGAACATTACTAAAGGCTTCAAAAAGTCCCCGATTTGTTCTGAAAGCGCTTTCAACACTTTCACCATCTCTTAATATGGATCTTATGTATTCCAGACGAATATCCATTTTTGAAAGATCAGCATTACTATCAATTTGATCTATCATTCTGATATCAAAGGTAATGGATAAGCGATTTTTAATGGTCATTTCGATTATCTTGATAATCCTGTACTAGTCTTAAGGAACCGTCTTTCCTTTTGACAAAGAAGAATAGGGTGATGCCATTGGTGGATTTACTGGTCTTATCGATCCACTTTCCAAGTTTTCTGTAAGAAATCTTCAGAACTTTTTGTCCTCCATGTTAGTGGGTAAATCTTATCAATCTAAGGGACTTAGATCTGGTACTAGTCATCGCATGAATCCCATGGTCGTGCAAGTGGTAGTCATCAAAGGTGTTCTTTTCGAAGACTTTTCAGAGCGTAATAAATGGAAGTGGTACAATTCTCTTCAGTGATCTTTACTTTGTTTGGAAGCATTTCTTCGGTTAGCTTTAGATTGAAAGCCGTGAGTTGTAATATTCTCTGTCAACAATATGAACTGCTAGTAACATGATCGCTCTTCCTCACTGTATTCTGGTCTCTAATCTTCCTCCTAGGTTCATTACATCTTGACACTCTTTCCAGCTAGCTCCCCGGACATGTGAAAGGTCAATATTTGATTTTTTGACAATTTATTTCTGGATTATGAATTTTCGAACCAATCATGTCTAGGAAACATATCCTATCTTCCTAATGCTGATATCCAATCCCAATTCGTCCAATGCCGATCTTTATTTCCTTCTTAATCTCCTGCATACATGATTCCCTCATCCTCAACTTACTACAACTCTTCGAATGGTCCACTGGCAGTTCGTTGCATAGCTATTATGCGGACATGTTTGGAGCTTCTGATGCTTTGATTTATCACATGATGCTTGTATCACTACCGAGTGCACTATCCTAACGCTTCTTTATCTCAGAAGTTTTGTAAGGAGATCTTTGTTTTGTATACGACTTCCAATATCCATTTGTCTTGTCCTGTTGTTCTATACAAGACGTGACTCCTAGACTTCATGTGGTTTGTACAGTGCTCTGTTCCTACAAGACTATTTGATTAATCATTGGTAAATACACAAATTTGTTCATTTCGAATCACTCTCATCCACTTCCTCCTCCGGCTTTTCTTCTTACCCCATGTTTTCATCTCTTTGATGGCGTTTCCCATCGGTTGATCCAAATACGCTTACATCATGGGCGACCATGTAGTCAATCTTTTTTGGTTGCCTTCTATTGGTGGCGTTTCTTAGACAATGTACAAGTGAAGCACATTCAATAAAATCTCGAAGATAATTTATCATGTGAATCCTATATATTTTACATGTCCATTACTTGTGAATCAAAAGCTGCATTCACAGTTGGTTTGAAAACCGCAACTCTCTGCTACATTTCTTCTTCTTCCTCCGTCAATCTCTAAATATTCTTCGCCCGAAGTTCCATCGCTTTCCACCTGCTTTCCCTTATCTTTGCGGTGGCGCTCTGCAATCCGACTTCATGTGTCCACTTTCCCTGCAGTTGTAACAAGTAATGCGACGTGCGTCGACGGTCAACATCCATGCGCATCTGGGTCTTTAGATGTTGACGCCGTTGCTGGTGAATTTTGATTTGGGACCGGTCGGTTCTGTTGCCATGGTTTATTCGCGCTTTGTTGCCACGGTTTATTTTGTCGATTCTGTGTAGTCTGCGCAGGTTTGTTACCACCCGTTGTGGTCGTCACTTTTGGATACAACTGCTGCGCATCCCTCCAGCTCTTCTCAATCGCCAATGCCCGATCGTACCATCGTTGTAGATCCCCCGGTTGCGATCTGTCAATGCTTCTTGCTCCATCCAACATTCCAATTTCCACCACTCGTCTTCCCAACGCCGGATTGAGACCTTGACGGAAATGCATGACTAGTGCAATTCCGTTGTACCCTGTGAGCATTGCGATGCTCCTGAATTCAATGATATAGTCCTCAACTTTGCGAGAACCCTGTTTCAGAGTACTGATTTTTCGAGTAGCGTTGTCCGCGATTTCCGTCGTCAAAAGAAATCTTTCATCTTCTGCTTTCAAATCCTCCCAGTTATCGAATGAGTGGTGGATTGTTGAACGGCTCCAACCACTGCCCATGTTCCGCATCCTGTCTCCTTATCCCTGTTCTGGATTCCACAATAATCTAATGGTCTCCCCGAGTCGGGCTAGCATGCGATTTGTAATTTGGCATAGCATTTCGTTCACTTTTTCGCTTCGAATTCTGCTTGCTCCGTTGTCTTTGCTGCTGACGCAATTCCCGCGCTCTATTATCGTCCGCCTTCCTTACTCGTTGCGCGTGATCATGACATCCGTTGCTTTGGGATTTGTCACTCGGACTAGTTCGATAATAATTTCGCATCGTCTGTACCAGCCGCAATTTTCCTTTGGATGCCCCTTCGTACGCCTCGGCATTTTCCATTTTCAAAATGTGGGTGGGGATCATGCGGTGGAGATGCAAGGATTATTGACCTGGTTTAATTACATTGGCAATTGGCTTCCCTGCTCCGTTCGTTCCATGTCCGTGTGGCGTTCCATACTGTAAGGCGTGTTGCCAGGCATGTCCAAATAATTCCGCACTGCTACGGTGATGAGTCCCACTAATCCTGAATTAATGCCGTCCGTGATTGTTGAATCCGACCGAGTAGTGCTGTTGGACTGATTTGTCCCCCTCCATATTCTCCAAACACACTTCCTGCACTCTTCCCGCCTGCCTGTGTTCGACGTGGAATTCGCCTCCTCCGATTGGAAGGTTACTTTTAGCCGCTAACGTCTAGATCCTGCATGTCTTCTCATACGCCGAATATCTCTCCAAGATGGATTATACGGCCGAATGCGAATGCTCGAGCAGTGCTGTTGTTTGAATTAAACGAAGATAACATAGGCCCGGAGTCTCCGGTCCTGATCCAGTGAATCCTCTCGCTGGTTAACACTGCTTGACTAGCGTGTGCACCTGCTGGTTCGCATTTTGTTATATCTGTTACGAACCAACCCCTGAGTTCGACGCTTCGACTAGCATTTGACGCTTTTATCCAGGCGTGAATCTCATTTTATCGTATAAACGCAAGGTGTAGGGTGTATACTCACTAACAATGGGCAGAGTAACAGCTGCCTTATCAAAGTTTGTACAGAGGAGGGGAGGGACAGAGCATTGGTAAAGCCACCACACGTCGAGCGCGTGACGTATAGGCAGAAGTGGGAAGAACAATTGCGAACGAGGATAGTGGCGGAAGAGCAACGTATAAGGCTAGCGGATTGCGTATAAGGGGCAAGTTTACTCAATAGCGATAGTAGACGACAAGGATCACTTAGCATGAAGGGTGTAATGATAACAACCATTGGATCTCTTAAGGCGTAGAGGCAGCTAGGATGAAGACCATACAAAAGGCGTAAGGCCGACAGTAAGACTCTATTGGAGTTGGATCCATGGACTTGGACGACAGGATACAAGGCTCGATACAGATTCGATCTTACTAAAGTGTCTTATCTTATCTTATCGTTATCCACATCAGGATGGAAACCCTTATCGGGTTATCAAAGATCTTAATTCAGGATCTTATCTTGAGATTACATAAGCGGACCATGAGTCGGACATGAGGATGAGTGTGAGGAGGCAGAGAGGCATGAGGCACAGCAGTGCACAGTAGGTAATGAGGGAGACGGTAAGGCAGGAGTTGGGTTAGGAATTAGTGAGTAATATAAGGACGGGCTAGTAGTAGGTAGCTACTCTAAGACTCGAGATAGTTTGTCTTGCTCAGGCAACTACCCGTTGTTCTTGAATCCATTCATTACTTCGTTCTCAGTTCTCTTTGCTCACTTATCAGCGAGCTTGAGTGTTGTGTTTAGTCTGAGCGTAGCTCCTAACAATATTGATGATGCTGGGCGGGTGTACCATCTCCATTTTCATTCGCATTTCCTCCTTTAACTCTTCATTATACCAGTCGCCCGACGGTTCTCCAAACCAGTTTGTTGTGAACTGACGTGTAATTCATCTGCCAGCTCCCTGAAAGTGGTTTGATTGTACCGCCTGCGCATAGGTCCATCTCGGATAGACAACTTCCTCGTCATTCTTGGCCACACCAAGAGTGATCTTCTTCCACCAGTAATTCTTTCCATACGTATCAATATCTTCCCATTTGTATGGTGTTTCTACTCGTATCGCAGTGTTTTCCTCGAGTAGGATTTTGTCGCCTGGGTAAATGTGATACACTCCCTCCTTGTCTCCATCTCAAATCGCAAAACTGACATCCCGCTTTCTCAGGATCGGTGCCCATGACATAACTTCCTCCATGGTGGGATATTTCGGCCATTTGTATTTGTTATAATATCGTGGCTCGAAGAGATACATATAACAGTATCCCCTTTCCCTCCATGGTTCAGCCGATGTCCGTCGATAGTGACCCGGTTTGCCTGGTAGTTTGGACTCTACTTCCTTAGCCCATTCTGTGATTCGTTTCGTCTGCTCCTCTATCGTTTCCTCTCCAACAGCTGGGAGAAAATAGTCCAGACTCAGCGTCCTGCTGCCCATTACTCCTAGCCCCTTGTAGTTCTTGGGGGTTCGGGGTTCCGCCTTATAAATTGTATACACCTTTTTCTTTTCATAAGGTGAATATCAAACCGACTCAGATTTGGTTCATTCCCGACTGGCGTATTGCTGCGGTTTCATAATGTTTCCATTGAGCGCATGCATTAACCGGTTCTGCTCTTCAGCGGACAACACCAGTCCCTCGTGTTTCAGCGTGATGACGTTCCATCCGCGTGTCAACAATTGAATGTTCGACGGCATGTCGAACAGTGCTTTTCGGATTACGGAGTCCGCCTCCATGTTGTTTAACAAATCTACCAGCATCTGGTAGTCTAGCGCTGCCTTGCGCTCTGCCTCCTCAAGCCGCCGTTTACGAAGCAGCTTCTCGCGCTTCTCCTGCATCAGCGCCTTCCACGCTTCCTCCTGCTCGCGAACTGACGCCTCCTCGAGTCATTCCGCCTCCCGCTGAGCTTCTCGCTCCAATCGTCGTTTCTCCTTTCATTGCTCCTTGAGCCAACGATGATATGCCTTGACGTGGGCATCACGTTGTCACCTATCCACCACAGCGGCGACCTTTCTTTGTACTTTCTTGGTAATTGTGCATCCACACGCCCATTCTGCCTCAAAGGCAATTCCGATCTCCGCCAAAGTCATATTGGCAAATGGTAACATGTAACGGAAGACCTGATCCATTGTGATAAGTGGATGAGGTGTGATGATAAGGTGATGATGATGTGATGATAAGATCGTTATGTAACGACCCGTGGAATGCCTCGTGTAAAAGGCGTGTTTCGTTCTGTAACAAAAATCTTCGATAACTTCAGTCTCTCAGCACTACTGACAGTTATCCGTTCTTTCGGCAATACGGGAGACGATCTCAGTTGAGACGATGTTGTCAGGGATGTCCAGCGAATGACTTGCAAGACGTGGTGCCCGGGGCTTCACTCAGGTGTCCTCGTGCTCAGCTCAAAAGAACTGATACGTTATTGGTATCCTGAGACTGTTCTCCTTGATACACGTCACGTCAAGCAAGTTGTCTTCGTTGTCGACCAACGGCAGTTAGGCTCGGTCCATACTGGTGCACCTACACCACGTAGAGACGAAGGTCCTCCCAACTGTTTTGTTGCCTAGACCACGGTTTTCGCTCGCCACACTATTGGATTCGCCGACGCTGCCACTACAGCCAAGGGCGTACTCTATCACAATAGTCGTTTATCGCCAAGTGTGAAACACAGTCGATGT
>JAENRT010000005.1:0-10022 GCA_032173475.1 Amanita phalloides | reverse complement strand
AGCACTACCTACTAACCACTCCTTATACTTGATCCTCATGTTCCCCATTGAGTCAATCATGTGATCTCTCCCTCCTGACTCTTGATGACTCAGCATCCTGTAGTCGCTACATAACCTTTCCTGTGGCTGCGTCTTATCTAATCGAGGAAAATGAGAAAATAAAGAAATCGTAACATAACCCCCTCTTCAAGATGGGTTCCACACAATCAGGATCCATCGTCCGCTTCTGCGCAATTCTTTCCATTTTGCCAATTGTTTCAACTTTCCAGGTACTCCTTTCAAATTTTCCTCTTCCCACCCTATAATTTTTTAATACCGTTGGTGTATAGTTTAAATAGTGAACGATAGTTTTCCATGGAGTCCTTTGTGACTCCCGGATTGAGTCGATGGAAATCGTGATACTCCTCTTGGCATGGTTGCAATTCGTGCTGGTTCCCAAGAAGCTTCTTGAGCAGGTAATTTTCCACTTACAAATATTACTAACTGACCAGTCCGTGTTGATTATTGCTATCAAGTATTTTTCCACCTCATAGTCCAGTGGTTTCTCTTTCTCTTGCTGCTTCTTTTGGCCTGTTTTTGCTGGCTCTGTACTGGAAACAAGGTGCTGATATGGTTTCAATAATGATTCATTAAAAAGTGTACACACCTTCCAGGATGCAGGGATAAGATTGGTAGGCAGAGGTCCAACTTTTTCAGAATTTATAAGGGTCCTAAAAATTCTCGCCTAGTTTTTTGTTGTCAACCATTGGCAATGTTCGAGCATTTATGTATACTAGTCATCTTTTTGTATACTATAGATGTCTTTTCTTTTTTCATATTGTAGATATGCCTTCTTGTGCCTTTTTAGAGATTTCTAGCCTGATTCCAAACCTCCCCTTGTCTCTCAGCAACTGGCATAACCCTACGTGATATGCCAGTGTCAATTTTTCCCCTTGTTTGGATGTCACCCTAATTCATATGAAAAGGAGATACCTGTTGCAGAATGTCCCAAATTTACAGAATTGGCTATTGCTAACCAATCTCCAATCATCCTGATTTTCATTGAATAAAGTGATGTAATTGTTCGCTATCTGATAACTCTTTTCCGATCTGTCCATCTGTCTGTGGGTGAAATGCTGGATGGGTTGCCTTAATCCCAGTATTCCAAAAATTTCTTTTGAACTTGGATTACAAACTGTGGTCCTGATCTAATGATCTTTCGGTTTCCGTGATTTTTGAAATATGATCTCTATATAAGGTGCTACTCCTAACATTTATTTTTATGGGTAGGAAAGTATGCCATCTTAGAAAATGGTCTACCACTGTTAAAATCGCGTTGTACCCTTTGATTTCTTGGTAAGCGTATAGATCTACCAGATATGTGTTTCCAGGAGTTCGGTATGCATGTGGATTTAAGGAGCTGCTTGTTTTGCCTATCGTTTGAAGTTGCAAGTTCTCATTCCGAATGTATCTTCTTAAGTCCTCTCCCATATTTGGCCACCAATACCTCGGTTATCATTCCAGTGTTTTAGCATCCTGGATGACCTCAATCGTATGTATTTGAATCACTTCTCCTCTTAACCATATTAGGGGTACATAAACTCTTCCCTTCCATGTACCAGTTCTGTTCTTTTTCTATCGAACCTCTTTTTCTTCTTTTTAATCCTTTTTCTACCTGTTTCCCATTGTCTTTGTTTACTTTTTTAATTCTTTTTCCAATTTTTCTAATCTATTTCACTTCTATCCAGTGTATAAACAATCTTCTTTAATATATCACTCTTCATTTCTCTTCTCCTTTTCTACCCTGCTTCTTACTAACAGATCCGCTTGAATTGATTGTGGACCTATGTTTTATTACAAAATTGTATTCTTGTAAATCCATCTCCTTAGCCTTACGATTGTTTGTGTCATACCACACAGCAACTCTGGTTCTTGTCTCATCTCTTTTCTCTTTCATCTCAAACCTTGAGGTTGTGTTGGAACGCCCTTCTAACATAGGCCTAGTGGATCTATCAAGAAGGGGAATAGTCAAGGTGATAGTGACAGCAGTCACTTAACATGAAGGGTGTTATGACAACACTGTTGGATCTCTTAAGTTGTAGAGGCAGCTAGGATGAAGACTTGCATACACACAGGTGAAGGCAGACAGTAAGACTCTATGGGAGTTGGATCATGGACTTGGATGACAGGATCAAGGCTCAATACAGATTTGATCTTATCTAAAGGTCTTATCTTATCTTATCGTTATCACATCAGGATGGAAACCCTTATCAGGTTATCAAAGATCTTATCGAGATCTTATCTTGGAGATTACATAAGCGAACCATGGGTTGGACATGAGGATGAGCATGAGGAGGCAGAGAGGCAGAGGCACAGCAGTGCACAGTAGGGAAAAAAAAATGAGGGAGATGGCAGGTGGTAGTTGGGTTAGGATTAGAGGGGTATATAAGGAGGTCTAGTAGTGGGTAGCTACTCTAAGACTCAAGATAGTTTGTCTTGCTCAGGCAACTACCATTGTTCCTCAAATCCATTCTTTCATTCTCATTCTCTTCACTCACTTGCAGCAAGCTTGAGTATTGTGTTTAGGTCTGAGCATAGCTCCTAACAGGGAGAGAGATGGATACTTTGAACAATATTTGTGACTGGCACAATGCTTGCAATATGCTCACCATCCTCTATGGTGCATGATACCTTGTATAATCCTGTCTTCAACTCTGGGCTGGCCTGGAATGGCATAAACCATTCCACATAGGCAAGATGTTAAGGAGGGTGGTTATCTGTGGCAAAGAGATGTCTGACAGCTATGGAGTTAATGCTAAAGACAACACAAAATTGAGTGGTACAATATGCTAGATTAAGTAGTAATGAGTATTGTACTTTGAAGTGCTGATGACTCACCATGGATTCCAGCCTGGCCCTCAAGTCCACAATTAACAAGGCATGTGTTGAAATGGCCAGGTATCAGCCATCCTCTCTTGTCTTTCTGTAGCAGCTGTACATGAATTGAATTGACAGTTTTGACATCTCAAAACTCATCTTGGAACTGAATTTAATGGCAGACTGAGACATTGATGAATGGGATGTAGAAGTCCATTATATCCTGCTCCAAGCACATCCAAGTTGTTTGTGGATTTTGCCATAGAACAGTGTTGAAACATTAAACAGCAATGCGCACTGACTAAGTAAGTGTTCAAATTACTTACATTGCTTAGTAGTGCTTTGCCTTACTAAAACTGTTTGTTAGTTTGAAAAAACTGAGGGACTTGATGACCAGAATGCCCTCCTTATATACATTTGAGAAACCCTAACCTTACATTGTGTAATTACTTATTCTAGATGTATTACTAATGGTTCGGTACCTTAAATGAGTCATTCTGAGTCTTATTCTATTAATAATCCTTCTAGATTATTCTATATGACTCATGCGCAGTCATGTCAAGTCATAATATATTAATAGATGTTCTAGATCCTTCTATATTCTAGAACATTCTATATTACTAATATATATTAAAGTTAAATATGAAACACATATTAAATAGTTATTAATTGATTATCTTATCTATTATATAATATAGATTAGATTTATAGATTAAATGATTAGATTAGATAACAATTAAAATGATTTCTATCTAGAGTTTGTACACTCCCCCTTGTTGAATATTTTACTTAATGTGTATTCCACATAATCCAGTTTTGTTGCCTAGGTGAGGAAGGCCCATAGCTCCCATGGGAAAGATCAATGCACTGCAGATGTTTGCAGACAGCTGCAGTGCCCACAGTGCTGACAGTGATTCCACAGTGATTCTGCAGTGATTCTGCAGTGAACTGGCAGTAAATTGGCAGAATGTTTGCAGACAGCTGCAGTGCCCACAGTGCTGACAGTGAATCCACAGTGATTCTGCTTTAGTGGGAATAGCAGTGAATTGCAGAACATTCACAGACAGGTGCAGTGTGGCCCACATGCCATATACTGACAGTGCTGACAGTGAATCCACAGTGAATCTGCATGTGAGTCTGCAGTGACCTAGCAGTAAATTGGCAGAATGTTTGCAGACAGCTGCAGTGCCCACAGTGCCTACAGTACTGACAGTGCTGACAGTGAATCCACAGTGATTCTGCAGTGAACTGGCAGTAAATTGGCAGAATGTTTGCAGACAGCTGCAGTGCCCACAATGGCCATATACTGACAGTGCTGACAGTGAATCCACAGTGAATCTGCAGTGAGTCTGCAGTGACCTAGCAGTAAATTGGCAGAATGTTTGCAGAACAGCTGGCAAGTGCCCACAGTCTACAGTACTGACAGTGCTGACAGTGAATCCACAGTGATTCTGCAGTGAACTGGCAGTAATTGGCAGAATGTTTGCAGACAGCTGCAGTGCCCACAGTGCTGACAGTGCTGACAGTGAATCCACAGTGATTCTGCAGTGATTCTGCAGTGAACTAGCAGTGAATTGGCAGAACATTCACAGACAGCTGCAGTGCCTACAATGCCCATATACTGACAGTGCTGACAGTGGATCCACAGTGAATCTGCAGTGAGTCTGCAGTGACCTAGCAGTAAATTGGCAGAATGTTTGCAGACAGCTGTAGTGCCCACAGTGCTGACAGTGCTGACAGTGATTCCACAGTGATTCTGCAGTGAACTAGCAGTGAATTGGCAGAACATTCACAGACAGCTGCAGTGCCCACAATGCCCATAGTGCTGACAGTGCTGACAGTGCTGACAGTGATTCCACAGTGATTCTGCAGTGATTCTGCAGTGAACTGGCAGTGAAGTGGCAGAATGTTTGCAGACAGCTGCAGTCCCCACAGTGCCCACAGTACTGACAGTGCTAACAGTGATTCTGCAGTTACCAGCACTGTGGGGCACTGTGGGGTTCTGTGGGGTTCTGTGGGGCTCTGTGGGGCTCTGTGAGGCTCTGTATCAGCACTGCAGCTGTCTGCAATCACTTGTCAATTGGATAAACATGAATAACTTCGGAACCACTGGTTGGGACCATTCCTGCCACTGACAAAAGTTGTGTGCCTCCTTCCATACTACAACTCTTGTCACTTACACAAACCTAGAGTTGTAGAACCTGACTCGGAAAATAGGACTTAGTTGAGTGAAAGTGCTGGAAAGACTAAGTCCACTGCAGAGGATATAGGATACATGTGTTTTTGAGACCAAGATGACAATGGCAGTTTGGTGTAATGGTTTGTATTGCATTAGCTGTGCACTAAGGTTGTGAGTTCAATCCTGGTCATGTGCAAGTTATTTATGTTCATGTATGATTGATATGATTGATGACATAATATGGAATAGAATAATTGATAATTGGTGACATAATATGTAATATATGACATAATATAATAGAATGTATACTTTTTGTCCTGGCTCTGGGGTCTCTGTGGGTCTCTGTGGGTCTCTGTGGGTCTCTGTGAGTCTCTGTTGGTCTCTGTGGGTTTCTGCAGGTCTCTGCAGGTTTCTGTGGGTTTCTGTGGGTTTCTGTGGCTCAGACTGCACAGACTGTGGCAGTACTACACAGTACTGCACAGAACATATACCTTTTCTCCAGGTGCTGTGGGCTCTGTGGGGGTCTGTGGGTTTCTGTGGGCTCTGTGGTACCTCTGCAGAGAGCCTCCAAATTTGCTGATGTATTGGCTTTGCATTTTCACTAATTCTGAGGCTGAATGAAATGAGGTATTGGTCTTATGCTGGGGTGGACCCTATGTTCCCATTAAAACCCAGTGAATTGCCATGATAGCATCATTGAACACACATGCAAACAAATGTACAATTTCAGCTATAGCTCAATAACTGTAGCCAATTATTTGGCTACAAACTGGCTTAATAAGCTGGCTCAGGGCATGACTATTTGCACACTCACTTGGCATTCTCCCTACTACCTCACATGGCTGTTGCCCAGATGTCCTTTGGGCGAGACCCTGACATCAACCTTTTGCAGTGAAATGTGAAAGGCAAAAAGTCTTAGGCAATTGGATGGAGGAGAGACTCCCCCCCCAGCCTCAGACCATGCCATGTGAAGTGATGGCCCACAACCCACAAGTAATTAATGATGACCCACCATGGGACCAACAACATTCACCAGCCAACATTCATACAGTATTAGATTTATACATTATGATATGGTAATGCCATATATATTTCTGGGCTCAACAGGCACCTTTTCGAATTTACCACTTTGGACATTCCACAAGTTGATATCGAAACACCGGCGCTCATACCGTTCCTGCATCTCATTTTGCATTCCAGGCTCAGGAGAGTTATCTCTATGCGTCTTTCTGCAAAACTCCATGACTTGTCCTGGTCCTAAATTTGTTGAAAGTCAGACACATTACAGTCGAGAAACATCGTGATTGCCTACTTCCTGCTCAATGATTCGGATTCCGGTCACCTCGGTAGGCACGCGAACGTAGTTGGGATCGATTGACATGGTGAATCTGGTGCCTATTGGTAGGAGGACCTTGACGTGTAGCAGCGCGCCAATGGTAGCAACCCGTTTTACGGATATAGCGCGATTTTTTGGCATCGCCTTAAGCTCGATGAGCCGGTCCGGATGTGATGGTGTGCTATATTTGGTGCCTATTGGCAATATACAATAGTCTTTAAGAAATCCACTGTTTGTGAGATGTGCGGGGTTTTTGTGTGCTACTTGTCTGTGATCATGAGCAGGTTCGGATGGTGGCCGATCGGCGTCTACGGTTTGGTCAGGGTTTGTGACATGTGCGGGGTTTTTGTGCGCTACTCGTCCGCGATTATGAGCAGGTTCGGATGGTGGCCGATTGGCGTCTACGGTTTGGCCAGGGTTTGTGACATGTGGTCCCTGTGGTGGCGAGGATGTGCCGCCGGGCGGCGCAGCATGGACATTGGGTGTGTGTGAACCCTGAACTTGAGGCACTGGCACTGGCATTCTGCGGCCCCCAGAAAATGAAGGTGACCATTCGAACTGGCCGAGCGGAGCGTTGACATTGGGGGTGTGTGAACCCGGTACTTGCCAGTGAGGGGAACCCTGAACCTGAGGCACTGGCACTGGCATTCTGCGGCCCCCAGCAAACAAAGGTGACCATTCGAAGTCAGGCGGATTTCCACTCGGAGGGCCCGGGGTTGGGGCTCCATGCAGAAGAAGAGGGACCAAGAGGATGAGAAAGACGCGAGGGGATATAAACATTCCTACTACCTGCCAGAGGTGGATGCGGTGACTCGTCATGACCAGCACAAGATGCCAGTGCACTACCTTGGGACTTGCTTATATGTACGTAGTGACAATGATCATAGCTGTCCGTTGACGACGTTCAAACTGAAGACGCCGGGCATCGCGGCGATCAATCCAACATTGATATCATCCTCTCGCTCACAAATTCAAGGTACTTACTTGAAAATTGTCATCGTCGGTGCCGTCGAGCGGAAACATGAGCCCCTTTTCGTCTTGCTGTTAGAGCACGCCGAACTGACGGAGAGGCTGGAAGTCGGCCGGTCATGAAGGGTTCATTCAATACCTGGACCAGCCCTCAGCATCATACTGCTTTCTCAAGTGGCAAATTCGACGGGGCCTCTGACGGGAATACGCGCGGTTCTCCTCACCTTGATCTTCGTAACCTAGTCTTGTGGTTATCGCCAC
Organism: Amanita phalloides; assembly: GCA_032173475.1. Lineage (NCBI taxonomy): Eukaryota > Fungi > Basidiomycota > Agaricomycetes > Agaricales > Amanitaceae > Amanita > Amanita phalloides. Next base: position 2,421 of record JAENRT010000005.1, on the reverse strand, counting down.
ACACACGCCATGCCGGTCACCGACGCGCGTCAATGAGTCGTCTTGGTGCGGTCAGTCAAACGCGCCTTCCTCGACCATTCGAACGGTAGTACTGCTTCTACCAGATCTTCATCAGCTATCCCCCGTCCCGCACGTCACCCCTACGCTGTGCTATGAGTTGGTTTCAGATCTATACTATATATCAAAACAGAGCACGGACGACGGCCAATGGCTCATGAAGCTACTGAATGCACATGTGCAAACATCATCCAGTGATTCTTTCACCAGAACGGCGCTGAGGGACATGCGAGTCTTTTTTTCTTTTTCGTGGAGAAATTGTATGCCAATTGTTATCAGACTACATTAAACTAAACGAGCGAATGATGTAATTTAGTTTTTGTAGTTTGGTAATAAATTAACACTCGGAGGCGCGCACTCATATTAGAATGTTCCGAAGCCTGGATTGATGCAAAGGTAGTACGATTCGGGCCAATAGCGTCCGTCAGCTGCCAAGGGACGGAGGATGAGCTGTGCGGAAAGATACAGAGAGAGGAGAGAGAGAGCAGACTGACTGGAAAAACCATTAATCTTGGTGGTAGGACTAAGCTCGAGCACCTGCGGTCAAAATATCTCGTTGGGCCTTGCCTGACCACCATCGGGAAGACCTGGCGCCAGAACGTCAGAGATTATAAACAAAGAGAGCGAAATGGGGACTTGCCTCGCCAAATCGAGAAATACGTTATGAGAGACAGCGGTAGGTAAGACGCTTCACGCGGTGAAGGGGTAGGAAGCTATGGAGTAGGGATAAACTTGACTTCGGGATACGCCTTAATCAAGGGTTGAAGGAGGGCAGGTGCAGGGAGCATTAAAGTGATATCGTCATCGCCCAGCCAGTGTGGCGACTGGACTATAAAAGCATGGCATTAGTTCATTCGTTACCATGCATGCAATGCAAAGAAACTCGCATGGGTTTTTCCGTTCGCGGCAGATGTCAAGGCGTAAGACAGACAACATAATCGTTGAGCGATTTACTTTGAAGACGGCACGATTGAGTTTACGATATGTCGAGAATAGATCGTTTAATTGAAGTTTTGATGGCCTCCTGAGCGTTGCTGTCCAAAGACACGTTCAACCCAGTGCGGATTAGGCATTCTATGGATTTGAGAGCGACGAACTTTGTTTTCGCGTCGACGATATAACGTCCCTGAGGTTGCGTTTGAAACTTTTGCGTGATGAACCGATCGAACAGGTTTTCAGTCAGCTCCGATGCGAATTGTTTGGCAAATACGTTTGAATAGATACCTGAGAAGGGCCTTGGTCTCGAAGTCACACGGCGGCCATCTCTATCGCGTGCCGGGGACTCACTCTGCCCGACCTCTATCCTCACTTATCTCTCGCCTCCATAAGTGCGAACTGATTGTGCAATGCGCATCCCTTCCACTCTTTGGCTCTTCTAATCCATCGCCCAACAACATTGAAAAAAAATATTTGCCTCCTGAAACATTGCTTGCCACAGCACATTATATCCGTCTTGGCACGCTGCGCCGTGACATCTTCCCAAGAAGATTTCTTGGCAATCGAGAGCTGTAGTTGAGCTATGCCTGTTGCACGGAAGCACGCAAGCGTTGGGCAGCGTCGTGATCAGCGCCTCACACGTGCCTTCAAGATATCGCGCCCTCTAAGGGCAAATCGTCTCGATTTCTGGAGCTGAGAAGAGGATGCGGCGTTGATTGTCGATGGCGCGGGGTACGCAGGACGATACATTAAGTAGATTCAGCGGTATCTAGCGCGTACGCCATAATAATGATTGGTGGCGGATTCTTACAAGGCAAATCGTGCTCTCAAGGTTAGCTGCAAGAAGGTCAATGAGAGAATCAGTAAATATACAAAAGAAAAACGCAGGGAGTGAGCCATGATCAAAAGTGTTGGCGAGATCGATCGAACGGGCGTGAAGATTCTCGAAGAGTGGCAGGATGATGTTAATAGCGCCCTCGATGGGTTTGGACAAAAAGACGGGTTTCTTGGCTTTGAGGGTCATGAACGCGTTGATGATGGTTGGGATGAATTTTTCAAGTATAATGATGGCTTCATAGTATGCGCGGACGCTTTAAAGCTCCGAACAATGGGATACGAATTATTAACTCTCGATGTCCTGTCGGTGTCATATGTTCCTTCACCTGCTCTTCCAACCGTTCCACAATTTCTCGCCTACATCGCATCTCGTGAATATAGCACTCGATTCCACCAATTACCGGCCCAGGATCAAGTACTAACACCATTGAATCATCAATTACAATTATAAAGGAACTAGAGTTGGACGTACCTTTCCATTTAATATCAGCCGTGTTCGGCATGTTCCCGCATTTAAAGCTGTGTTAGCGCCCCTGACTGGGGTCGTAACACGAAGGACCGCTGGTTGACTGACGTAAGAGATTACGGAGA
>JAENRT010000004.1:408921-608170 GCA_032173475.1 Amanita phalloides | reverse complement strand
GAGAGAGATAAGAGATCAGGCTTGAGACGAGTGAGGGCAGATGAGAGTGCTTGAACAATGACTTTGACATCTCACCAGAACTTAGAGTTCCCAGAGATGTAACTTGTGTATTACAAGCTAAGTCGAACTTAAGGTTCGACCTAAGACAAACTCTCATATTTATACATGAACCTACTGTCTGTAAAAGGTAATGAATGTGTTAGAGAATGATATCATAGCTATGAGATCATAATGCGTCATTAGTGATATCATAGTGATGTCATAGAAACAAGGCAAAGGTAGGCATATGTCATAGATGAAAAGGGGTCACGCTTATGTGAGTGGTGACATTGCATAATCATGGAGATGAAGTGGTGATGCATAGGTAGTCAGGAAAGGAAGGTGCTGACATAAGAAAATGAAAATGTTCACATGGGTTGTAACAACTGCGCCTTGTGCCATTGGTAATATGCCCAAACGTGGGTGTTGTGTTGTTGGTTGTCAGTGACAATGGTGACCGACTGAGTGATTTCTTCCATGCACTCCTGTGCCCATTCGATTCCAAATCATTTACCAGCCTGCACAAGAGTGAGGCCAGTGCGGGGGATGATGTAGTTGAATAGAGATGCCATGTTTGCATCCCTAATTGTTGCCTTAGACCTTTTAAGTAAAAAGGCTGTTGTCTGTTCTTCAATATCCACGCTTCCTAACATAGATATTCTTTGATGTGGTCAATAACACACCCGCACTCAATTCTTGGATTTAATTCCACCAATTGACCTAAAAGCATGGTGCCTGGGGTTTCACTCGAGTGTCCTCATGCTCAGATTGTTAGATCTGATACGTGATTGGTATCTCGAGACTGTTCTCCTTGCTACACGACATGCTAGTAGATTGCTTTCGCTCGTTCCTGAGCTTTTCCGAAACAAAATGGTATAGCCTGTTGACCAGTGCCTGCTGCACTTTCAATCACACAGGACTATTCTCGTCCAAATGTCCTTTGTCGACAGTAACCTTACAGTAGTAGTCCCTGATGACAATCAAGGAGTCTATCTGTGGTCGATGTTGATGGTGTTCCTTGAGAGCTGCTCATTGTCACACCAACAGAGTGTGGACAGAGGTCAGACAGGCAAATTTGAGGGAACTTGTTGAGAGCGCACACAGCGACAAGCAAATGATGCTCGGCGTGGTTGCCAATGACAGCGAGAGGTGTGGTAGAAAGACTCTAGATTATGTTAGGACAGATCCCACCACAACCACAGGTCTCAACAAGAAGATAAGGGAGACAAGAGTTTATTGACACAATAGACCAGTAAGCTGGGTAAGAGCAAACTATCTAGAGTCTTAGGACTCCTACCTACAGACACACCTCCTTATATACCTCAGCCCATGGTCTGTGTGCACAGACTGCACTGCCCCAAAGGCTATGCACGCGCAGCAACAGCCTAGACCCTTCCATAGCCAGACTACTCTGGACCCCTATGTCTAGACCTTCGTACAGCCACCCATGGCTTACCTAACCAGTCCTTCCATAATGGATCCCCTAAGCCCCTATGCATATTGGTATGTCATCCTGAGTCCGTAGGCCTCCAGATAAAATATAGAAAAATAAGGAAAAATAGATATAGTCATAACAAAAACCTTTAATGGAGTTAATTGGAAAGAAAGATTGGGAATGGGGTCCTCAACAAGTAGAGGCTATGAGGAAATTAAAAGAGAGAATAGTGGAGGAAGCAGTATTAGCTATACCAGACAAAGGAGGACAGTTTCGAATTGAAACAGATGCATCAGATTTTGCATTAGGATCAATATTGTCTCAACAACAAAGTGGGATATGGAGACCAGTCACATTTATTTCACAAGCTTTAAATGAAGCAAAAAGAAATTATGAAATCTACAATAAAGACATGCTTGTGATCATGCACTCATTATACGAATGGTCTCAATACCTAAAAGGGGCAAAAGAGATAATCGAGATCTTAACTGATCATCAAAATTTGACATATTTCTGGAAACCACAAAACCTAAATTGTAGACAGGCATGATGGGTTATGGATTTACAGGAATACAATTTTGTAATCAAACATAGGTCCAGCAAGTCAAACTCCAAAGCAGATCTGTTATCAAGAAGAGCTGGGGATGAAAGAGGAGAAAGAGATAATGAGGATGTGATACTGTTAAAAGAAGATTTATTCATATGTTGGGATAGAAGTGAAATAGGATTAGAAAAATTGGAAAAAGATATTAAAAAAGTAAATAAAAGACAATGGGATGAACAAGTAGAAAAAGGATTAAAAGAGAAAAAAGAAGGCTTTGAATACAAAAGGGAACAGAATCTGGTAACATGGAAGGGAAGAGTTTATGTACCAGCAGTAATATGATTATGGGAGGAAGTAATTCAAATACATCATGATCGAGGACATCCAGGAATAGCTAAAATGCTGGAATTAATAACTCAAGGATATTGGTGGCTGAATATGGGACAAGATATTAAAAAGTATATTCAAGGGTGTAGGACTTGTCAAACTGTCAAACCAGATAGACAAAAATGAGCTGCTCCACTGAATCCACATGTGATACCAGATACTCCATGGAAACATATATCTGTAGACTTAATTGGACCGTTACCAGAGTCAAAGGGTTATAATGTGATCCTAACAGTGGTAGATCAATTTTCGAAAATGGCATACTTTCTACCTACCAACACAACAATAATGTTGTTAGGAGTAGCCACTTTATATTGAGACCACATTTTCAAAAATCATGGAGTACTGGAGAAGATTATCAGCGATCGTGGACCACAATTCGTGTCCAAATTTATGAAGGAACTCTCAGGGATATTAGGAGTGTAGCTTTGGTATGTTGAACTGTTCATGTATGTCCAGATCTATGAAGATCTGCTTGTTGTCATGAAATGCAGCTAGAGCAGTTTTCATCAAGGTGAGATTGTGGATGGTGTTGACAGGAAGCTCAGCTATATACATAAAGTCAAGGAGCCCATGGACTGCATGCAAAAGGTGAGTGGCATCAATCCCACACAACAGGCCAGCATCACCAATGACACCAAGCAGAACACAGGCCATCAAAGCATGCTCCTTGCCTGTCATGTGCAAGAGGCTAGATATACCACTGGAAAAAACTCGAACATGATGATTGGGGATGACACACTGGAAGTGCATGTCAACTTCCCCAGTACCATAAGCTTGAATTATCCATGAGACAATGTGCTTGAAAATGCCTTGATGAAGCTGGTGAAGGATGTCTGGAGTGATGGCCTGAAAGATGTTGATGAACAGTAGTTGTTCCCAGAAAGGGTGGTAAATCAGCTTGATGTGCTCCTGGTTGCATGCATTCTTGAAGTCTTGCAAGTTGGTATCTACTTTAGAGAGTGTACTGCAAACAGCATGGATGTCTCACAGACATGATGTTACTGGTAAGTTACCAAGTTCTGTTGGTGGAGTATTGCATTTAGGACACTGGTGGTTCTTGACACAAGTTACTAATAATTGTTCAGGATAATCACCAACATAGTTGGCAAGTATCAGATGAACACATTGCATTGTTCCTGTACCATCACTCATTGGTGTTCCCTCAATCCCAACATCTACAAGTGGTAACAGAAGGCGCCAAAGGCAACCATGAACAGCATCTGGCCATGCTGCTGAAACAATCTCAGACAGGCTGATGTGGAATGGCATTCAGCCAAAGGGGCTTGGTGGTCTGCATCTAATCTCAGAGGGTGTGCCAAGTCTCAGAGGGCACTGACAGTGAAGGAGGGGCTGAGGGGAACGAAACTAAAGGAATGGTGTGGTGGTATTCACTGCTCCCTACAAACATGCAATCTGTATACATCAGCAAAACAGTCAAAAATGCTCTGGCTGCACTGACAGCTTTTCTGCCACTCTAGCTCTGGAGCAGACTGCTCTGAGTGCCCCAGCTCTCTGCATGACTGCTCTTGCCACTCTGGCTCTGGCCCATCCAGCCTGGCAGCTCTCACAATGTAAGCTCTGTACTTAGATAGAACATAATGTATACAACAATTTCATTTGATTGGCTATGAAGTTTGAATACAAATACACTTGTGTTGGGTGACTACAGCAAAGACTTGGACTTGAAGACTCAACACCTACCAGAGAGTAAGTGGTGTTTTGAGAATGAAAAAGAATTGGTGGCATTTTTAAGGGCAAGCACAGCATCCAAGAGCGACTTGGCTGTCACATTTAAACCCTTTGCAGTCATCTCATCAAATGTGGGTTCCAGGGAAGTGGCAGCAAGAGCCTTCTTGAAGGAAGAGTTGGCAACGAAAGTCTTATCATTGTCAGACTCATCACTGTTTGTCTTGGCAATGTTCGCATTGGTTGAGTTGGTTGCCATAGTGGCAGTAGCTTGGTCCATGTCCCACTGGCTGATGAAATTCCAGTCTTCTGTGCCATCAGCATATCTAATGGGTCACTATATGCACATCAAAGGAAGTTTGGATGGTGTCAAGGTCCAGTCTCTACCTAGGGTCCAGACAAACGGAAGTCCAGTACATGGAAGTCTGGAGTAAGGGTGAATGGGGGAAGTACAGAGATGAAGTCCAGAGGGGAACTTAACTGGACTCAGCTTCAGCGTTCTTGGGCTGCACCTGCCATGTGTATCTTGTCCAACTTCAGAGTTCCAGGAACAGAGTTGGGTCAAGGTCATGGTCATTGAGTAGGATGTTGAGGACAAGGAACATGGTACATGTTAGGACTAATCCCACCACAACCACGGGTCTCACACAAAGAGAGAGAGAATGGAGACAAGCTTTATTGACACAGTAGAAAAGTAAGCTGGGTGAGAGCAAACTATCTAGAGTCTTAGGACTCCTACCTACAGACACACCTCCTTATATACCCCAGCCCATGGTCTGTGCGCACTGACTGCACTGCCCCAAAGGCTATGCCTGTGCAGCAACAGCCTAGACCCCTCCATAACCAGACTACTCCAGACCCCTATGCCTAGACCTTTGTATAGCCACCCATGGCTTACCTAACCGGTCCTTCCATAATGGATCCTCAAAGCCCCTATGCATATTGGTATGTTGTCCTGTGTCCATAGGCCTCCAGATAAAATATAGAAAAATGTAGAAAAATAGATATAGTCATAACATGACCCCCCTCTTAAGGCTTCATGTCCCAGGAAGCCATGTTGGTCATAAAAATCAATCTGAGTTCCTAACAAACTCATGCCACATGTCTTCTTCAGCATATATATCTCGACAGTCACCTTTCCATCATTGCCAGTTGTGCTTGAGCTTCTCAAGGTATTCACGCTCGAATTTCCTGTCCTCCCATCCATACAGCCACTTTGTGATTGGAATTGCTGTGTGATTCTGCCATTTTTGGAAACTTGTGCTTATGTCATGCACATTGACCATCTGCCAGGGTGCACTAGGGTTTGCCTTGTGGAATTTCTGAACTTCCTTGTTAGCATTGTTCAGATTTTCTGCTGGTTCCCATGTGGACTCCTCAACAGGATAATTTTTCCACTTGACAAGGTACTCCAAGCATCCACCACTGCGTCCACTGACTCAGCTGTCCATGACTTCCTCTACTTCGTATTCATCATCCTGAGATTCTTCAACCATCTGCGCTTCTTTGCGTGATGCCACTTTTTCCTTTTGAGCAGGGAAAACAGGTTCCTTATATGGTTTGAGGTGAATCTCGTTGAACATGTTATAGATTTTCCAAGATGCAGGAATCTTTAACTGGTACACAGACTGTCCAATTTTCTTCACAACTTCCAGGTGTTATGATGACAAGTCATCGTCCAATCTAATCAATGACATTATGCCACGAGGATTGTCTGAGACAATAACAATGAAGAGTCTGGTGAAATGTGATTGAGTAGACAGCGCTAAGTCCGATGAAAGAGACTCAGGCTTGAGACGAGTGAGGCGGATGAGAGTGCTTGAACAATGACTTTGACAATCTCACCAGAACTAGGAGTTCCCAGAGATGTAACTTGTGTATTACAAGCTAAGTCGAACTTAAGGTTCGATCTAAGACAAACTCTCGTATTTATACGTAAACCTACTGTCTGTAAAAGGTAATGAACGTGTTAGAGAGTGATATCATAGCGACATCATAGAAACGAAACGATGGTAGGCATATGTCATAGATGAAAGGGTCACGCTTATGTGAGCAGTGACATTGCATAATCATAGAGGAGAGGTGGCGATGCATAGATAGTCAGGAAAGGAAGGTGCTGACATAAGAAAATGAAAATGTTCTCATGGGTTGTAACACCAGGGGACCTATAAACTTGCCATCCAGCTTTTTTGTGACTTGAAGCGTTGGAAGATTGGCCATGCTAAGATAGACCTTGTCGCCAGGCTGGTACTGACACACTGGTGCCTTAGACTCGTCATATTTTTGCTTCATGGTCTCTGTGGCCTTTTCAAGGGCAGTGGTGGCATTGGCATGAATTCCCTCAACCTGTTTGACCAAATCTTCAACAGCCACAAATTTTGGCATGTGTGTCAGATTAAGACCCTTGTAAGGATGTCGGCCATAATTCATGAAGAATGGGGAGTAGCCAGTAGCTGAGTGTGCACAATCATTGTGACAAAATTGTGCGACCATGAGCCAATCACTCCAGTTGTTCTGATGGTGATTCACAAACATGGTGAGGAACTCCTTAACAGTCTGATTAACGCATTCTGTTTGGCTGTCTGTTTGTGGGTGATACGCAGTTGAGCGATTTGCCTTAATTCCCAACATTCCGTAAAGGTTGTCCATGAATTTGGAGACAAATTGTGGTTCCCAGTCACTGATGATCTTCTTGGGTAATCCGTGCTCCCTGAATACATTGTCGCGAAATAGAGTGGCAACTCCTTGTGATGTAATAGTGGATGTTGTGGGCAAGAAATAGGATTTCTTCGTAAACCAATCTACTATTACCAGGATCATGTTGTTTCCTTTTGATTTGGGAAGTGGACCGATCAGATCCATTGAGATGATCTCCCAAGGTGCATCTGAAATCTCATTAGGGTGAAGTGGCACTGCCCGAGCTTGTCCATCTGGTTTCGCCTTTTGACAGGTTTCACATCCAGTGATATAGTTCTGAATGTCTTTACGCATCTGTGGCCCTCGTTACCAGTTCAACCATTTTATCAATTCCTGGATGTCCCCAAGAATGGTATATTGCTAGCAATGATTTGTGAGTATTTATGTTTGTTGGGACATAAACTCTGCCTTTCCATTCCACCAGCCTGTTGACTATCCTGAAGTCTTCATTATTGTTGTCTAGTCCTTTCTGAACCTGAGTCTCCCATTGCCTCTTAGGAATGCGCTGGATGTCATTGATGATATCTTCAATGGCTCTATCATCGTCGTAGACTCTGACAAATAGATTGTCCTTGAGCAATATGACTCCTTCATTATCTGGACCTCCTGGATGATGATCTGTCCTTTGTGACAGGATATCAGCCTTGGAGTTTGACTTCCCCAATTGGTGTTTAATGATGAAATCATATTCCTGCAAGTCTGTAACCCATCACACTTGTTGTCAGTTGAGATTTTGTGGCTTTCGGAAATACATCAGGTTTTGATGATCTGTTAATACTTCTACAATTTCTTTTGTGCTTTTGAGATAATGCAACCATTCATAAAAGGCATGCATTATGGCTAACATCTCCTTGTCATAAATTTCATAATTCTGCTCCGCATTGTTTAAGGCTTTTGAAATAAATGCCACCAGTCACCAGGATTCATCTTTGCCTTGCTGAGACAAGATTCCACTGATTGCAAAATCTGAAGCATCTACTTCAATTTGAAATTGTCCCTCATCATCCAGAATCTTGAGTACAACCTCCCTCACCACAAGGTCTTTCAGTCCCTGAAAGGCTTAGTCTTGTAGTTCAGTCCAGAGCCACTCGTCCTTTCCTGTTAACTTGGTTAGCGGTTTCACTATAGATGCAAAACCTTCCACAAAGCGCCAATAAAAATTGACAAAGCCCAAAAACTGTTGCAGTTCCCTTTTACAGTTGGGAGTTGGCCATTCCGCAATTGCATTAACCTTGCCAGTCTCCATTCGAATGGAATCCTCACTAATCACCAGACCTAGGAAATCGATTTCTGGTCAGTCAAACCAACATTTTTCTGGCTTGAGTGACAACTTGTGATTTTCCAGTTTTGCCAAGATACAGTTAACATGTTTTGTATGTTCATCCTGTGTAGATGAGAACACCAATATGTCATCCATATAAATAACAACCCATCCCTCAGCGACTTCTTGTCAGAAGATGTCGTTCATCATTGTTTGGAAGGTTGCCAGTGAATTGGTTAGACCAAAGAACATGACCAGGGGCTCAAAGAGCCCCCTATTCGTTCAGAATGCCACTTTCCATTCATCACCCTGTTTGATGTGAACATTGTTGTACCCCCAACAGATATCCATTTTTGAAAATATCTTAGCCTTGGATAATTTGTCCACGAGTTCGCCAATTAGAGGTAATGGGTACTGGTTTTTAATAGTCATGTCATTCAACTGCCTATAATCCTGTACTGGTCACAATTTCCCATCCTTTTTCTTTACAAAAAAGAAGGGGGATGCCATCAGCGATTTACTGGGTTGAATTCGTCCTGACTCTAAGTTTTCCTTAAGGAATTCATCCAGCTGAGCCTGTTCATCGTGATTAAGTGGGTAGATTTTACAATCTACTGGTTTTGCCCCTGGGATTAATTCGATTGCATGATCCCATGGCTGTCTCAGTGGTAATTCATCAAAGGTTTCCTTTTCAAAGACCTTCCAGTGTCCTAAATAGTGTTTAGGCACTACCTCTTCTAGAGTGCACTTTTGAGTGGCCTCAGATTCTTTAGCAGTGATATTAGTTGCCACCAATCATAACCTAAGTTCTGGTTCCCCAATTTCAATAGCCAACAATTGTTTGCCTTCCTGCAACCTTTCCAGTGGATCCACTTCATCCTCAGGTTCCTCAACTTGCAATGATGTCCAGCAAGTTCCAGGGCACTGTGTAAATCGAACCTCCTTTCGTTTCCAGTCAATGGCAGGGTTGTGATGTTTGAGCCAATCATGACCCAAGAACAAGTCTGTTTTGCCTAAACACACCACACTGCATTCTATTATTTCCTCATGATCCCCAATTCGCAGTTTAAATTGTGTCATGTATTCAATGCTTCCCATAGCATTCCAGGATCCATCTGCGTTATAGACTGGTAATGGCTTTATCAGTCATCATTTATTTAATTGGTGTTGTTCCACAAATTCTTCATTAATACAAAAGCCTGTACACCCTGAATCAACTAGTGCTAACACATTGATTGTTTCACCAGTGTCCATTGTCATTAGTACACAGCATAAATTAATTTCTTGTTTGCCTGTGGCATGCACGATTTGTTATCAACATCCATGGTGTTAGGATCATGAGTCGAAGATGATGCCTGAGCTGGTTTATAGGTTTGGGTGTTTGATTGTGATTTAGGTTGTTCCTTCCCTGAAGGGAGTCTTTTTCTGTTGATCACCATATGCTTCCCTGGCCCTTCAGTAGGCATGTGCCAATTCTGTGACCCTTTCCATTATGTGATCAAGATTGTCGCCTTCATCAAGATCCCCAATCTTGATTAACTTGTAGCCCAAGTTGGGATTAAGCCCTTTCTTGAAGTGACCTTTGGCTGCACTGGAATTCCACCCTGTCAGGGGCAACAATGCTTTGAATTCGATGATGTAATCTTCTATGGCTTGACTACCTTGCTGCAACTTTTGGATCTGTTCAACCGCATGTTCCCTTGTTTCTTTTGACATAAAGAAATCATGCATCTGTTGTTTAAGATCCGTCCATCCAAGAAATGGTGGCTTATGTGTTTGAGGTGGTTGTGCATAATATGTGGCTGTGGTCCCAGCCACCACAACATATCATCCATCACGTAGCTCCTGGTAGGTTAGATCGTTGTTCCATCCTTGAGTTAGGATCCTTTCTTCATATTCCACATCGCTGTCAATTTGTTCTTTTATTTTGACAGTGGCCCATGTCCCTGCTTGGTCTCCTTTGCCTTTATGGATGTGTTGTAGGGCAATGTATATTTTTTGGTGATTGTCCACTTCATGTGCTAAGTGAAAATAGACGTCCATTCCCCTGCACCATGTGTCCACATGAGCAGTGTCTCCTTCAAAGTAGTCAGGTAATTCCAATTTAACCAAAGATTGGGTTGCTGGTGCTGGTCGCGTATCTCAGTATTCATTAATTATGTGTTGCACCAAAGTTCCCATATCCATTGCCATTTGTGTGGTACCTTAATCCCATCATTGTCTCTGGATTACTCGATCCGCTATTTGCTGTTCGGTTACTCCCAGCTCTCCCACTTGGGATTCAGGTCATAAATTGGCTCGAGGTCTGAAGTAGAATTTGAATTGGTTGATTGCTGTATGCAATAATTCTGTCATCTGCTCTGTCCATTCAAATCCCATTTTGACATGTCCGAGATCTCCATTGACGATAGCTTGAATCATGGCCCATCCATTTGTCCCATTCGAGCTAATCTGTACATGGAAACCAACCCATTTGTTTTGGTGCACCACTTTGAATTTTACGAGTTGGTTTGACCTGTACTTGGGGTTGAACTGGTTTATGGTATGTACTGATGGGAATGCAGGCCATTCAAACTGATTCCATAATTCTTCCTTGAACAAGGCCAAATAACAATATCTGGGGATATTGGGTGTCATACAATCAAAGATCTTGACCATGCTTTGGACTTGTTGCTGGAATCGCCTATTGGGGTGGTTGCCAGGCAAGTTAAACCTTATTTGACGGATTTCCTGACTCAGGAATCGTGTCAGGTTATTGTTCCTAGATGCTCCCACAGTATATTCACCAAACCTGCGGCCTTTTAGTCGGTACATTTCTTCCCATCCATGCATTCCATGGTCCATGGTAGACACATGAATTTGTTCAAGTTCTGGCATGATTGTGGATTTAATAATTGCTGTACTCTCACAATAAGGATATTGCCAGGACAGAATTTTATTGACTGTGGGGAATGTGGGCCAATTGAATAAATCCCAATACCTTTGTTTGATCAGGATGAGGTAGCAATAACCAGGAATCCGGTTATGCAGCAAGGCTACCTGGGGTCTCTTCATGTATCAGTCCAAACCATCATCCCAATCCAGTGCACCCATATGTTTACAATCATGTCCAGATCATACTAAGGATCTGATCATTTCCCAGCCCCTAGGTCCTGTGGGAGTTCGCTCAATATGGTAACAGTCATTGTATCCATATGTTCGTCAGATGTTCACATGTCCATTGGTGTTCCTAAGGTTATGATCCCACAAGTTGACTTCCTGAATTTGAGGAAACACTGGCCATTCATACATGTCCCAGAATTGATTTTTAATTAAAATCAAATAGCAATATCCCAGTACGTCCAGATGTAATGCATGTTTGGTATGAGCAGGGCATGGATATGGATAAGGGATATCTATCTCCTTTTGACTTCCCTTTTCCACTTGTTAATTGTCTGTTGTTTTTCCTCATTGAACCCCTGCCTGGGTTCAGTGTCTGTGGATAACCAATCTGCCACACATGGGACTTTGCCATGCCACCAAGTGGTGTCTGCACCTGCGGTTCTGGTTAGCAACTTGCTAGGTCCAGTATGAGCAGTTACCACTTGAGCATATGATATGGGTGCTGGCATTGAGCGCACCATTGATGACTGTCCAGCCACCCACAACTGAATGGTGGAGGCACAGCCTTTTCCCTTTCAGGATTCCTTTTGTCCGCCAAATTGGGCATACTTGCTATATTTGCCATGCTGCTCCATTCGTTTCATGTCTTTCCAGGTGTAGGATTCGTCTTCATGTGGATGCAATGCTGCTTTTTTGATTACATGGTACATGCTAGCTTTGTGGTGATCCTGGAGACAAAATTTGATGGTCTTGTTGCACATCTTGGGTTCCCAAGACAGAATCTGAGTGATGGTTGGCCAGGCTGGCCAATCAAACTTGTTATAAAATTCCTTTTTGAACAGGTACATGTAACAGTACCTGCTTCGTTGCCAGGGCTGATCCTCAGAGATGTCCGTGATGTATGCACTCAGCAATTTTGGACAAGTCAGCGCCTTGACCCATTTGTCCGTGTATGTGATGTCTTCCCCAATGAGTTTGAGAAAGTCCACGAGTCCTACCAAAGGAGAAGTGCCAGGGTCTGATTTCATAATCAGGGGCGAGCACAGGATTGGCATATTGTATCATGTAGTTTGATACTCTTTTTGTTTGATACATGCCTTCATATATGGATTGGGTCATTTCCCATCCAATCATTCCTGGTTGGCAATCGCGGCCATTCCTCTGTTGTAGCTTCGGGTTTTAATATGCCCGTTTTCGGCATGCATCAGCTAATTCTGCTCCTTGGCTGACAAGACCAGGCTGTTGTGCCATAGAGTAATGATGTTCCAGCCCATCAAAAGGAGCTGGATGTTTGATGGCATGTCAAACAATCATTGCCAGATTTCGGACTCTGGATCCATATTGTGTAGCAGCCCCTCCAGGGTCTGCCTGTCTTGCTCCATTTGGGCGAGTTCTTTCTCAACCCATTTTCTTTGTTGGAGATCTTCCTGACACTGCTTGAGAAGTTCCTCCCAAGTGTCCTCCTGTTTGTGGAGAACTTCCTGTGCATGCTGCCATCATTGCAACTTAAAATTTAGTAATATAATTTGTCAATATTAAATTAATAATAAATACTGATATCAAGGTCTCATATCCTTTTTATAAAATAATAATTGTGACACATTGTCATTGTTGGAGATGACACTCCTTGTACTGCGCCTTGCACCATTGGTAATATGCCTGAATGTGGGCATCATGTTGTCAGTTGTCAGTGACAATGGTGACCAATTGAGTAACTTCTTCTGCACACTCCTGTGCCCATTCAATTTCAAATCATTTACCAGCCTGCACAAGAGTGAGGCCAGCGCAGGGGATAATGTAGTTGAATAGAGATGCCATTTTTGCGTCCCTAATTGTTGCCTTAGACCTTTTAAGTAAAAAGGCTGTTGTCTGTTCTTCAATACCCATGCTTCCTAACACAGATATTCTTTGATGTGGTCAATAATGCACCCACACTCAATTCTTGGATTTATTTCCACCAAATGACCTAAAAGTGTGGTGCCTGGGGTTTCACTCAAGTGTCCTCGTGCTCAGATTGATTAGATCTGATATGTGATTGGTGTCTCGAGACTGTTCTCCTTGCTACACAGCACACTAGTAGATTGCTTTTGCTCATTCCTGAGCTTTTCCGAAACAAATGGTATAGTGCGTATTGGTATGTCATCCTGTGTCTGTAGGCCTCCAGATAAAATATAGAAAAATGTAGAAAAATAGATATAGTCATAACAGTACAGGGATGTCACTTCAAGTACCTACTCAGCATTGGAGTTCCAGAAGTGAGTGGAGGTCTCAGTAGCTTATTGATATGGGTTGAGTTGAGATAGCCACTGGACTATCTCAACATGTGTCCATAGAATCATGTATGTATGGTAATGAAAGATTTCAATGCCACAGAGATGGATAGGAAAGTGAAACATAGCAACGAACATGAAGCCCATGTTGAAACATGGCAATGACAGAAAAGGAAAGTAGAAGGGAATGGACTTAGCAAAATACAAATGTCCTAGTGGAGTCCATGTATGTCCATGATGGAAGTCTGGGGTTGTCTGTCATCCAATGGGAGTGTTTGCCAGGTATGGAGTTCGAAAGTCTGTGTCATAAGGTCCATGTTGTGACCAGGATGTGACAGTATTTCCCCCTTAGGGCTGAGCCCTCAAGGCCAAGTGGGAAAGGATTACATTGGGGAATGCACACCAAGGATCAACATGAAAATTTTCCAAACCTTCTTTCTCCATACCCCAACATGTCAAGCATGCAAGAAAAGTTAAAGGCGTTGCAAGCCTGGCAAGACACAGAAGCTATGGCAGCTGTCAAGCATGAGGTCAAGGAGGAGCATAGATGGGAGGAAGAACAGAAGAAGGCAGAAGAGGAGGTGAAGCAATGTGCAGAGGCAGCCAAGCACACAGAGGAGAAGAGATGGATTGCCATGGAGGTGAAAGCAAAAGCTGAGGTGTAGGCCAAGGTGAAGGCAGAGGTGGCCAGACAGGCTGAGATCAGGGCGGGGAAGAGGAAGGTCACTGCAATACAGGAGAGGTTGACAATGGAAGTGGCGGATTTGCTGGCAAAGGATGGGGAGGATGCAGAATGGGAGGAGGAGGAGTTCCAGGAGGGACTCAAAAAAGCCATGGAGGTGAACTGGGTGGAGGTGGAAAGAGCACGAGTGCAGAAAGAGGGGAAGTGGAAGAGAGCAACAATGGAGGAGGCTGGGCCATTGAAGGTGTCCAAAACTGGTGACAAGAGGTGTGACAGGTAAGTGGCACACACAGAAGTCCATTGGAAATGCTAACTTGTGTGTAGGTGCATTGACCACAGAATGGAAGAATGCGTTGAAATGGTTTAAGTAAGGCCAACTTGGGGTGTCATTTGGCCAAAGGGGCTGCTATGGTCAACCAAAGTGTCGCTGAGGCGCGAGATGGCGCCGAGAGGGGGTGATGAACGAGGGGAACGACGATGAGTCACTAAGCAGTGTGAAACAAGCACGGAGAAGATAGGAGTGGTGGGTGGGTTCTTCCTTTCTCTGTTCTGCCATGTCTACAGTCTTGTCCCAGGTCACTGTATGGAGGAGAGTGCACCTAACATTTGTGTGTGGTTGGGGCTCGCCCAGGATGATGTGGTGTGTTATACGATGAACTTTGTTGCCATTGCTGACCTTGTTGCAGGAACAGATTCATATGCTTGGCAAAGAGTTAGAGCATGAGGGCGTGGATCCACAGATGCTGTCCATCATTCATGATGGTCTTCAACAATATGATCAGTTGAGCAAGGCCCTGCAGGAGGTAGGTGTGGCGGCTAATGTGGCTGCTGCAAGCATGGCACAGTCATCATCTGGTACCAGCCTCTGTCCAGAAGATTCTGCAAGTGTGGTTGCTGTCAGTTCCTCAATGTCCAGTGGTTTGCTGGGTAGTGCAACAAATTCTGCAGTTGTCGTGGGTGTGCCCGTGTCATCCTCAGTAGGGGACACTCGTATTACTGCAGAGGATCCAATTGCCAGGCAGCCCATCACTAAGAAGCATGTGTCTGCTCATCCCATTCCACCACCAAGTGCTCCATTGATGGCTGCTGGCCAGGTTCGTTCGTTCTTGGTGAGGGTTCCTGTGTTGATCCCAGATACGCAGTGGTGCATTAAGTGCACCCAGGACAATAGGACCTGTGTGGTAACAGTGGGGCACTCCTCCTGTGACTTCTGCCATGGCCAGAAGGTTAAGTGTTCTTTGGCATCTGGGCTGAGGGGTTCAGTTGGGGCTCTGTTGGCTGCTTCGAGCGTAACAAGTTTGTTGGCATGGGGCGTGGAGTCCATTACGGTTACCAGGAAGGTGCCTGTTACACTGTTGCATGGCGATAAACGGAAGGTGGAGGCTGGAAACAGTCCCAAGGAGCAACCACCATGTACCCATAGCAATGGAAACTTGAAGGAGGCTGCTGCCGGGGTTGAGCCAGTAGCAAGAAGCAGAGTGGTCATTTTGAAGGTCGCACCTGTTGCAGGGTTGTCGAGGGATGTAGGGCCACTGATGTGGGCTCCTGCTGATTTCGGCAGGTGCATGGGCATGCTCGAGCAGCAAGTGATGACCCTCAACTCCTTCTATGTGCAATCAATGGACAACTTATGGCAATCAATGGAGGACCTTTGCGAGGATATAACGCATGTAGGTGCGGGAGCAGGCAGCTTGATGGTGGTTCCAAAGGTCAAGGGACATGGCAAGGGCAAAGGCAAGTACAAGGGTGGTGATAAGTAGGTGGCTTGTGGACTCAGTGGGTGCTTGGAATGTCACAGGGGCCTGTCAAAATTTAAATGAGTGTAGTATATTGTAACATAGCGAGTAAGAATCGGTTGATATGTACAGATCCTCAGAGCATGTCAGAGCAGGAGCTTGGGGTCATCATGGACCTCAGTGGCTGTATCATCAATAAAACCATCACCATCACCATTGGCAAGGGAGGTTTCTTTGGCTGGCTCGTGTGTCATCATGTATAGCTCCTCATCAGATCTACTAAGCAGGTGTAAAAGTTTCTCACTGGGTATGATACTATGAGAGAAATAAGGAATTAGGTGTTTTGTGGCATACTGTAGTCATGAAAGGGCTCTGTCCATTTTGGTGAGTATATATGATCCTCCTTCTGTTTTTCGGATGACTACCATTGGTCTGAGGTACCTAGGCTTTGTTTTGCAGTCCAACTCCATATCAACCTTGTTGTTTCGAACGAGTACCAGGTCGCCTTTTGCAAACATGAAATTTTTAATCGTGTTGTGGAAGCGCTCCTCTAACTTCTGGACAGCACTGAGGTGAGTCTTGTAGACTTTATTGTGGATAATGCTAAGATCTGTAGGCTGTTTCTGTAACTGTCAGGCTCAGTAGGTGATGAGGTCCTGCATGGTGGTTTCAGCACTGATTGGTGGGCAAAGGTACATGGCTTCGGTGATGTTGAGTGGCAGAATCAGTTCCGTGCCATGTGTGATGTAGTATGGACTGTATCCAGTTGATGGATGGATAGTGACCCATTCAGCCCAGAATACTGATGGTGTGACTTGACTCCACTTGGCAGCATTGACAAGTGACTCATGTACGTCTCAGTGTCTGTGCTCAACTATACTGTTGGCCTGTGAATTGTATGGCAATATCCAGATGTGGTTGATGCCATATCAGTGGCGGAGGAATTTGAGCATGGCTACATAAGGTGTTCAATTGTCAGTGATGATGACTTCAATGGCACCATGTTGACACAGGATATCTTCGAAGATGAACTTGGTGATTCCCTCGGCTTTTTCTGACCTGAGCATACAATATTCAGGCCATGCGGACAATGAGCATCATGCCTGCATGATGTAAGTGTATCCTCCTGATGCTGGCATTTTCATGGTATCCATATGTACGATTTGGAAGAGACCTCCAGGCTCTGGTACCATTGGCGGAATGTGAAGTTGCTGGACATTTCTGATTTGACAGTTATGGCATGAGTGAATGTACCACTTGATGTCGTTGTCAAGCGAGGGCCACCAGAATCAATCTCAGATGTGTGCACATGTTGTGAAGATGCCTTTGTGTCCTGTGTCGTCGTGTGCTTCCCTGATTATTTGTAGCCACTTAGCATCATCAAAAACAACTAGCTTGTGTCAGCAGTGATCATCTCAGTACCATAATCAGTCACCTTGAACAAAAAATTGTTTAACCTTGGCAAGCCATTGGCAGAATCAGTCAGCTGGCATGTCAGCTGGTCGTTTCAGGTCCTCAAGGTATTCTTTGATGCATAGAATGTTGGCATCACAGGCAATCTGCTTGTCGATCCTTGGCAACTTCTCAGAGGCATTGGCAGTGGTTCCATACGTTGCTGTGATAGGCCAGGGCCTGAAGGTCCAGTTGGTGGATTCAATGCAGAATGTGTTGGCCTTGTCAATCCAATCATCAGGGTCGGTTTCATCTTGCAGCTCATCATCCACTGAGGTGGGGTGCCTAGAGAGTCCATCAGTGGGTGTGTGGATCTTGGTGGATATGTGGTGCAAGGTGAAGTCAAAGAGTAGGATACCTGCAATCCATCTGTTGATCATGTTGTTCAGTTGGACATCCGGGTTGTTAATCATTCCTTTGATGTACTTTGTGTCCACTTTGACTATGAGGTTCTGAACGCCTATAATGAATATTTTCATGTCTTTGAGGGCGTGGAAGAGTCTGTAGAGCTCAAGTTTTGATTGGGAGTATCACTGTTCTCACTTGTTGAAGGTGATGGACCTGTACTGGCTTGGGTAGTGCTTCTTGTCATCACCAATCTGTGAAAGCCAATATCCTATGGCATACCATGATGAGTTGACTGCCAGGATAACTTTGTTGGATGACTCGTAGTTGAGACCTTGGATGGCAGTGCATTGGATAGCCAGTTGCTTCAGATTTTCAAAGGTGGTGATGTGGTGTGGTGTGAACTTGAACTTGGCATCTTTGCATAGGAGGTTTGAGAGGATCCTGGCGTGCTCGGCATAGTTTTTGACATAGATGTGAACAGTGCTGAGAGTTCCTAGGAATCCTCGCACTTCAGTTATGCTTTCAGGAACTGGCCAGTTCTTGATCTTCAATATTCACATTTCATTGGGGAGTCATCCTTTGTACATGCATGTGTGTCTGACTATGGTGGCTTCTGGTACGCAGAAGAACGATTTCTTGCCTGAGAATGTGCCTCCGGCATGTTTGACATGCTGAATTACTCAGTTAATGTTCTGCATGTGTTCCCACACGAAGTGTCAGATGCCTGGGTTCTCTGGGATCGTCTTGTAGGTGCTGCCAGGTAGCTCATAGCATGTCTTCGGACCCTTGCATGGGCAGTCATCGATGAAAGGTTTAGTGATGTGGGGAATCTTGTCTTGAAGGATGAACATCAGGTCTCCGTGCTGGATCTGCATAGAGTTCATATATCCCATTGGAATTGACATGAGTTGGAAGGTGCTGAGTGGTGTTTGGAAGGTAGTCAGGTCTCGAGACTCGGTAGTGAGCTGGCGCTGGTCAAAACTGACAAATAGGTCAAATGTAGCATAACATGAATGCCCACCAAATGATTCAGCAAGTAGTTCTACATTCGGCGGTTGTCCTGAATCTTTTATTGTGATGGCATTGAGTGGTTGTAGGTCATGGACAGGCATAGTGACTTTCCGTCCTTCTTGGTGACACAAAACCATCGTGATCAGTATGATGAATTTGACGGCTCATAGACTCTGGAGGCGATCTTGTCTTTGATGATCTTGATGACCTCATTATATTTGCCAGGTGGAATCGGTATGTTCTTGAGTACCCAGGGCACGTGTTTGATCATCAGAATTACTACAGGGTCAAAGTAATCATCAGTGAACTTTCCTTTCTCTTCTTCAGTCCATGCGAAACCTTCTTCATGTATCTGGACAAGGTGGTGGATGAGCTTTTCTTCTTCAGCAGTTAGAAATCCAGTTGGGTTAATATTTTGGGCCTTCATTTGTTCCTTGGTGTATCTTGTTCCTGGCATGAATTCTGGTGGCTGTGTCGGCAGTGTGGGAAGGTTGGTGAGGGGGTTGGATGGAATTCGGCGGACTATGCAGAATTTTTCTGGTAGCATGGCAACTGGCTTAATGTGGTTGGCAACTTTCTTATAAGCTAGTGTTTCAGCAGTGGAAGCAAATGAAATTTCGCAGGCAATAGTACTAGTATGACCATGGTAAGGTAAGAGTAAGTTTCTGCTCATCTTTGGTGCCATCAGCATGTCCCTAAAGTGTCCCTCCATCAGCTGGTATGGGTTTTCACCTTCTCCAACTGTGTAAATGTGTGGAGTGTCTTTACTCGGCTGAGCAGATTCGAGGGTCAGTGGTTCAGGGGGTGTATAAACAATTGTCAGAGTTAACAAGCGTGTAGTTGATGTAATATTTTGTTTTCTTAATGTAGGTATGTGCAGATCTTCAGTATGAACATGTTCAGCAGTTGGTGGTGGACTGTAGGCGTCTTGTCTCCATGGTGGGGATTCATCGACTATCAAAAACCCATTTTGGCTGCGCCTCGCCTCGTTCTTGGTCGCATAATGAGGACCATGGACACGCTGGTCTTGGGACATGTAATTG
The DNA here is from genome assembly GCA_032173475.1 of Amanita phalloides. Lineage (NCBI taxonomy): Eukaryota > Fungi > Basidiomycota > Agaricomycetes > Agaricales > Amanitaceae > Amanita > Amanita phalloides. Next base: position 588,474 of record JAENRT010000004.1, on the reverse strand, counting down.
TGATGTCTTGATGCCCATCTGGGTAGTCGCACATGATTGCCGAGAAGAGGGTAAAGAAGGGGTGGCTGAGCAAGACTTCATAGGGCGCGTCCTCGATGATGTGGGCCTGGATGTTAACAGTTAGGCCTGCGACTGTCATGGTGAGGTTCTCAGTGATACCAAGAGTCATATTCATCAAGCTGTTAGCAGTTTCCATCATGATCTTTCTCAATGCAGCATACCCTGATCCTGTGCATTCCCACTTGTCCTTCAATGCCCTCAGTGTGATTCATTCTAAGTCAACAGCAGCAAGTAGAGTCTCAGTCTGCTCCCAGCCTACTGACAATTATCTTGGAACTGTTGTCAACAACGCATTTGCATTGCACCTTGCCTCCGAGAATGCTGTTGATAGCTTGCAGGCTTTGGATTGGCTTGGTAGTCGCTAGCAGGACTTCCACAGTGTCTTCTGAGTCGTCAGTTGGCTCACTGTTGGTTGCTGAGACTTCGTTGCTGGATGCAGAATCCACGTGTTTGGCGGTAACCAGTTGATGTAAGTCTTTCTGGATGGCCAGTGATAGCACAACAATGTCCTTAGCCTGCAGGGTCACCAGAAGGCTCAGTAGATGATCTAAAATCCGCCTCAAGGTGGTAGTGTTGTCAATAGGTGAATGGAACTTGTACGTGGGTGTGTCCTTTTCTTCTTCCTTTCCTTTCGAAGAGGAGGCAGCAGCTGTATAGGGTTGGGCGGGCTGTCTGGACTTTGGGGCGAAGGTGGAGGGGGCTTATTGTTGTTCAGCAGCATATGAGTCTGCAGTGTCAGTAACTTCCAGGAGATTAGTTGATGCAACACGCGATTGCTGTGTGTTTGGCTGTGGGTTCTCCTGATGCCATCTGTCAATGCATTCCTTGAACCATTGTCCATAGAACCGGTATGCCGTGTAGTTCGGCTTGTCACCATTCAGGAGCTGAATCCTTCCATTGACAATTCTGATCTTACCATCCCTGATGTATTCATCACAGAGGTGGCACCAAGGCATTTGGTGGTCTGGACTTCCACAGAAAATGCAGCCTTCGAAGAATGGTCAGTTCAGTGGCAGTTGTGAAGAGCATTGGGCATATGCAGTGGACTGGGGCAGTAAGGGTGTGGGGGCAGGCAGATGTGGTGTGGAAGTGGTGAGGAGTGCGAGGGCAGGTTGGGAATTGCATGGCACTGTTCATGTCCTTGAGGCTATAGCCTTCGTCAGGCCTGTCATCTGGGCACTTGATTGTTAGCCAAGTAGTGATATCCGGCCTAACTTCAGTGGGGAACACGGACATGTACATAATGCTTGCCTTGTGCCTTGTCATGTGGTGTTTTGACATGAGGTAGTTTGCCATCACTGAGAAGTCTCGATGGTATTCCGCCAAGGTAGTCTTGGTGGTAACGCCACTGGACTGGTACTTGTCCATGATAGACTGGAGGGTGGCGAGGGTATGTTGTCAGTCGGGCTGTGCTTCCGGGTATGCCTCTTGAATCACCTTGTATTCTTCCCATGTTCAGTCACCTGCAATTGCATCCCTGGTGGTGGTCCAGGTCTCCACCAATTTCTCATCTGTGTAATATATTGCCCATTTGATGAGCTCTGCATTGCCAGAGTGCTGGTGATCATCACATAGCATTTCAACATCCTCAAGATACCACTCAAGACCACTGGCGGCGCCCTCAAAGCGAGGAGCCTCCTTGCTGGATCTGATGGGCATACGCATGGGAGTGGTCATGTCAGCCATGCTTGATGGTTCTGATGATGGGGCTGGTGGTGGTGTCAGGGGTGGTGGCAGCAATAGTGGCGATAGAGGTCTAGTTAAGCCAAATAAGGAGTAGTTGAGGGGTTTGCTTTTGTCCTGCGGAGTTGATGAGCCAAAAGGGGAAGGTGTCTGTGGTGTAAGGAACAACTTGAGATTGAAAAAGGAAGAGGAATTGGTGGGTGAAGTGTCTTGCAGTGGGAGGGGAAAGGTTCCAGGCTGTAAATGACCATCGTGGTCTGTTGAGCTAGAAGTTTCCTGGTCGGAAGCTGACAGCTTTGGTTGAACTGGTTCTGGCTCTACTGGTGGTGGTGGTGTCAGAGGCTTCCAAGGCAACCAAGGCAGTGGAGGATGGTTGGGTTGGCAGGGTGTAGACAGTCCTGCCTGCGGCTCTGAGGACTTTGGCTGGCATCTAGGTCCTAACTGTGATGCAAACTTGTCAGAAGCCTTCTGTGCAGTGGAACAGTTCGGACAAATGACTTAACAACTCACCAAAGAGCCCCTTGTGGTGGGCTCCAGTTGAAACAGTTTAAGTAAGGCCAACTTGGGGTGTCATTCGGCCAAAGGGGCTGCTATGGTCAACCAAAGTGTCGCCAAGGCGCAAGACGGTGCCAAGAGGAGGTGATGAACAAGGGGAACGATGACGAGTTGCTGAGTGGTGTGAAACAAGCATGGAGAAGATAGACACAGACAAGGGGTGTAGATTGTGTACCAAACTATGAACAAAGAAGGGTATTTATGCTATCTACCACGAGGCTTACCTGCGACGAAGCTCCTGCACTGAGTCCTGTGGTCTGTGCGCATCCTATTGTCCTTTGCCAAGTTGAATATGGCTCATATGGTGGGGTCATCCCTTGGCTGTCATTCTGATGCGCGTTGGTGCGAAGGTTTGATGCCTCGGCAATACCCGATGTGCTGACAGCGCTGTGGATCAGCTGCTCAGTCTGTTCAGCTCTCGGTTCCAACATAGCTGGAACTGGCATGTTACAGCATACCAGGAACAGGAAAGGCATTTTCCTGCATGGTCTGTCAAGTAGCAAAGGCCCCATGCCAGTTTGTAGGGGAGAAGGATGTGCAGCCCAAGAAGAGGGCAAAATCCACAAGGAGGATCAGCTCAGACTCAGAGGCCAGATATGGTGCAGGGATGGAGGAGATGGTCAAAATATTGAAACAGATGGTAATGCAGGGAGGACTGATGCTTGTGCACCTGGGGCAGATTGAGCAATGGCTGGAGGAGATCCATGGAGATCTGCTGTGGATGGAGATGCTACTGGAAAAGGAGTGGGCAGAGAAGAAAGAAGCAGATGCGAGGCTGGAGTTGGCAGGAGAAGCCACGGAGTTGGAGGTGGGGGAGTTGGTGGGGCTGGTGACAGATCTGCCAGCGCCTTTCGAGTACTGTGACAGGCAGTTGACCAGGGAGGAAATGCAGGCCATATGGAACCACTACTGCACCAAGAGCACAGTGTGGTTGGATATCCGGGACTGTGAGACAGAGGATGAGGAGGAAGATGGGGATGAGGCAGAAGTCCTCGGGTCCGTGCCTGCCATCGCTCCTTAAAATATTTTTTGTTATTGTAGTTTGTCATGAGAATGCAAGGGGTGTCTAGTTTTGACATGTGAATCAAAGATGGGAAAGTGGACCAGGCTTGGCAGGATAGCATGCATGGAAGTCCAAGACAGCTTCTTGAGCATTTTCCAGTTCCATAGCTAGCATCCAAGTGTTCTCCTCATTGGTACCCTCATAACCAGACCAACAGACCCAATACAGGAGTTTGCAAGCTCTCTGTTGGTTGTCAATTTTGGAGTCCAGGATTTCAGAGATCTTGTACTCTAGTTCTCTGTCAACTTCAATAGGAGGTGGTGGTGGTTGGATATGGTTAGGAATGGAGTTAGGGGTGTGAGGTTCCAGTTGAGAGATGTGGAAGACCAGGTGGATGCTACAGAGGTGATCTGGTAGGCTCAAGGTGTAAGACTGTTGTCCGGGTTTGGCTATGATGTTGAATGGACCAAGGTATTTCTCTGCGAGCTTCTTAGAAGGACAAGTGGTATGGATATGATCAGCCTTGACAAAGACTTGATCTCCAACCTTGAGAGGTGGTGGCAGAGTCCGTTGTTTGTCTGCAGGTCCTTGATAGCACTGTTGAGAGGCGGCTATGTGCTCATGGAGGGTGTTGTGGAGTTTGTCCAAATCCATTACAAAGTCCTTTTCTCATTGGGAGGCTAAGTTGCATTCTGGGTAGATGGCAATGTTGGGATGGTAGCCCTTGTTGGTGAAGAATGGGGAAACTCCAGTAGTTGCATTGGGAGCATTGTTGTAAGCAAACTCTGTGAGTGGGAGGAGTTCTGACCAGTTGTCCTGCTGATAGTTGCTGAACATCCAGAGGTATTGCTTGAGAGTCGGTTGATGCACTCAGTCTGTCTGTTGCCTTCTGGATGATAACCAGAGGTGAAGTGAAGTTGCATGTTGAGTGCAGTACCCAAGGAACAGAAAAATTGAGAAATGAATTCCGAGCCTCTGTCAGAGGTGACAAGCTCCAGAACTCCATGTTTAGAAAAGACATGGATAATGAACAGATGGGCTAGCTCCAGAGAGTTGATCATGTCTGTGGTAGGGCTGAAGATGCCTTGCTTTGATAGGTGATCAACGACCATGAGTATGGAAGTGAAGCCAGAGGAAGTGGGGAGTTGTTTGATGAAGCCCATGGAGATGGAGTTCCAAGGTTTCTCAGGAATGGGTTGCTGCTGTAATTCACCATAAGGCTTGTGGCATTGTGACTTGGAGTGCATGCAGGTGGTGCAAGATTTGCAATAGTCCTGAATGGAAGTCCAGAGGTTAGGCCAGAAATACTTTTGTCAGATAAGGAGAAGTGTCTTGTTTTGCCTGTAATGTCTGGAAAGAATGTGGTCATGATTGTACTGAAGAATACATAGACAGAGGTCATTAGAATCAGGGATGTAGATGTGGTCAAGTCATCAAAGTAGTCCATCAGATAATGTCCACTGTGGGTCAGATGGTGCTGGGAGGTGTGGTGAGGCAACTGGGTCTAAAGGCAGGGCAGTATGGATGTCTGCATGGAGTTGCTCGATGTCCATGATAATGGCATTCTGAATGACCAGAGCAGCTAGAGCAGAAGCCCATAGAGATGCACTGAGTTGGTTCTGAGTGAATATGGGTTGGTAGTTCTGAGGATTCACTGCTGTGTAGTCACTATTTCCCCCTTTAGGGTAGACATCCCATCGTCTAGTTAAAGCATCTGGCTTGGTACCTAGGCAGCTAGGGTGAAAGTGGATGATGAGGTTGAATTGGTTAAGGAACTCAGACCAACAGACTTGGTGACAAGTGAGGAGCTTTGTGGTGGAGAAGTACTTGAGGTTCTTGTGGTCTGTAAAGATTTCAACCAGAGTTCCAGAACCTTCAAGGTATTGATGCCATTGCTTAAAGGCAGTGAAGATGGCCAGGAGCTCTTTGTCATGGGTGTTGTAGTTGAGTTCTGCAGGGGTGAAGGTGTGGGAGTGAAAAGTGTCTGGGTGTATTTCGCGATCATTGGTGTAAGTAGAAAGGATAGCACCAAGAGCATAGTCAGAAGCATCTGTTTCAACTAGGAGTTTGGCATCCAGAGTCCAGTGGACTAGGATCGGAGTAGAGATGAAAGCCTGCTTGAGTCAAGCAAAAGTGTTATGAGCTCACACCCAACAAGACTAACCCACCGTCCTAGAGGACACAGACCCACAGGCCTCATCAAGCAGGGGAGAGAAGGGAGGGGGAAAGGGGTATATTGGCTATAGACAGAGTCTTACATGGGTGTAAGAGAAACCATCTTAAGTCTGGGGAGACTCAAGCTACTTGCACTACTTATATACTACTCTACCAAGACCCTTGCCACTACCTAGTCCCACTGGCACTCCTACAGCATTCATGCTCCTTCTGGTCCTATATGAGCGCTGCCTCTGTGCTGTTACTGTTGCTATGCATCTGGGCACAGCTGCTGTAACACCATCTTCTGGACCAGTCTGGGTTGCCCTAGACCTTGTAACCATAAGGGGCTATGTCCTTAAGGCCTCCTTGTCTCCATAGGCTGTGCTGCAATCCCATATGACCATATGCGCTGCCACTGCTGCTTCCTGATGCATGATGGCATGATCCCTGATGCACTGATGCCGACGTTGATCAATGATGCCATCAAGGGCGCGATTCTCTTGCCTAATCCAGCTGTCCTTCCTAGTATAGTGTATGGCCACCTTGTATGGCCATCGTCTTGTCCCATGGTAGGTGCTCCCATGTGCTAACCCACACAAAGTATTCCCAGGCTCCCTCCTAAGGCTCCTGGCCAGTATAAAGACTGTGATAGTGGTCCCAGACCACTGATAGATAAATTGAAAATGTGATGCTGATTTTGTGATTGTAACAAAAAGAGTCGCAGCACTTGGTATCAAAAATCCACAGGGTATTCTTTCATGTAAGTTGTGTCAAAGGAGTGACTATGTTGGAGTAGTTGTGAATGAAGTGTTGGTAGAAATTGGCAAAGCCAAGGAAAGACTGGATGTCTTTCACTTTACAGGGTTCCAGCCAATCCGTGATAGTCTGGATCTTGTCCTTGGCCATAGTAAGTCCGGTGGAGGAGAGAATGTAGCCCAAGTATTCAACCATGCCCTTAGAAAATTCACACTTCTCAACTTTGGTGTAAAGTCCATGTTGCCTGAGTCATTTAAGGACTTCCTGGACATGCTTCCAGTGATCCTCTTTGTTGTTAGAGTAGATGAGGATGTCATCCAGGTAGATGACAATGAAGATGTCAAGCATGTCAGAAAAGATGTCAAGCATGTCAGAAAAGATGTCATTCATAAAATGTTGAAAGGCAGCAGGAGCATTGGTAAGTCTGAAGGGCATAATGCACCATTTGAAGGAGCCATAGCGAGTGTGGAAGGTGGTTTTCCATTCATCTCTGTCAGAGATGTGGACTAAATGGTAAGCATGGCGGAGGTTGATTTTGGTGTAGATACATGCCTTGCCAGGGTTGTCAAGGAGATCTGAGATCAAGGGGAGAGGGTACCAATCCTTGCGAGTGAGTCAGTTGAGTCCTCTGTAATCAATGCATAGACATAGGGAGCCATCTTTCTTCTTGACAAATAAGACCAGGGCTCTGTGGGGAGAGGAGGAAGAACGAATGAAGCCAAGGGCTAGGTGCTCATCAATAAATTCATGTAGAGCCTGGGATAATGAGTAAATCCATCCAGGAGGTGGTTGAGGGCCCTCTTCCAATTTGATCTTCAAGTCATAGGGTCAGTGTGCAAGTATCTGAGCCTTGGCTTTGCTGAAGACATCAGCATAGTCCCTGTATTCTTTGGGAATGCTGGAGAGGTCTGGTGCAGAAGCGCGACCAGAAACAGAGTTAAGGTGAAGGGAGAAAGAAGTGGAGCCAGGCAACTTGCAAGCATTGATGAGTGGGCTAGTCGGCTGAGTGGGAATTGAGCAGAGTCTAATGAAATGCAAGACTAGGAATCCGTCTTCAATAGTGTTCACAGGAATTGAATAGGTGGAGAGGCACAATATCGATACCTCAAGCCATCATGAGCCCTTGTGAGACATCAAGTAGTATCAATTGCCAATTTGAACTCGATTGAAACTGCGTTATTTGATGGCAACCACTGACAATGTTCTAGGCCAAGGCACCATTCAATGATAGGGAGAAAGGTTCAAGTGTGGTGAAATGGTATTAGTGAGGCCAACTTAGGGTGTCGTTCGGCCAAAGGGGCTGCTATGGTCAACTGAAGTGTCGCTGAGGCACGAGATGGCGCCAAGAGGAGGTGATGAATGAGGGGAATGACAATGAGTCGCCAAGTGGTGTGAAACAAGTGCGGAGAGGATAGACATGGACAAGGGGTGTAGATTGCCTCCTGAACTATGAACAGAGAAGGGTATTTATGCTATCTACCATGAGGCTTACCTGTGACGAAGCTCCTGCACTGAGTCCTGTGGTCTGTGCGCATCCTATTGTCCTTCGCCAAGTTGAATATGGCTCATATGGCAGGGTTGTCCCTTGGCTGTCATTCTGATGTGTGTTGGCATGAAGGTTTGATGCCTCGGCGATACCCGATGTGCTGACAGTGCTGTGGATTGGCTGCTCGGTCCGTTCAGCTCTCGGTTCCAATGTAGCCAGAACCAGCACGTTACATCTCCAGGGTACTTTTGATGCTGACCCCCTGGTCAGGTCTGAGGTGATGATATACTACACCTCTATCTAAAGATAGGGTGTATCGGAAAAGGAGTGAGTCCGTTGAAGGGGTCCTGGCAACACTAAGAAATCCCAGGCCGGAACTGCGTGAGTAGGAGTATAAGCACGACTGTGGGAGCTTAGCAGATAATTGTCGATGTGCACGGTGGGACAGAGTTGCGGACAGTGGGCGGATAGTGGTGGGAAGGCGGATTTGCAGATAATGATGGATTGTCACAGATAGTTGTGGAATATAATGTCAATACCCGCAGATAACACGAAGCACTAAGACACAGATAACGACGAAATATAAGTCCGGTGCGTGTGGTGACAAGAACGAGGATGATGAGAATGACAAGAACGACGAGAAATGAAGAGACAAAGCTGAAAAGAACTCTGAGCACAAGGGGGATAACAATTGCCTATTTTTCTCTTGCTATCAGAACACTTTATATACATTTTTACCTACCATTGAGATGCAAACAGACTTGACTGAGATAAAATAAACTTGAAATTTTCTTTGTAAAATTTCCACTGCCATCGCGGTTACTGACCCTTTCCAAATCCGCGTTGAAAGCATTTCTCCTATATGGCTAGTTGGAGCTGCGATCACGGAAGATTTCCTCCTGTGTGTGAAGCCGTATCGTGGTCCTGACCAGGGCATGATGTTCCTGTCAGATTATTGTTGAGTTTGCCACTACAGTTTCTGTCATTCGCGTTTTGATCCTGATACGCACTAGATCTTTCTCTGGCAACCACGAACCTATAAAATGGCTCTCTTCTCCAGCTCCATATAGGCTGGCTGTTGTACCATGCATCGCCATGCCTGCTCGCGCACCGATATCCGTTGTTCTGGGTGTATACAGGTTTTAACCATAGTTGGCACACCAGCAACTAAGTGAATCATGATCCGGATCTCGCAAGTGGAGTTGCCTGATGTGGAAGGGGTGCTGCGTCAGGCCTCGGTTATATCAGTTATTGACCAGTTACTAGCCATTTTAGTGGCTTAGTCAGCGCACTCTACTGGAGTATTGGCAAGCTGTGTGCTGCTGCTGTGTGTGTCTTGGTCGATGATATGCACATCTGTGGTCGTTGTTCTGTGTCCAATCCCGTCTATCAGTATGCACAGTGGCTGTGTTATGGTATGGCAGACAGTAGCTGTATACATGGAAGTTGGCGGATAATTGCAATAGTGCGGATAACTTTTCTTAGCATCGTTCAAAGTGTGTGGGTGCACGGATAATTGTTAGACTGCCAGACTTCAGTGATGGGGTCAGGGCATGTGCTATTCCGGTGGCAGATAAAGCTCCTTGCATGCAACACGATGTGTGCCCATTCGGATGCCTATGTGCACTCACAGCCAGACAATGCTCATCAGCGATAAGACAGTGATAGTGATAGATAGGGAGTGGTGGGTGGGTTCTTCCTTTCTCTGTTCCGCCATGTCTACAGTCTCGTCCCAGGTCGCTGGTGACAATGATAGCATCATCCAGCTCACGATTCAGCAACTGAAGGTTCATTTGTGTAGTTTTAGTCATCGGTTGTTGGAGGCGCCCAGCAAGCCGGTTACGGAGGAGAGTGCGCCTAACGTTCATGTGTGGTTGGGGCTCGCCCAGGACGACGTGGTGTGTTATACGATGAACTTTGTTGCCATTGCTAACCTTGTTGCAGGAACGGATTTGTATGCTCGCCAAAGAGTTAGAGCATGAGGGCGTGGATCTGTGGATGCTGTCTGTTGTTCGTGACAGTCTTCAACAATACAATTGGTTGAGCAAGGCCCTGTGGGAGGTAGGTGTGGCAGCTAATGTGGCTGCTGCAAGCATGGCACGGTCATTGTCTGGTACCAGCCTCCATCTGGAAGATTCTGCAAGTGTGGTCACCATTGGTTCCTCCATGTCCAGCGGTTTGCTGGGTAGCGTAACGAATTCTGCAGTTGTCGTGGGTGTGCCCGTGTCATCCTTGGTAGGGGACACTCGTATTACTGTGGAGGATCCAATCGCCAGCCAGCCTATCACTAAGAAGCATGCGTCTGCTCATCCTGTTCCACCACCAAGTGCTCTGTTGACAGCTGCTGGCCAGGTTCATTCGTTCTCAATTATGTGAGGGTTCCCAGATATGCAGCAGTGCATTAAGTGCACCCAGGACGATAGGACCTGTGTGGTAATGGCGGGGTGCTCCTCCTGCGACTTCTGCCATGGCTGGAAGGTTAAGTGTTCTTTGGTGTCTGGGCTGAGGGGTTCAGTTGGGGCTCCATTGGCTGCTTTGAGCATAACAAGTTCATTGGCATGGGGCATGGAGTCCATTATGGTTACCAGGAAGGCGCCTGTTACACTGTCACATGGTGATAAATGGAAGGTGGAGGCCGGAAACAGTCCCGAGGAGCAACTGCCACATACCCATAGCTATGCCAGATGCAACCAAACCGTTTATTTTGGAAACTGACACTTCCAAATGGCCTATAGGTGCTACCCTACTCCAAGCGGATAGCAACAGACAATTACACCCATGTGGATACCTCTCTCATGTGTTAACTCCAACAGAATGCAATTGGCAAATCTATGACAAAGAACTCTACACTATTATTTGCTGAAACAACAAAGCAGAGGCTAGCTTGGCTAGCCTCCGAGGTCGCGGGAAAGTGCCGAAGTGAGTTTGGCGACACCAAAAGGTGTCGCCCAGTGCTGCGCAGTGCTCGCTCTGGCTCAAACAGTGGTTTTGGGGTGAAGGGAAGATGTATTCAACTACCTACTACATGGTTTTTGTATCTACTGCCTTGCGGCACACATGCGGCGCTCGGTAGGTATGTAACCGAGGTTCCGAGGTGGTGCCTGGGGTCCGAGGGGTTCTGAGGGGCTCCAAGAGGGTTCCGAGATGGAAGCAATGGCGTTGGTTGGGCTCGTCAAGGCTTGGTGGCTTCCGAGAAGGGTGCTGTGAGGTGTGATGTCCAAGGTGGTACTCTGGTGAGCACTGGGCATCGATTCCAGCATAGCCAGAATCGATCTGTTACACCCACAGTCTACTTTTGAATGTTGACGTCCCCATCAACTCGGTGTGACATCGGAGGTCGGAGGGTGGCAGTGGCATGATGTGGTGGCAGTGGTGGAGGCAGCGATTGGCATTTGTGGTAGTCGATGAATTGATAAAGGCAGAATTGGCGGCGGCAGTAGGGCTTGGTGGAGAACTGTCTCGGAAGGTAATGGCATCAATTGTTGGTGGGCATGGAGGCTGTCAGGGAGTAGGGGAGGGGTCCGGTAAGGGTCCGAGGTGGCAGGCAGCGTGTTGCATTCATTGTCATTGGAAATAGAAAGGCATGGGAGCGCAACTCCCTCAGTTAGGCCACCCCATCGCATGGGGGTGAACCCTGTGCTGCAAAATCAAGCAAATCGGTGGCGGCGGCAGTGGCTATCAAAGTAGTAAAGGTCCTTGGAGGTTTGTCTGCAATGGCGTACTGGTATCTCATATCCTGTGTTCAATCCCACATCCCCCACACTATTGGTGCCTTGGTTGGCTTGTTGTGACGATGAGCATGGTCTTTGGAGGTTGAGCGATGGTGGTCGGGGCCATAGATGGTTAATATGGCATTGCCATATGCCTATCCTGGGTAGAAATTAAAAAAAACGGCTAAAAAAAGATCCAGAGCCTCAGTGTGAGTCTGGTGTGGCTGTGGATGGTCTCGGCTGTGGTGGGAATGGGCCAGTCCATGGTGCCAAGTGGTGGGATGCCATCCGAAGGGTGCTGGAGGCAGCGTGGTGGCTCAGAAGCGAAGCTGGATCTAATAAGGAAGGTGGTGGCGGTGTGTTCAACACATGGTACCAGAACACGAGGTGGCAGTGTGGAGGTAAGGCAGAGGTTCTAATCGGTTGCAGTGCAAGCTGATGGCATCCGATAAGGATCCGAGCATGCTGGGGCATCGTGTAGGGGTGAAAGGAGTGTCAGAGATGGATAGAATGTGAGCAGAGCAATAAAGGTCAGCACCAGCTGGCAGTAGCAGTTCTTGTAGCTGTCCAGAATTGAAGGAAGGCCGCCAGGGCCATGTGGAAGGTAGAGGAGCACTAGAGAGCAAGCACAGCACAGACTGGACTGAAGGTGGGCTCCAGTTGAAACAACTAAGCAGAGGCTAGCTTGGCTAGCCTCCGAGGTCACAGGAAAGTGCCAAAGTGAGTTCGGCGACACCAAAAGGCGTCGCCCAGTGCTGCGCAGTGCTCACTCTGGCTCAAACAGTGGTTTTGGGGTGAAGAAAGATGTATTCAACTACCTACTACATGGTTTTTGTATCTACTGCCTTGCAGCATACATGCGGCACTCGGTAGATATGTAACCGAGGTTCCAAGGTGGTGCCTGGGGTCCGAGGGGCTCCGAGGGGCTCTGAGAGGGTTCCGAGATGGAAACAATGGTGTTGGTTGGGCTTGTCAAGGCTTGGTGGCTTCCGAGAAGGGCACTGTGAGGTGTGACATCCAAGGTGGTACTCTGGTGAGCACTGGGCATCGATTCCAGCATAGCCGGAATCGATCCGTTACATCGTGCACTCGAAGAATGGAGATACCTCCTCCTTGGAGCACCCCATACCATTATCATTCGATGTGATCATAAAAACTTAACCTATTACTGCGCTCCCCAATGCTTGACAGCAAGACAAGCATGTTGGTGGAATAATCTATCAAGATATAATCTCGAACTAATACATGTACCTGGAGCAAAACTGACACAAGCTGACACCCTATCCTGCCACCCTGATCACGCTGCAGGAGAAGAAGACAATGAGAAAGTCACTATGCTTCCAGAAACTATGTTCATCCAATTGCTCTCACTAGACCTTCGCAAAAGGATTATTAATAGCAACACTGCTGACACATTTGTTAACAACATCAAACAGTGCCTTGCCAAAAATACCCCGCCTCCATTTAGAAGCAATATCTCCAACTGGAAATTTGAAGGAGATCTATTATTATACAAAGGCATCACCTATGTGCCTGACGATCTCGATCTTTGATGTGACATCATCAAAGAATACCATGAATTGCCAAGTGCAGGACACCCTGGCTTCTTTAAAATGCTTGCTCTATTAAAAGCACGGTATTGGTGGCCTGGAATGACAGTGTTATTAAAGAAATATACAGATGGCTGTGGCACATGCCAACAGATGAAACTGAATACTCATCCCACTGCCATGCCTTTGACACCTATCATTTCCCATGCCCAATGGCCTTTTCAACAAATAACTATGGATTTCATCACCAAATAACTTGCACAGTGTCAGACTTTGGGTCTCAGTCAACTCTTTGTGCTTTAAATAGGTAGATCACATCATAATAAAGCTAGAGTATAGGGTATTCCTGATGAAATACACCTATTACATGCTACAAAACAGCCTGATCACAGGTCTCAGTGTGTTACAACCTATGCAAACATTTTCATTTTCCTTATGTCAGCACCTTTCTCCTGATGTCTATGCATCGCCACATCTTCTATGATTATGCAATGTCACTGCTCACATAAGTGACCCTTTTCACTATGACATATGCACACTCGTTTCTTTCTATGAGTCGCTATGATATCCTATCTTATCTTCTAGATTCTCTACACTTCCTACCTTTTTACAGACAGTAGGTTTAATATAATACAGGAGTTTGTCTTAGGTCAACCTTAAGTTCAACTTAGCTTGTAATACACAAGTACATCTCTGGGAACTCCTAGTTCTGGTGAGATTGTCAAAGTGTTGTTCAAGGTCTCCATTCGCCTCAACTCTCTCAAGCCTGAGTCTCCTCTCGGACTTAGCACTGTCTACTCAATCGCTTTGCCAGACTCTATCTTGTTATTGTCTGGACAATCCTCGTGGCATAGTCATTGATTAGATTGGAGATGACTCTCATCATAACAATTTATTACCAAGACAGCTCAGTACAGCTCGTTAGCACTCAAACCGTCGAACTCCCAGACCGGTTGTAACCGACCTATTCAAGATTTCAGGAGTATTCACCGAGGAGCTCCACCACCCAATAAAGCTACTAGAGGGATCAGAGGAAACTACGTTCTTACGGACTTTCAGATCTACAAGGATACCCGCGATCAGATCTGGAAATACAAATCAGAGATTCCTTGTCGCACCAGTAATTCTGGACACACAAAAAGAAACGCCCACCCAGGATCTCATAAATTCCAGAATCTTACTACTCGAAGGAGTAGAAGTCCACATTTAACAGATACAAATCGCTTGGACCTATTTCTCTGAAGGAAAGAAACATTTAGAGGACGAAGCATTCCTAGGACCTTACTACTACCTGGAGGGATCGAAAGCCCTGAGCCCTCAGGACCGAATCTGCCAGAGAATCTTCCAGGGAAAGGGGAAATTCCGCGCACCCAGGACTCGGATTCAGACTCGCTCAAAGAGCAGATCTAGAAAGAATCCAGTGACCTATTTGAGACTGCCCCATTTAAATGTTTCAAACAGGACTCAGAAACGTACAGCCTAGTCCTTTACAGTTCATATCCTCATTAGGAAACACACTGAAACCCTTCTATCTTTAGACTCGCACAGCCGATCGTTCCACCATCGCCAAAACAGGAACCGCCACACGACCGGAAAAGAACCACTCCACCAGCATCTCCATCAGAACACACCACTACACCAGTACAACTAACATGCGATGCACAAGCAGACAACAATCCCATAAGGGTCCATGCCCACTAAATTCGAAGGCAATGAAAATTAGCCGAGCTATTTATAAATGATTGCGAGATGTTCTTTTTTAACACTCGATTATAACACAGAATCGGAAAAAGATCATTTCGCATTTATGAATATAACAGGCAATGCAGCTCAATGGAAAGCTTGCTAAATCGAGGACCTTAATGAACAATGACTGGGGAACATGGGCCGCTTTAGAAGGCGTTCCTATCCAATTGGAACAAGTGGACAGCCCTGGGAGAGCAATGACGGAGTTTACAAAATCAGCAATGGGAAGAAGATGCCTATTTTAGCTATATGGATAAAGTTCAAGGAACTAATCAAGAAGTCTAAAATTTAGAGAAGAAGCTGCCATCACCCCTCTATTCTGGAAGGACTTCCCCCTGAAATGGTCCATCAGATCTTGATGCAGAAACCCTGCAAATCTACAGGGATGGTATGACGGCAGCCACAACGTATGCACAGCCAAAAGCAGGCTAGGCTTTCTAGCCGGACTAATCCACAGCAGGGAATGGAAGACCTTCACCCAGACACAGAGATCCCAGATGCCATGGATGTTGATGCGGTTATATTATCACTGCTCTTTTCAAAGAAGAAGAGAACGAATGTCAAAGAAGGATTGTGTTTCATATGTCACAAAGGGGGGTCATCACATCATCAAAATGCCATGAGGAAACCACACAAAGGGAAACGAAAGGAACGATTTAAGAAGAGAGTAAAGGAGTCACACCCCGCCTCACATCAGAGCCGCCTCCACAGAACTGAGGGTGACGAGGCTGAGGGGAAGAAGAAGAGTTAGAAGAGCCATGAGGACACTAACAATGAGGCCATCAGAGTCTTGATGGCGCATTTGTCTCCAGAAGATCGTCTCAATCTGCTAGCTGAACAGGATTTTTAACCAAGGGTCACACAACAGTGGATGTTGATCCTATTCCCCTGGATTCTATCTATATTTGCAGTGTAACAGTAAAATCTTTGACCAATAGGAAGACTTCCATCCCCATATCCATTGAGTCTGATAAACCCACTGAAACCACCTTGGTTGACTGCGGAGCAGAAGGCCTGTTCATTGATGCATCCATTGCCCATAAATGGAAGCATGTACCACTCAGACAATCCATCAAAGTCAGGAAATTGATGGATCAGAAAAACAAGCAGGAGAGATCACAGAAAAGGTGTCTGGTCACCTTCCATAAAACAAAGTAATGAGCACTGGTTCTGGTGACGTCATTAGGGATCAGAACCTTATTTTGGGCTGCCTTGGCTTGAGAGCATAACCCCATAATAGATTGGCGATGAAAAGACTCTGGAATTCCTAATTCCGAAAAAGAAGTATCTGGCACAATAGGGAGTCTTTGGGTCCAGATGGATCTAGAAGATGTGGCAAGAATAGAGAGCTCTGTCAACAGTACAGATGTCACAAGTGGGACTGTTGCCCAGACAGAGGTCAGCTGCTGTATGTGGCTGAGGAATCAATTTTCAGAAGTAGCGATTCAAATTCACCGCCAGCAGCACAGATGGAGCATCACTATAGGTTTGGCAGTACCAGCTCTGCTGAGGGACTAAAGGTACCTCTGAGTATCAGAATGGAATTCTGTATTCAAAAAGAAAGCCTCAGAAGTTTTCCTGAGACAAGACCATGGATCACGCATGAATAAAAGAAGGATTATCCCTCGCAAATATGAAGATTTAAATCTGTTCCATTAGAACAGAATTTGCTAGAGAATGGATTAAAGAACAACTTGCAAAGGGATATATAAACAATGCAAAAAATCCGCACAACATTGCCTTTCTTCTTTGTTCTAAAAGGATGGTAAAGCCTGAGACCTGTCAAGATATGGTATAACAATGGACTAAGCAAATTCCTATCCTTTACCCTGATCCTCAATCTCATGATTAGACTTAAAGACACATTACTTTATGAAGCTCAATCTCAGAATGGGGATACAACAATGTTTGGATCAAAGGGTGATGAATGGAAAGCCCTTTCATTACCAACAGAGGATTGTTTTTGAACCAACAGTTAATGTCTTTGGACTCGAAACTGCCAGCAACATTTCAAGCAATGATGGAGATGATTATTTCAGAGACATGATTGATGAGGATGGTTGGTCATCTACATGGATGACATCCTGATTTGTGCAAGCACAAAGAAGAATCGAGTCAAACTAAAGTGTTCTGGAAGCCTACAACACCACATCTTTTTCTAAATTGGAAAAATGTATTCACCAGGAAGAAGTGGAATTCCTTTGCATGATTGTATCCCCAAAAACCAAAATACTCAAATGGACATAAATTAGCGAATTAGGGGATTGGCCATTCCTACTAAAGTTAACAGTAGCTCATTTTATAGGTTTTGGCAACTATATCGTTGGCTTTTAATCCTCATTTCCACACCTCACAAAACCTTTCACGATTAAAAAAAAGAATAAAATTTGGGCCTGGTCAGCTGAATGCCAGTGTCATTTGACTCCTAATAAGAACAATTTATGACCACCCTGTCTTAGCTATGCCAGATGCAACCAAACCGTTTATTTTGGAAACTGACACTTCCAAATGGGCTATAGGTGCTACCCTACTCCAAGCAGATAGCAACAGACAATTACACCCATGTGGATACTTCTCTCATGCGTTAACTCCAACAGAATGCAATTGGCAAATCTATGACAGAGAACTCTTATGCTATTATTCGAGATGGTTGGCATATGTCATAAGTGAAAAGGGTCACACTTATGTGAGCAGTGACATTGCATAATCATAGAAGATAGGTGGCGATGCATAGACATTCAAGAAAGGAAGGTGCTGACATAAGGAAAATGAAAATGTTTGCATAGGTTGTAACAGGTGGTGGTCAGTGCAAACAGGTGTAAACAGGGTTGGGTGGGTTGGGGTGGTCAAGAACAGGGATGGGTGCATGGAACAGAGGCAGTGGGTGGGAAATGGAGGTGGTGGGGTCAACCTGAGTGGGGGTGAGTCACTGTGGGGTGCCAAGGGATTGCCATGGGTTGGGATGGGTCACAGGTGGTGGTGGGCTGTTGGTAATGACAAAAGAATCTAAAAAATCAAATTAGTAGGCTGTGAAAAAAAAAAGAGAAACATACTAGGGCCCAGATGATGAAACTGTTGTTGTCTGGGCCCTTGGTGGAGTGGTCTGGTAGGCAAATGAATGTTATGGTGAGTGGGTGGAGGTGGTGGGTGGGTCAACAGGGGTGGTGGTTGGTAGTGATGACCTATCTGAAAAGAATGAGTTAGTTGCAAAAAAAAGAAAAAGAAAACATAGTAGGGCCCAGATGACAAAACTGTCATTGTCTGGGCCCCCAGTGGAGATGAGGGTTTGGCAGGGTGGTGTGGTCATTGAGGGTGGGGTTGGTGGTGTTGATAGTGAGTAAAGTGCTCCAAAAGACCTATGTAAAGCTGCCAAAAGACCTCTGTAAGTATAGCAACCTAACCATGCCTTATCATAATACCCAATTCTCTTTATCAGCAAAGTAACTGAAATCAGCTGAAATAGCAGATTACACCAAACAGCATGATTTTTTTCCCCTATTACAATGTTACTTGCAAGGTGAGCTTAATGGCCATAATGTCAATGTTAATGAAGTCCAGCATATCAATGTCTACAACTCAGCCCCTGCAGTAATATATTCCCCTAGTGACCCAAGTGGCATTGGCAGAATGTGGCAAGAATTTGTTCATGCAGTTCCAACTTGGCATGGAGGTAAAAGCCAGTATGACTGTCTTTGTTGATACAGTGTATGACCCTGTGGCTGTCATCCACACTCATTTGTTTTTTAAATTCTCATACAGGGACACAAGCCATTCTTGTGCTTTCATTCACTGGTTCATGAAGCTTGAAGATGAGCCAAGTGAATTAAATGGCATGTGGGTTGTAGAGCACATGCATAACCCAGATGGTACACCCATTGCATCAATTGTTGGCATTAATACCCTAGTTTTCAGTCCACATTTACTTCCCTTGTTTGATGACAACAAGTTCATGTCTAAAGATCTGGAATGTGATGACACATTGGATCATTTTAATATGTTCTATGTCAACTGATATATTGATCATCATAGTTTTCTTATTGCATTGCAGATTCCACCATAGAACCCATTGACTACTACTAGTATATCAGCCTTACTATTCCAAGAATAATGGATGAGAGACAGAGAGATAAGATGAGATAGGGAGAGAACAATAGGGCCAACACACACAGGATGGCTACATTCACCCTTCATGGTTTGCACCCACAAACCATCCCCTACAGCCATTCACTTGATGTGCAGTGCTATGTCATCATCTACTAACTCATCTCCCCACCTGGGCAATACATCATCTGTTTCCATTGGTTGGTCATGTTCTCCATTTAATATCCCTCCAAAAGTGTCACTGGTGAACTTGTTCAGTTCATCATCCAATTCCTGCATTGTGGCCTTCAAGTCTTTCCTTTCACCATGGAAATTGCTATGGAAGTTGCAGCATCCTTTGTGGTGGGTCCTGTTACCACAGTTATGGAATCCTCCTGGCAATTGAGTGGGGCCACCAATGTGATCCCTCAAATTTGGATTATATCCAGGTCTGCAGCCATATTGTTGCATACTGCAAGGTTGTCTGGGTGCTGCTACTGCTGAGGGCATGGTGGGGATGGTACAACACAGTAAGTCAGTTACCATGTTCATGACATCCTTTTGATGTTCCAGCATAGTGTCAAGTGCTCTGTTTGACATAGAGACATCACCAGCAGTTGATCATTCCACAGGGTATACAACACCAGTGGCAAGCATGACAGTGGTTACAATGCCAACAGTGAGGACAATAATGCTGACATGTTGTGCTTTACATTCCAGTACAGCCTCAGAGTCCCAACATTGAGCACAATGACAGTTATGATGCTGATGAAGAGGACATATGTGATGAGCTTTAGGCCTTAATTGTAAAGATGTGACATATTTTTATTTATTGCCTTCCTTCATCAACCACTCCATGCAGTTGTGAATTGCTTATTTCCTTATTGCTTTTGCTTTTCAGCCTTGATATTTTACCTAGTACCTTACTGGATAATATAGCTAAGTCAAAAAAGGAATTTTAAGTATGCAAAGTATATATGTCAGGACCAGATTTTTGCTGATGTAAAATGGCTTTTTTTTTAGCCTAAATAAAAAAAATAACTTGCACCAGTGTCAGACCTTTGGGTCTCAGTCAACTCTTTGTGCTTTAAATAGGTAGATCACATCATAATAAAGCTAGAGTATAGGGTATTCCTGATGAAATACACCTATTACATGCTACAAAACAGCCTGATCACAGGTCTCAGTGAAGTATAGCTGATGATTTTGGTTCATCCTTCTTTACTGGTTGCTGAGTGGCTGATAAATTGGTTGAAAGTGGATGTAACTGGCAAGAGGTGATAACTATTCTGAAGTATGTACAACTCCCCAGTAAGTGCCATCCACGAGATACAGAAAAGCTAGATGCTTTGAAAGAGGCAGGAATCACAATTGCTGTTCAATTCTGAATGAAGGCAAGTCGGCTTCAACACTAAAAGCTTCATGTTCATATTCAAACAGAGACGCAATATATCATAACAAGGGCTATCTCCCACTGTTGAAATACATATTAGCTATGAGTCAATTGACTTCACCGGCAATAAAAAGGAAAAAGATAGTGAGAAGCGGGGCAATCACCGAGCGTAGGGATGGAAAGTATGTCCTCCCCTTTGCGATCTCTGAGGCCCTACGCTCGCGTTCGCAGCGGCAGGCCCAGTCGGCGTCGAGCCTCGCGGACCTCTCGGGATATTCTGGTTCATCCCCATCATCCCACCGCCCCTGCCCAACCCTCCACCCAACCCTCCACCCATAGCGCCACCCATAGCACCGCCCATAGCACCACCCATCCCGCCCATCCCTCCACCCATGTTACCTCCCATCCCTCCCATAGCCATGCCCATTCCAGGACGCATCCCGCCGGCGTTGCCCATTCCGCCCATCCCACCCATCATATTCATACCACCATTCGCCATTCCGCCCATGCCTCCCATCCCACCCATCATCCCTCCGCTTAGTTGAATCATGCGCGTGTACAGTGCTGCGAGCGCTTGAGGATCGAATGGTGCATTGGTTCCAGCAGTACCACCCGTGCCGGCAACGCTCGCATTCATAGTGTTGGCCATACCACCCGTTCCCGTAGCATTACCGCTGAATCCGCCTTGCTGCTGACCAGTACCGAACTTGTCCTCGTTAGGATAATTGTCACGTTGATACCTCGGCTGAGCGAGCTTGACGTCAATCTAAACATGTTTGTAAGCAACATATAGACGTATATATTTATAGCACGCCACTCACCAACTTGCCGTCAATCGCCAGATTCCCGAATCCCAAAAAGGGCTGTACGTTCGTATCCTCGAACGAGACAAACCCGAATCCTTTACTTCGTCCGGTCTCTCGGTCAAGCATGACCGTCGAATCTATTACTTTACCAAACTGCGAGAAGAATTCGCGCATCGACTCAGAGGTTACACTACCAGCAAGTCCACCGATAAATAGTTTTGTAGCACGTTGATGCTCTTGGCGAGGTATTGCACGTTTTGGATCAATCTAGCATACCCGTAACTACGTGCGACTGACGCAAAAACGTGAAAAGCACCTACCACTTTCCCATCAAGAAAATGCTCCCGCACCATGACGGCGTTTACACTCGCCGGATCTTCAAATGTCAAGAAGGCGAAGCATCGTGACCGCCCAGCCTGATCACGCATGATGGTACACGCGTCCACTTTGCCAAACTGCGAGAAATATTCACGGAGCGTGTCTAGACAAACAAATTTAATACTAAGTAACAGTACGAGGACATTAAACGAAAGGTATGTACCATCTGTAGTATCCCAATTAAGACCTCCGATGAACATTTTGCTATAGATGGTTGAAAGCCATGCAGCGATCATCAGAGAGCAGCGAATTGATGTCGAAGTGTAATTGACATGAGCAAGTTAACATAGAAAAGAGAACTGTTATTAGCACTGTTACGCTAAACAGAGAGCTGTGATGACAAAAGAAAAAGGGAAATTAGACCTCTACTGTGTAGGCATTCGACTTGTGATAGCCTAGCCTAGTGATAGAGCCAGATACGCTAGATAGCTTAGGTGACGAGTGACGAACGAACGACGCGACTGACTACGCAGTAGAGCCAACTCCATCAGTACGTGCCAGCGAACAACGCTACCACGTCCAAGACGCTGTGTCAACGTATTACTAGCCCATTAGCCTAGCCAACTGCCCATGTAGCTTTTTGGTAAAGACAGTTGCCCATAGAGTAGAGAAAGAAGCCATATCCCTTGACACGAAAAAAACGAAATCAGCGGCAAGAAATAAAACCTCACCCTTCATCTTTCATTTCTGAGGGACGGACTGTCCGTTCGCTTGATAGCCGAGCCGAGTCCCTGTAACCGGATTGAGGTTGCTCATACGTGGGAATCTTTTGAGTGAGGGGCATCAAGGGCGATGTCGAGCTCGGCGGTGTCGTGGATCCCGAGGTACCTGGCTGGTTCGGACTTGAATATGATTGAGACGAACTGCCTATTGTCGCCGCAGCATTGGCGCTGGCAGGTGTAGTTACAGCAGCCTGCACAGGTTTGATGTCCGCTCTTGAGGCTAGACGAGGGTCCGTGATTACCGTTGTTGAGGCTGACATGGTCGTCACCGGTGACGTGGACTGCTGTTCGTAGGCCAAAACATCTTTTTTGTCTTCTTCTAGGACTTGCTCGTTGAAGTCAGCTTCGTCATTCCCATAAAGGTCTACAAGGCATTGCATGAGTAGGTTTACAGTTGAACCTGCACGGGCTTGTGCTGGACGCACCTCCATAGAGATCTGCGTCAAGGTCAGACATGATGATGGTTGGAGAGAGAGTCCGTGGGCGCATTTTCGCTGGCTTCCGCGTTACATAAGAAGTTAATCACGTGACGTGACACGTCCTTTGTCCGTGCCCGTGTCACTGTCAGTGATCTCAAAGGAGCACAGAAACTGAAAGTGCAAGATTTGAGCGCTTCAGCTCACAACGAGGCAATGGATTAGGCTAACCTCCGAAAATTGTTGCAAGTGATAATATTCTTTATCGCTCGATTTACTTTTGCGATCAGTGAAAATTTCCGTGTGCAAAAATAAATAACGACTGCGAAAGGACTTTCCTTCAAGTGGCTCGTTTCTGACTCGATGATAACTCAGCCCCACAAAGCGAACGTTGTCGTAATCGGCATATTAGGTGGGTAATCGCACAATCATTGATAACGATAGGACTGAGCATTTCGATACACAGCTCTGCAGGGTGCTTTTGCTGAACATCAGGAAGCGCTGCTGCAGATCCCTCTGTCACGGAGAGTATTTACCATCCAAGTCCGTACGGTGGAAGACTTGGACAAATGCTCAGCTCTTATCATTCCCGGCGGAGGTGCGTGACGCATATGAGGTTGTGAGCCTGGCTCATACCATGTGAAGAATCGACGACGATCGCCTTGCTGGCAAGGCTCTCCGGTCTCCTTGAGCCTCTTCGCGCGTTTGTCAAGATCAAACCTGTTTGGGGCACCTGTGCGGGTGCTATCCTGCTTTCCCAGGCCATTCAGAGTTCGACAGAAAAGAAAGGGGGTCAAGAACTCTTGGGAGGCATCTCGATAAGTATCACTCGCAATGGTTGGGGATCACAGGTTTCGTCGATCCGAATCACCGGTGATTTGGGCTTATCAGTTTTCTAGATCGAATCATTCGAAGCGGAGCTTCAAGTGAAAAGTCTACGAAACCCCGAGCGACCTTTCACAGGGATATTCATACGAGCCCCTGTCAGTTGGTTGGCTCACTCTTGCTCCGACGTGTGAGGCTAAACTTTACCTCAGGTTGTACTTACGTTATCGCCATCACCACATGATGCCCCAATCGAGGTGATTGCGCGACTGCCCATAAACCTTTTGCCGCAAGATTCAATCTTCCCAGTCAATGATGCCGACCCGAGAACCATTGTTGCGCTTCGGCAAGGCATGCATTTCCTAACAACATTCCATCCAGAACTTACAAGGGATGGTCGTTTTCATGAATATTTTGTCAAGGAATGCGTGCTACCCCAGATGTCATAGAGCCAGTGCCATGTGGGTCGTTGTCGAAGCTTGAAGAGAGTGACGTAAATCATAATGATTAATTACTTTTAGCATAGATTTTCGAATAAATGCACGTGCATAGATTGATAACACTTATATGCTTATTCAGCTTTATATCAACTTAGCGTCAACTTAGCGTTTGACAAGGCAGGTCCTCATGCACCGGGGAATTATCACCAACATCATCACGTCAATGCCCAAATACAAAAGGTCCTAGTCCCATAGGAGCTTCTGAAGCTCCTTTGCTCCTCTCTATGGCCATCTTCAAGTCCTTCCTGACAACCGTCGTAACTGCCGTCTTGCTGCTCGCAATTACTCAGAGCTGCAATGGCGTCAACGCGCGAGGTCACAGGATGATGAGAAAAGACGAACTTCATGAGCGTCAAGTGGAAGCTGCCAAGCGATATGCAGTGGAGAACTTGTTGAGGACTCAGCAGGACAGCTTATCAACATCCGCGTTGGCCGTCAAGAATATCACGTTCAGCAATCCCAAGGCTAGCCGTACGTCTATTTCTTCCGAATCTCGTCCGAGAGACTGACTATATCCGCATAGAGTTCTACGTCGACGGTAGTACGATCCCACTGGTAGACTGGGATGTCGGCCCTAGCTGGTCAGGGCTCTTGCCTATCAGCAGCGATCCGAACGAAACACGCCAGGTAGAAAAGGCGCTGTGTCCTATCTCAAGATCTCACGACTGACGCTTTGCGTAGCTGTTCTTCTGGTTCTTCCCTCCCGGTCCGAATGGGAGTCTGGACGATTTGATCTTCTGGTATGAATTCCACATCAGACGCATCCGTTGCCTGAATATATGCGGCTAGGACGAATGGTGGACCGGGGTGTTCATCGTTGGAAGGCTTTTTGCAAGAAAACGGCGTCCGTGCTCGCGTTATGTCTGCTTTTGCTGTATGCTAATGAGATGAACCTGTACAGCCCATTTCCTGGGCATATGGCCAAGAAAAAGCAACTCGGAATCAGTACAGTTGGACGAACCTTTCCAGTGTCCTTTGGGTAGAACAGCCGGTTGGCACGGGATTCTCGCAGGGTACTCCTACTGCTCGGGTGGGCGTAATAGATTATTATAAGCTGAATTTTACTGACCAACTCATCATAGAACGAAGAAGATGTCGCGTCACAGCTAGTCGGCTTCCTACAGCAATTCTTGACCGTATTCTCCGAGCTCCAGGGGAAGAACTTTTACCTCACCGGAGAGAGTGTGCGTCGCTAAGAGGATCTGTCTCTCCGTTCAACTGACGAACAGCTTTTGAAAGTATGCGGGAACATATATTCCTTGTACGTATCTGACAACTTCGTTGCGTACACCCTTATTCACCTTTTATGATAGATATTGCTGACTACATCTATTCGCACCCAACTTTACTTGATTTGAAGCTCCAGGGTATCTGGATGGCAGATCGTCGGTCCTTTCATCTAATCATACATATATGTTCCTGAGCGTCCTTTTCAGCCCTTATCTCGTGGAGCGTGGTCCAAGCGCAAATTCCCGCCCTCGATTTTGTCAAGAAATACGATCATGTCTTCTCCCTAAAGTAAGGACCTGCTTATTTTTATCCAGAGATGGCACTCAGTTTGTCCATGCAGCGATACTTATATGTCACAGCTCGAAGAAATATCTGCGCAATGCAACTATACCGGATACGTGGAAAAATATGTCACATACCCGCCAAACGACCTTATGCCATTGACTTGGACGGACTATACTCTCCCACCAGCATGTGATATTTGGAACCGCATTCTCAATGCGACGCTCATCACCAACCCTGCGTTCAACGTCTACCGCATCTTCGATATGTATCCTGTTTTATGGGACGTACTTGGATTCCCGTAAGTTGTTTCCTTTTGCATTGGTCAGAGTTTAAACTGATTTGGGTAGTGGCACATTTACGAGCGTACAAAGCCCTCTTTACTTTGACCGCCCGGAGGTGAAGAAAGCTATCCACGCGCCGCTCAATGTCTCCTGGCTCGAGTGCTCCAACATCAATGTGTTCCCGAAGAATGACTCAAGCTTGCCTCCAGTGTTTACTGTCCTACCTAGCGTCATTGAAAAGAGCAAGAGATCGGTCATCATCCATGGATTGGGCGATTACGTCCTTATTTCCGATGGGTAAGTCTCGCAGTCACATATGCGGGTCGACCACCTTCTCACCGTGAATAAAGGGCACGAATTGCCATCCAAAAGTGAGGATACCTGTTTGCCTGACTTTTATCACTGACTTGTATTGCGCTCGCTACCTTTGTACGATAGCATGACATGTGGGTTCACGTGCAGCTGATGACTCCTACTGATATTTCTTCTTTCAGGGGCCGGTCAACAAGGATTCCAGACTGCTATCGCTGAAGACAACTTCGTCGTCAACGGCATTGGGTCGGTTGGTAATGTACACCAAGAGCGCGGTCTGACATACTACGAAGTCATCCTTAGTGGACACATGTACGTACTACCATTGGACCTCCTGGGATAAAGCCTGACATTCGCATGTAGGGTTCCCCAATTCTCGCCATGGTCTGGGTTCCAGAGCATGCAGTATCTGCTGGGATTCAGGTCAACTCCATAACTGTTAATTTTAAAGTCGAAACTATGTTATTTTTAAACTTTGTTATATTTAGGTCGTTTTCATTTTTGACATATTCCCGTTTGTCGTCTTTTTGTGATAATTGTGATATCATGTAGGTACGAGTCATTCGATGGATGGTTCGGAGAGTTGCTGCGCTCGAGACGCTGGCGCGTAGCGTATGCACGTTCTCTGAGTTACTAACAGGCGCAAGAATGAATGGGTAAGACAACGCACGTCACTGTCCGCCTAAGTTTCCCGTTACATTGATTATCAACTATATGCGAGTCACGAGTAACCTTGCATTTTGAGCGTGACGTTACACTAATTATTCTCAGTGAGTGAGATAAGTCAAGCGAGCGGGGTACGGGAGCGCTTGACACAGATCTTTGGCGTCTTGCTTCTGCACCGCGTCCATGCCGCATACACGCGCCAGTTGAGAAGACGAGCCCGGGAGCTCGTCATCGTCTTTCGCCCCACCCTCCGCTCCCTTTGCGCATTCACGACTGGGCGGCTGCGAATGTGGGACATCACATCGTCGAGCAGTTGCATCGCCGAGGACATCATGCAACATCCTGCCGCCCTCCCACAATGCTCCGAGTCGACATGCCCCCGTTCTCAGCTCGCCGGAATCCCTTCGGGGCTCGCCCACACCATGCACCTGCATCACATCTAGAACACCGCGGAACATATTGAACCAAAGACTTGTCATCCAACTAGAGCAGAGGCACGTCGTCGCAGAGATTTGCCAATGCATGATTGGATATGTCAACCACATCAATTCGATGGATGGTATTCAGCAAGCTCGATAATCTATATGAGGACGCCATTTGCAACTGCATCAAGAGTCTTTTTAGACTTCGACCCCGAATTGCAGAAGATTTGGCGTGGCGCCTGAGTTCGCCTGCAGGCATCATTATCAGGAATTTGACCTATCAAAGGTGTGGGCGGAACTACCCAAGGAGACACAGGCTCTGCTTACCACAGTCGAGGCGAAGTTAGTGGCAGTTGACTCCACAACCTATATACAAACTAATTTTCAATGTTCATATCAAGTGTGCTGTCATGCTGTCGTGTATTCTTCACTTGTGGTTTCGTTGTGAGGAGAGACGACACTTTTTGGATAAACCCCCACTGTTAGTATTGTACAGCTATCAAAGCTTCCCCGGAAACCGCGAACAAATGTACATGTTCTTCAAGAAGTTGTAAACGGGGTCCGCCATTGTGTCCGTTTTGTGGACCCTCTTACTCATTGCTTCAGTAAATTCAAGTAGCTTCGGAGGATAGCCTCGGATGGAGGCTATGGCAAGTGTGCGTACCTTTATTCAAGAACGGACGTGACTCTGCTGGACGCTACTTCCAGGATATTAATCGTGGAGGCAATATTTTGCCATTTCATTGCCCTGTTCCTGACGACCGAGGGGCGTCATGTCAAGTGGCGGATGATGCGTGGACGAGAGCTAGAGCGTCGCATCGGTGGTGACACGACATTTTTTTCTGACATGCCTCTGTCACCGGATGCAATTCGCCTTGCCCCAAGTGATTACATAACCTGTTCAATTCCTAAACTGCAACGTGCATCGCATTGCAACAAATAAGACATATCATAGAAGATCAATAAATAACCGTGGATCTCTCAACCAGGACGATGTTGAGCAGATGGATGCAGAGAACACGCGCCCTCAGAAAGAAGATGGTCCTACTCCACTGAATGAGCAGAGAGCAAATCTCGCGCGGCACGAGGCTGCGTTTTCGCCACATGTGTATCTGCCAAATGATGTACTCCGCTATATATTTGTCGTGATCGCTCAAGAATGCGATCCTGTGACGTTCCCTTTTTCAACGGGTATACTTCCTGCCCAGCTTAGGCTATCACATGTCTGTTCACGCTGGCGGACGCTGGCACGCCATACATTCGAGTTATGGAATAACATCCGTCTCGCCACTTGCTTTCATGACAAATACTATGCCGGGAAACCTCTCCAGGAATGGGCTCTGCTGGCAGGAAATTCGACAGTTTCCTTATCGTTAGACATCATGTTTGACGATGGCGATGGCGATGTCGACGCACTTTCCAGTATCATTCAGAATACTGTTTCACCCTTCAAAGCCAAGGTACTCCATCTGAATATGACCATCGGTGGATTGATGGCGGTATCGAGGTTGCCTAATTCTGTGTTGCCAGACATCAGGAATCTTCACCTCAGTTTAACTGACAAAGATCTTCGTAAGAAGTTCATCGTTACGCCATCTATTTTCGCCCGTCTGCAGTCGGTAACATTATGGGACCAATCTTGCGTAGCAAATCCAGAGGCATACGTAGAACGTTTTCCTCTGCCATGGAGTCAGCTGCGATGTTTGTCATTTTCCTTCTATATAAATTACCTAACTCCAATCTTTGCTGTATTGGAGCAGATCCCTACGTTGCAGAGCCTCGAGCTTCCTATATTTTTGCACCGTAACCGCGCCATAGACTCACTGGAGAAGTTAACCATGCCCTGTTTGCGGACCATAGCCCTCGCCGTTTGTGGTGAGGATCTTGACAAAGTTCTCACTCATTTCACTTGCCCTGCCCTTACCGATCTTGCGTTCACCGGTTCTGCCTTATGGATTGATGAAACATTCGAGATTATCAAACAACAATACAACGTCCAACGACTGCGCGAAATCCGATTCGAAGGGTGCCCTCTTCCAGTGTCGTCTATCTTGAGGGACGCACCCCTGCTGCACACCCTTTCCCTCAAAGGTACCACTACCATGGACGACGAGGCAGTTACGGGTATATCAAGTGGCACCCTTGGGCGCCATCTTAGGAAATTGTTTATGAGATCACTGAAATGGTGGAAATGCGCAAGAGAATGGCTGATATGTTAATTGAAAATGGATGTAACTGGAAGGAAACAATCACTGCTTTGATAGAGATAAAGCGATGTAGATGATTATTCTTTGTAGAAACGGTGACCACCATCGTACACATGTATATACCGCAGAGTTTAGCACTGTTATAATGGATGTGCAATGCGTTGGCGGGTAGTACGGCCGAGACGAATGCCTAGGCGAGCGAAGGCCAAAGGAACTGAGAATAACCACGCCCGCTGATGGCTAGAAGAATCACACGAAGTGACACCGGTAGCTGAGAGGTTTCAACTTCGTTATACGAGTAAGTCGAGACGAGAATGCTTGGCTGACTGCTTGACATGGACCGTTTATGTAAGTTTGACCAGCCGATCGAGACTGAGGCTAACATTGTCACGCCCATCATTGTGAAACCGCTGTTGGATATTTTCAGGAAATGTGATGGACGCGAGAAACGCGTCGACTTGGAAGAGTGACCTCGATATGCGATCGAGGCGAAACCTGGATCTGTCAGTCAGCCTCCAGATTGAACGTGGTCAGCATGATGTATCTGTCGGCAGCCGATGCTTTCCATGCAACCGAGCAAATTCAAGAGCACAATTTCCGCCCCTAATTGCTCTATGGTTTGACTTAACTGTGTTGTGAAGTCAATTGAGTATGTATTACACGCATTGGCATATTGTTTTTCTATCACGGCTACGATCCCGTCCTCTCAAAGAATCGAGCCTTTTCGTGTATCGAGGATTCGTACGTACTTCAGAATAGTGATTGCTTCTCGCCAGTGACATCCGTTTTCAATCAACTCGTCAGCTACTCTCTTGCGCGTTGCCACCATTTCGAGTATTTTGTCCGCGGTGCCACTAACAGCAATAGCGAACATCCTGAGATGACGTCCAAGCGTGCCATTCGATATGCCCGTATATGATTCATTATCCATGATGGCTGGATGTGAAAGGGAAAGAGAACGCAGCATAGGTGCATCCTTTAAAATAGAAGATATTGGAAAAGCGAAACCATATATAAGCTTGAGGTGTTGGAGCCCTTGAATGTTATATTGTCGTTTGAGAATTTCATAGGTTACACTGGGACATTTACGTGGCATTGCGTCCAGGAGGGTCAAATCGGTGAGGGCAGGACAAGTGAAAATATTGAGGATCCTATCGATATCACTGGCGACCATCTCGTCATCATCATCGCTATCGTCAAAGTCATGCATCCTGGCGTCGAAATCCAATGCGAGGCTCTGTAGACAAGGCATCGTCAACGGACTGAAGGTACGGTTCATGTATAGTGGAATCTGTATGGAGGTTCGGAAGTGTCGAAGCGTTGGAATCTGCCGCACTATGTTCATGATTGTGGTCACGTTTATGATACGGCCCGGGTCTATGATTCTCATCCGGCCCGGGTCGGGGATAAACGTCAAGCACTGCAGTTGGCTCCATGGCAGAGGAAGTCGCTCTACTGCGATCTCTAACTTTCTCCCATCCCCCCCATATTTTTTGTAGCAAATTGTCATCTCCCGTAAACGAGCAAACACGTGAGGCATAACGCGAAAGCTCTTGTTAAGATCCAGGTCGCTATGCAAGTTGAGATGGAGACTTTCGATGTTCTGTAATGAAGCATCAGGTGATGCCGATAGAGCCGTCAAATGACCAAGGGTCATTTGAATGTGGACTATCTCGGCCTTGAAGTTTGAAACAAGGTTCTGGATAATATTGGCCACTCTTGTGTCGCTATCAAATTTGACATGGATGGGTTCCAATGTTAAGGCAACGCTGGAAGTTCCAGCGCGCGGGACCCATTCATGGGGAACTTGGCTCACATCGCAATCTCTGATATGAATGTCATTCCATAACTCGAACGTATGAAGTGCAAGCTGCCGCCAGTGTGAACAGACATGTGATAACACAACCTGGGGAGGAGTTTTCTTGAGAGGAAACTCGACAGATCCGTATTGTTGGGCAATGAAGACGAATAGGTGGGTGAGAACGTCATCCGGGAGGCACTCCTGAGATGTGTACGTGATCTTGTTCTGATCGAGACCTGCTCTTTGCTCAGACTGGACGATGTCAGGCCTGACATGCTCCACACCAGATTCATGAATCGTCTGCCACCTGTCAACCAAGTCAAAAGACTGGGTGGTGAGCCCAAACATCTACTTCGTTTGCCATCTATTTCTTGGTTCTGTTAAGAAATCATACTCACTATGAGTTTAACGGTTAGTTGAAGTTCCCGCTACGATAGTCTACGCAAAGTTCAGCCAAAGTGAGAGTAACAAAGTGACAAACGGACTCCGGTGCGACAACAATGAGTCTAACTACAGGTATATCAAAAACGTAACAAACATAAGTAGATGCTAACTCACCTCAGTCAGTAGGCAAACGACTTGAGGTGTGAGTCACAAATATATAGGGCAGAGGCTGAAGAACTGTACAGTTCCTCAGTGGAAGCAAGTAATGTATCGGGCAACAAGGCGATGCAAACGGTAAACTACGGAAGCCGTAATAGGAAAAATAAGTGTACGAACCGAGACTTGGATATTCAACACCCAGTACGTTACTGTCATACGTCGGTACGAGCTGCAAATGGCACGAATGGCGGCGACGACAGCCCAAACCACTCCACAGCACTGGTCAGGTGCAAGTGAGTGGAGCCTCAGTCATCTTCCCGAGGGCAGTCTGCATTCGCCTATTCTGGTTGAGAGATGGACAGTTAATTCATGAGTCATAGTAGACGTAATCTTGGGATATTGACTCATGTCTCGACTCTCACGGTCTCTGACCCAAATTACTCCCTTCATATCGACTACAGAATGAACAACGTATGCTTTGATACGAATGCATTGCCCGTATTCTTATGAATCCTGGCAGGTCGTTTCTGCAGAAGAATGGCAAAAGGCGCGTTCCGCCCTCCTTGAACGGGAGAAGGCCGCGACCCACATGCTCGCCAGCATTGCTGCATCTCGTCGCGAATTGCCAATGGTGCAAATTGAAATCCCAACGCGCTTCAAGTTCGATACGCCCGAGGGGGAGAAGAGTCTTCCCGACCTCTTTGGTGGCCGCAAGCAGCTTGTTATGTATCATTTCATGCTCGCCCCACAGGACAAGGAGGGCTGTGTGGGCTGCTCGTTCTGCATGGACCATATTCCCGACCTCCGTCATCTCTGGAGCAGGGACACAACCTTTGTTGCAGTGGCGGAAGCTTCGATCGAGAAGGCAACTGCGTTCAAGGAACGCATGGGTTGGAAATTCCCTCTGTATAGTTCCGCCAAAACTATCCAGGCGTGGAAAGAGGCAGAAGAAGCAGGGCAAACCATTACATGGAAACCGGGAAATGGGTATTTCGGGCTCTGCGCATTTATTAAAGAAGGGAATGAGGTCTACCACACCTATGCGACGACGGATCGGGGCTTGGAGATCCTCCTGTCCACGTATCATCTGCTTGACATGACATCCCTCGGCCGTCAGGAACAGGGCAATGGAATGGCAAAATTTTGCCTCCATGATCAATATCCTGAAAATATTTAATAGCAGTTATGTCCGTACTTGTACATGTAAGTTGAAGAGGGGAAGATAAAGGTGGACAATTGCCCTCGGCAATAGCATTTCTGGAGGTTAAGCTGTATCACCATATTCGTATCAAACCGTTGGGCATTCTGAAAAGGGCCCGAGTGGTGAGCAATTTGGATCAGAGAATTCTGACGCAGTCCGACGGCACAATTCATTGCAGACAGTCGCTATCATGAATCAGTCAAATGATTACCTTAATCGAAGATGTACGATGCGCGAGCTTAGTGTGCTAGACATTGGCACTGGCATTTACAATTACAGGCAACTGTTTAGTACCTTGGACCAGGTGCTTCTTCCTTCGAACTCGCCTTTTTCCCTTCCGTGGTTTGACCTGTCCTGTTTCCACGAGCTTTGTATGCTGGTGTTCGATCGTCCAGCCCAGCTCTGGGTTCAATTTCTTCTTGCCCAATAATGTCACTAAACTTTTCCCCGGGCCGCCGACATTCCGCATGCTGCATTGCGAGCCGGTTGAGTGTTATCACAAGGTGCCACCATGCACTATGATCTGCTGAATTGGATAAAACCCATAAGATCCACACTGATCATGCGTGAATAATGCATGATCATGCATGAACAGTGCGTGATATGATCACGCCCAGTGAGAATTGACGTTGCAGGTACATCCCATATTCCATTGAATACGCCACTTTGCGCCACATCCACCGGGCCGGTGGCTGAGCTGCTTCACAGGCACGACCATCAGCCATCATTCCTGGACGAAAGTTTCCCCGCGTACGAAACTGGAAAGGTTGCGAACTGACTGGGACTATCGCCCGCATTTTGCATCCGTATCTAATCTGCCCAACAAGTGCCTGTTTGTTAAGTGCCTGTTCTTCTTGTTCCCCTGTCTATGGTCTCCGTCTCTACTGCTGGTTCAATGGACACTCCATTTTATCTGCTTGTTTGCGTCGTTCCTCTGACGACAGGTCGTATGCCGTGCCGCTGCCTTTGTTCATTCTCCACCAACATCCATCAAACCCCGCAGGCCTTCCAGGGAGACTAAGACACAAAATCTTTCTACGATTTATATTAGCTACTAAAAACACATCTACAATCATGTAGTAATGTACATGTCATGGTGCCGTGTAATAGTAAAATCCATGCGATTCGGAAAAACGCAAGCAAGCCTTATCTAGTAGTATCGATTCACGAATAAAAATGTGATACCTGCCTTCTCCAATGCGTCTACCCTGTCATCGCCTATCAGGAATCCGCACCCTTCAATTGTTATCTCAGTCAAAACAGTGATTGCTTCCCTCCAGTTACATCCATTTTCAATCAACATATCAGCCATTCTCTTGCGTATTTCCACCATTTCAATGATCTCATCAACAACTTTGCCAGTAGCATAGATATAGAGTTTCCTAAGATGACGCCCAAGGGTACCATTCGATATACCCGTAACTGCATCATCGTCCACAGTGGTGGTTTTTAGGAGGGAAAGTGTACGCAGCAGGGGTGTAACCATCAGGATAGACGACACTGGAAGAGGGCACCCCTGGAATTGAATTTCGTGAAGTTGTTTGACATTGTATTGTTGTTTGATGATCTCGAATGTTTCATCAGTCCATAAGGCAGAACCGATCAGCGTAAGATTGGTGAGACCGGGGCAAGCGAAATGACTGAGAATTTGGTCAAGATACTCCCTTTTAACATTGAGGGTTATGCTCCATAAATAAGGCATGGTTAACTTCTTCAGTGAGTCCAGGCTGCGATAAGGACTTAAAACGATCGAAAGCTCGAGGCTCTGTAGCGTAAGGATCTGCTCCAATATAGCAAAGACTGGTATCGGACGATATATGTTGAAGGAAAATGTCAAACATCGCAACTGACTCCATGGCAGAGGCAAATGTTCCAAGGATGCTTCTGGATTTCCTGCGTGAGAGCCATCGTGGAATGTCACCGACTGCAGATGGGCGAAAACATGTGGCGTAACGTTAAACCTATTGTCGTTGTCAGATAAGTTGCACACTTGAAGATCCCTGATGTCTCCCAACACAGATTTAGGTAACCTCGATACCGCCACTAATTGACGGATGGTCAGATCGAGGTGGAGTTTCTTGGTTTTGAAGGGCGAAATAGTATTCTGAATGGCATTGGCAATTGCCAGTCCACCATCATCGCCCCCGATGAGCATGAGGTCTAACGATAGGGTAACTGTCGATGTTCCTGCCAACAAAATCCATTCCTGGAGAGGTTTCCCGGTGTAGTATTTGCCACTGTGATGACCAGCGGTGAGACGGATGTTATTCCACAATTCGAATGTATGGCGCGCCAGTATCCGCCATCGTGAGCAGACGTGTGATAACCTGAGCTGGGCAGGAGATGTATGCCTTGGAAAAGGGAACGACACTGGATCACATTCTTCAGCGATCATGACAAATATATTGCGGAGCAAGTCATTTGGCAGATGCTCCTGTGGCGAAAACGCTTGCAGTGGGAGATTTACTTCCTGCTCATTCAGTGGAGTCGGAGCATCTTCTTTCTGAGGGCGGATGTTCTCTGCATTAGTCTCCTTGATATCGTCCTGGTTGAGAGATCGACAGTCATTTATCAACAAATTGACCTCACCGGAGATGATCGTGACTCCTGGCTGCATCGATCCATTCTCTACCAGTGTGTGCCACTCGTGTGCCCCTAGTATTTGTTGTGCGATGTATTGCCCGTATGCTCTATTTGTACTTTGCAAATGAACGCGTACTCGCGAGGAACTTTTCAGGTTAACCCACGCATCCGACTCGGACTGAACGTACGTAGTACGAGTATACTAGACATTGGCATTGTATACTACGGTGGTATTACTATTACTACTGGCGACTGTTATTTTGGACCAGGCACTTCTTCCTTCGAACTCGCCTTTTTCGACGCCTTGTCCTTCCGCGGTTTGACTTGTCCTGTTTCCACGAGCTTTGTACGCTGGTGCTCGATCGTCCAGCTCAGCTCTGGGTCCAAGTCCTTGCCCAACAATGTCACTAACCTTTCCTTCTTGGCATTAAACTTTTCCTGTAGACATTTCGCATGCTGCATTGCGAGCCGGTTAAGTATCGTCACAAGGTGCCATGCACCCAATGGCGTCGATATATCAAGCTTGTCCACTAGCCGTTCATACATATGAATCATCTTGATTCAAGTTCAGTTCGCGAGTCGCGCCTGAGTTGATTATGCTCGTACCCCATCATTTGTCATCACAGCCGCAGGCAAGGCTGTATGGGTGCCATCAGTCTGGATACCAAATACCATAAACTCGGTAATCCCGAGGACATGCAAATACTTGACGCATGCAGTGAGGTACATGCGAAGTTGGTTCGTGCCTTTCTTCGCATCCACCAATTGTTTCTTATATTCGATGGCGATGATGGGCAGGTCGAGAAATCCTTTCATCTCCTTGGTCCCCTCGTCGTCGCTGATCTGTAACTTGTCGAAGTCTGAAATCACCTTGTCAGTGGGAGTTTTGTTTTCAACGGATTCTTGCACCGTCGAAGAGACTGATGCCGACATGATACTGTACGATGGTTTAGCCGGCTCCGTCTTATCTGGAACCTGCAAACTCCGGGATGTCTCTGACGTTGTGCGCGGCTGACGAGCCTTTTCAGCTTTTCGTGTCTTGCCTTCAGGTTCGCCTTCAGTCTTATCTCAATCAGTATCCTGATGATAACCACGACTAGCTTACCATTACTCTTGATCTTGACTGCAACCCGAGTTAATGCGAAATCTTTCGGTACCACATAGGGGAGTTCCACCTGCACCTGTCCGAGTGCATCGCATTTCCCTGAAGCTGGATCCCCACCAAGATTTAAGAGCCGCTGGAATTCATTCTCGGAAAAAACGTCATCGGACCATCTTGCGTGTTGCTGAGCAATATGGATTCGGTTGTTCCTTTCGGTATTAATCGCACCGTGAGCTCCACCACAACGACGCAGTATCCACTCTTGATGAGCCAACGCCGGAAGTTTGGAAACCAACTGATCAACCTTGTATTGAATCTCATGAGAAAATGTATTTTCCATCCGATCGCTCTTTGGGAAGCGGAGAGTGCACTCTAGACTGAACCACCATATCAGGACGAGAAAACGGAGGTAATAATGGTCACGTACACAGGATAAACAGATGGATCCACTATAGTCATATCATCGCTGTTCCGAATTTGGCGTTTAAAGAAGTCCAGTAAAAGACGATCATGGTCATGACGCCAGGAGATCTCGCACACATTTTCTTCGCGACCTGCCTTAGCCAGAGCTGATTGGGATGCGTTGAAAATGGCAGAAAAATAATATGAAAGCAGTTTTAAATCGGCCGGGAATTCGGCTGGTTCAATCAACTTTACTGCATTTGGTCGGAGCTTGAGTTCATTGACTGCTTTCAATAACTGTTCGACGCAGGCTTCGAGCCCAGCATCAACATTTGGAAGGTTCTCCTTTGGAAAACGAGACTCGTAAGAACATTGTTACATAAACAAAAGGAGAATTGCAAACCCGCATATCCCATATCGTAGGCCAGATGAACTCTGTCAATTCGGTATATTTTTTGAAGTGTGGGTCATCGTGATCTGGTGCAAGTGCTTGTGGCACTGTTTTACGGTCAAACAGCCAACAGCATATTCCGTAATCATCTATGGCATTTTTTCCAGCAAATCTAGCAGACCAAAGGATTCAATATTAGCGATCCTATAACACGATTCGACTTACGCAGAACATGACATTTGATCAATGAAAGATGGAAGCGGGGTGTTCCTTCCACTTCTACCGCCTTCAGCCTGAAAGACATTGGAATCTGCTTGACTACCATGTCCATCTGATGTCCGTATTTCGCTTCATGATCACATAAATCAGACAGTAATCTTAATTCAAACTTGTCAACGCACGGAACCGGGGAGCTCCTTTGAATAGTGTTAATTGACTGGCAAAATAATACAGAGATGTGATACATACGCGGTGGTCGACGTCGGTGGCGTGGAAAACAATGCGTCGGAAGTAGATCTAATAAACCTTATGCGTTATAATGTAATGACATTCAGAATGTTCGACATACGGCGTACTCTTGGTGGTAGTCCTTCGGGGCATTTCGCTGTAAGTGACGGAAGACCAAAAGTCAAGATAAACAGAGAGCGTACTCCTCGTAAGGTGTATAGTTTTGATTCTCCGCCCACCTCATGATCTGTTCGCGGATTCTCTGTACATTAGATATGGGGTTGCCATCTCGTACACGGGTATCAATGCGCCAAGCGAAGGACGATTGTGATTGGATTTCGGCAATGACCGCGGGAGCGATATCGTGAACAATGGCACTGATGTCCGATATCTGCGATCCTAGCCGAATGATAAGGTTAGAAATGGCAAGAGCAATCAGTGGCATCGACAAATCAAGGACGACACTGGTTTCAACTTGACCTAAATGTACATATGGCTGAACACGAGGACATCAGTCAGAAACTAGGTCAGATGCAATATGGTGCTCACGAGGACACGTTCTGGACCCATGGGTTCCACTAGCCACCCCAGATACAATCTGATCGTCGTGTCATACTTGGAGAATCCGATGGCTATCAATGGTTCGTCGATATGCCACACACGTCGTTGATACAGTAGGCTGGACATTATTTCCGGAAGCTGTTTGTCATCTGCCATACACAAGACTGGTATGCAGGAGGTAGATGGAGAAGTCTTCATGGATGAAGTATATGAAAGGAAATGGGCGTCAAAGTCATCAGGAAGTGGTTCATCGACATCGTCTTCCTCTTCTTCGACATCGTCGGCAGTTAATGGTTGTTCGCATCGTCTGAGAAATTCAGATAAACTAAGCTGTCGCAAACGAGGGTAGATCAGAGCTACTGGTATTGCTAGAATTCACTTCTTCTCGATCTGAGTCTGATTTGCTGTCATTCGTATCTTCGCTCCGGATTTTCTCGCAGATTGTAACTACGAGAGGAGCGATTACACTTTTTGACATAAATTTGAGTAATGGGTTCGGTTGTCCACTGAAATGTCGAGGGAGAGAGATAGGAACCTCCTCGCTAATAGAAGAATGGACTTCAGACGCGGAACATGAAAAATCAGAGGTACTGACAGTGACAACACTTGTGAGCTAAGTGTTAGAAATATATTGCGCACTAGGACGACGAGAAATGATTCCTTCGGGATTGGGACATTGTCCAGCTTCTCGACTTGTACCACATTGCAAATACTGGCACAGTCACCGAGAGTGGTCCCAAAGCTGGCCCGAAATCTCCATCCCGACTCGCCTTCATCAGTTGCATTCTTCGGGAGGTCCCAAAGATCGAGCGGTAAAGTTGCGCAGGAGGCACGTACTTCGTCGATTAGTGGTTGTGCATACCCATGGACGCGTGGGTACGGGCCCTTGGCAACACGACATGCTTAATTGTATCAAATGATTCAAAATAGGCTTACCGACTTTAACCAGGCGGGCAGTCGGAGCGCGTCCTGCATGGCTCGAGCGCACTGTATTGCAGCTGAGGGCCACCCTTGGCCATCCTCATTGAACTCGTGGTGGATCACATCACTTCGAATTAGATTTATATATGAGGACGCGGTCATGATGTTGTAAGTGCGTGAGGAGAAACGTTTGTCGCGTAACGCGCTTTAATTTCCTGCACGTGACGCTCTACTCCTCGCCTGAGGTATCTGAAGGAGACTCGGGACTTGACAACCGCGTAAAGGGGAATGAGTTATGACCCCTCCATGGGATCTGAAGTGCCCTGACCCGTCGTTCGCCCAAGGCCGGACGCGTTTGCGCGCGTGATGCGAGAGATTGGGGGAATGACTACGCAAGAGGTCCAGTTGCAGTGCGAGAGCGAAAAGCTCCAAAGTTGCGCTAGAGCGTACTTTGACGCACATAGGGAAGTGATGAAAGCTTGGCAAGATAAACATGTTACTTATTTTTCCGGCAGAATGCGCAATACGAAGATTGAGAGCCGGGGCAGCACATCTCTTACTACGACGCGAGCTTACTACACATTGGCATTGTATCATTACAGCGGTATCAAATGCCATTTACTACAGGCGACTGTTATTTTGAACCAGGCGCTTCTTCCTTCGAACTCGCCTTTTTCGTCTTTTCCTTCCGTGGTTTGACCTGTCCCGTCTCCACGAGCTTTGTACGCTGGTGCTCGATCGTCCAGCTCAGCTCTGGGTCCAAGTCCTTCTTGCCCAACAATGTCACTAACCTTTCCTTCTTGGCGTTAAATTTTTCCCGCAGACATTCTGCATGCTGGGTTGCGAGCCGGTTGAGTATCGTCACAAGGTGCCATGCACCCAATGGTGTCGATATATCAAGCCTGTCCACTAGCCGTTCATACAGATGAATCGTCTTGATTCAAGTTCAGTTCGCAAGTCGTACCTGAGTTGATGATGCACGTACCCCATCATTTGTCATCACAGCCGCAGGCAAGGCTGTATGGGTGCCATCAGTCTGGATACCAAATACCATAAACTCGGTGATCCCAAGAACATGCAAAAATTTGACGCATGCCGTGAGGTACATGCGAAGTTGGTTTGTGCCTTTCTTCGCATCCACCAATTGTTTCTTATATTCGATGGCGATGATGGGCAGGTCGAGAAATTCTGTCATCTCCGTCCTCCCCTCGTCGTTGCCGATCTGTAACCTGTCGAAGTCGGAAATCACTTTGTCAGTCGGAGTTTTGTTTTCAACGGATTCTTGAATTGTCGAAGAGACTGATGCAGACATGATACTGTACGACGGTTTAGCCGGTTCCGTTTTATCTGGAACCTGCAAACTCCGGGATGTCTCTGACATTTTGTGCAGTTGACGAGCCTTTTCAGGCTTTCGTATCTTGCCTTCGGATTCGTCTTCAGTCTTATTTCAGTCAGTATCCTGATGATAACTACGACTTCGCTTACCACTACTCTTGAACTTTACTGCAGCCCGAGTCAATGCGAATTCTCTCGGTACCACATAGCTTGAGGGCAGCTCCACCTGTACCCGTCCGAGTGCATCACATTTCCCTGAAGCTGGATCTCCACCGAGATTTAAGAGCCGCCGGAGTTCGTTATCATCACGGAACCATTTTGTGTGTTGCTGAGCTATATGGGCTCGGTTGTCCATTTCGGTAATGATAGCACTGGAAGCGTCACCACAACGAAGTTGTATCCACTCTCGTAGTGCTGACGCCATGGTCGTTCTTGCTAACAGATCAACAATCTTGTCTTTGATTTCATGAGAAAATGTGTTTTCCATGTGATCGCTCTTTGGGAAACGGAGAGTGCACTCTAGACTGCACTGCCATGTCAGGACGAGAAAACGGAGGCAACAATGATCACGTACATGGGACAAACAGATGGATCCACTATAGTCATATCATCACTGTTCGGAACTTGGCGTTTAAAGAAGTCCAATAGAAGACGATCATGATCGTGGCGCCAGGAGATCTCGCACACATTTTCTTCACGA
This sequence comes from Amanita phalloides, assembly GCA_032173475.1. Lineage (NCBI taxonomy): Eukaryota > Fungi > Basidiomycota > Agaricomycetes > Agaricales > Amanitaceae > Amanita > Amanita phalloides. The sequence continues at coordinate 547,258 of JAENRT010000004.1, read as the reverse complement.
CCTACCTTAGCCAGAGCTGATTGGGATGCGCTGAAAATGGCAGAAAAATTATATGAAAGCAGCTTTAAATCGGCTGGGAATTCGCCTGGTTCGATCAATTTTACTGCATTTCGGAGCTTGAGTTCATTGACTGCTTTCGATAACTGTTCGACGCAGGCTTCAAGCCCAGCATCAACATTTGGAAGGTTCTCCTTTGGAAAAGAGATTCGTAAGAACACTGCTACATAAACGAATGAGAATTACAAACCCGGATATCCCATGTCGTAGGCCAGATGAACTCCGTCAATTCGGTATATTTTTTGAAGTGTGGGTCATCGTTATCTGGTGCGAGTGCTTGCGGCACTGTTTTACGATCAAACAGCCAACAGCATATTCCGTAATCATCTATGGCATTTTTTCCAGCAAATCTAGCAGACCAAAGGATTCAATATTAGCGGTCTATAACAGGATTCGACTTACGCAGAACATGACATTTGATCAATGAAAGATGGAAGCGGGGTGCCTCTTCCACTTCCAACACCTTCAGCCTGAAAGACATTGTAATCTGTTTGACTACCACGTCCATCTGATGTCCGTATTTCGCTTCATGATCAGATATATCAGACGATGATCTTAATTCAAACTTGTCAACGCACGGAATCGGGGAGCTCCTTTGAATAGCAGTGTTAATTGACTGGCAAAATAGTACAGAGATGGTACATACGCGTTGGTCGATGTCGGTGGCGTGGAAGACAATGCGTCGGAAGTAGATCTCGCTGTAAGTGACGAGAGAACGAAAGTCAAGATAAACAGAGAGCGCACTCCTCGTAAGGTGTATAGTTTTGATTCTCCGCCCACCTCATGATATGTTCGCGGATTCTCTGTACATTAGATATGGGGTTGCCATCTCGTACACGGGTATCAATGCGCCAAGCGAAGGACGATTGTGATTGGATTTCGGCAATGACCGCGGGAGCGATATCGTGAACAATGGCACTGATGTCCGATATCTGCGATCCTAGCCGAATGATAAGGTTAGAAATGGCAAGAGCAATCAGTGGCGTTGACAAATCAAGGACGGCACTGGTTTCAACTTGACCTAAATGTACATATGGCTGAACACGAGGACATCAGTCAGAAACTAGGTCAGATGCAATATGGTGCTCACGAGGACACGTTCTGGACCCATGGGTTCCACTAGCCACCCCAGATACAATCTGATCGTCGTGTCATACTTGGAGAATCCGATGGCTATCAATGGTTCGTCGATATGCCACACACGTCGTTGATACAGTAGGCTGGACATTATTTCCGGCAATTGTTTGTCATCTGCCATACACAAGACCGGTATGCAGGAGGTGGATGGAGAAGTCTTCATGGATGAAGGATATGAAAGGAAATGGGCGTCAAAGCCATCAGGAAGTGGTTCATCAACATCGTCTTCCTCTTCTTCGGCATCGTCGGCAGTTAATGGTTGTTCGCATCGTCTGAGAAATTCAGATAAACTAAGCTCTGTCGCAAACGAGGGTAGATCAGAGCTACTGGTATTGCTAGAATTCACTTCTTCTCGATCCGAGTTTGATTTGCCGTCATTCGCATCTTCGCTCCGGATTTTCTCGCAGATCGTAACTACGAGAGGGGCAATTACACTTTTTGACATAAATTTGAGTAATGGGTTCGGTTGTCCACTGAAATGTCGAGGGAGAGAGATAGGAACCTCCTCGCTAATAGAAGAATGGACTTCAGACGCGGAACATGAAAAATATGAGGTACTGACAGTGACAACACTTGTGAGCTAAGTGTTAGAAATATATTGCGCACTAGTACAACGAGAAGTGATTCCTTCGGGATTGGGACATTGTCCAGCTTCTCGACTTGCACCACGTTGCAAATACTGGCACAGTCACTGAGAGTGGTCCCAAAGCTAGCCCGAAATCTCCATCCCGACTTGTCTTCATCAGTTGCGTTCTCTGCGAGGTCCCAAAGATCGAGCGGCAAAGTTGCGCAGGAGGCACGCACTTCGTCGATTAGTGGTTGTGCATACCCATCGACGCGTGGGTATGGGCCCTTCGTAACACGGCATGCTTAATTGTATCAAATGATTCAAAATAGGCTTACCGACTTTAACCAGGCGGGCAGTCGCAGCGCGTCCTGCATGGCTCGAGCGCACTGTGTTGCAGCCGAGGGCCACCCTTGGCCATCTTCGTTGAACTTGTGGTAGATCACGTCACTTCGAATTAGATTTATATATGAGGACGCGGTCATGCTGTTGTAAGTGCGTAACGCGACTTCCTGCACGTGACGTTCCACTTCTATCAAATGTCCGAGCCACCAAGAGAAAACGCGGAGATGGCAACAAGATCATTTCGACCACTGTCGCTCTTATGCTTGCTCTCTCCAAGTCCATCGCATCTCATGAATCGCTTGAGATTGCAATTCTCCATCTCATGAACGAATACTCTTTTAGCCTCAGCACATTAGAACAAGTTCTTCTAGGTGTGTCTCATTTTATGTCTACCGGAACCAGTTGATCTCGCGCCATAGACCAGAGTTTGGATGTCAGTTTTTCGCGCGTCAAGTACACGCAGGTCGCTCCATTTGTGGGACTCGACCCTGCCAAGCGACTACTCGACATTGGGACCTTTGAACTCCATCGCTCCCGCATCCCCACAAATCTTTTCAAATCAATTATAGAAGATATGGACCTTGTGTTGATGCAATACGGGCCCCCTCTCCAGCACTCAACCGAGGAGGCAACGTCTCGCTTCCTCTCTCCAGTTCGGATGAGCCAATCCTCTTTGTTTAGAAAAGCTCACCTCTTCCCCTACAGATCTTCAACCGCTTAGTTGCGGAGTTTGGTTTCACTTTCAGGAACCTACTCAAAGGCTGCATCACCAGGGGTGGGAGAATTGAGTATTCCCTCAAGGCCTTTGGCGCCGTCTCTATTCTCGTTTTGGAAGTCAAGCTCAGAGGTGGGAATAATGAAGAGCGTTTGGATGCCATCACCCGGGTCATCGCTGAATGCGATGGTGGGTGACCTCTTCCAGGAAGTCGAAGTTGGTCTTGAATCGATGTATACAGCGTACGACTGGAACAATTCGACCCAAAACTTCTCTGTTCCTGTCTTTGGAATTCTGTGGGATGGCTCCCACTTCTATTTTTTCAGGTTCGATGGGACCTCGAAGCCATCTTCATTCCTTCGCGGCGCCTTCTCTGCCGATCCCCTAAAGTTCCGCAACGGGATCAAGCTCCCGGACCTGATAGCTGCTGATGAAAATGCTCTTCCTTTCATTCGAGCTGTACGCCTAATAAGCGAGGCTATTTTTGACCTGTTGCTGTCTGGCTATGTTTCAAGCATCGAGGCCTTCCGCGACCGGTCTTAAGTCAGGAGCGCCAACCGAGAGAGTTTGACCAGATGGGAAGATGCCCTGATATCTGCAAATCAGGCATTATACTATTTTCGGAATGCAGAAAGCAAACGTCAAGGTGGAGATAAAACCGGTGCCAACGAGACTGTGTCCCATGCACGGACGCTTCTTAAACGCAGGTAAGTTTTTTCTCTCTTCTAGCAGCGCTTGTAGTATTTCAAACAACTCCTACCTAGCGTAGACTCGGTTCTGATGGTTGATGAGCAAAACTTTCTGCTTATTCCTTGCTGGGATGATGACGATATTGAACTAGCATAGATACCGCATCTGATCAGTGTTCATGTGTAAGTTGTATGTGGTTTGATGCGTGTAACATGCATTGTGACAGTTGCCCATGAGTTAAGTCGATTGAGCGAAATGACGCTCACTGTGAGCCGCTCGATTTAGATTATCTAAGAAATTGGAATTTTATGTTCTATGATCACTTTTCTTTCGTTTCAGAATGTACGCTGTTACCGTCTCGCTCTCTAAGCATTGGAGATCTGTGGTTGCCGGGGCAGTCCTCGTCATATGGAAATGATAATAATGTTGAGCGAGAAGGAAATGGATACAGCCAAGCTGAGAAAAGGTAGCGGCACACTCATCCAGAGCTCGCAAAGGTCAAAGGCATTGGTGATAGCAACGGCGGGGCGAGTGACTTCAATCGCGAAAACATCTTCCAAGCAATGACGGAGAGAGGTCAAATGCGTCAGAGACTGCAACGGACAGGCGAGCTGTATGAGCTGCATTGAATGTCTTCATCCAAAGCCCTCGAGAGCGACGAGAGGTCGAAGGCCTTAAAGGCGGCCACGGCGAGACAACCGATCTGGGTATGGCGACTTCCTCAGTGCCTGGTCAGGTTATTATGCGTTGAGATGAAAATGTCTAGACTGACTGTCTGACGGTGGTCAGAAAGCAAGAAGGAATGAGACAAAAACACGCGAGAAAGATGGGTTAAGTATAACCAAAGCCGGTCAGCCGCATGGGCCAAACATATCATTGAGATTGAGGCTGACGGTTTCGTGCCTAGCGTCAAATCTTAAAGAAACAAACCGCTGTTGAGCATTAGCAGAACAGATGCAATAGTATGTCGATGATGTAAAGAAAAACCGCGTTAGCGGTACTGACACAAAAAATCCCAAACGAAAACAAAAAAACCGACCGCGCTCCCTAATCCCAAAGATTGGCGTAAGCGCTTGTGCGTTTCAGCTTCCCTGAGCAGGGTTTACACTCCCGAAATCTTCCACGCGAGGAAAAACGGCGAGCTTTCGGCACATCGGCGTACTAATTTCTTTCCTCACTTAGTACTTACGCTTCCAATACCGTCTTGATTAGGAGGCCTTGAAACAGTCATCAGAGACAAGATCCCACCTTCTCCCTGGGTAGGTAATTGTTATTGATGCATCACAACTGTCCTACAAGTACAAAGGCTGGTGCCTGAGACGCGATGTACATGCTCTATCCAGAACAATGTTCTCGTACCATTGTTTCGGACTACCCGCTTTGCTATCCCACCGGATGGATCATTCGAATGAAAGCACGTTTCGTAGCATAAAGGATTCCAACGAACCTGACACAGCCGCCAGAGGATAATCGTGGCGCAGTTGTACTAATCAGTTATATGGCAACCGTCCAGAAGTGAAAAATGCCAAGGATTTGCAAAGCGCGCAAAAGGAACGACCATAATCAATCGCTCACCGGACATCCCGATTATTTAGACGATGACTGGTAAGCCCAACTGACTCAACCGTCCTACCTGCCACGTCAACAAATCCCGGACCTTAATGTCTCGGTTCCTCGACAGCCAAATTTCCGCGACATACTTGATGTCGATGGCAGCAAGCCGGATGGTGCTGTTCGAGGAGCAGCCACTTGTCCTCGAAGGAATCAAAATATCGGAATCCAAGTGAAGTCGCGGCTCGGCATTTGCCACTCTCTTATGTAATTGACCACGCGGCTCGATCATCAACGCGCGTTGCTGTCGACGACAGGAAAAAAAACGCACATCTGATCCTTTCCCGTCAGGTATCAAGCGACGCGCGGCAGTATTATTCGACCGCGGCGGTAGGCTACCCACCCGAGAGCGCAGCGGACGAAATGGTATCTTATTTCGCGTTTCTGCTCCTTTCAGACGGAGACTCGCGCCTGGCCCCGACGGACACGTTAGTAGTACGCTCATCGGCGCTCTTGATGACCTACACGTTTAGACAGACCAAATATTATTCTTTGTTGTCTGTAGACTTTATTTAGCAAACCGTTTCTGAGTACACGTCTGTTGATCGTGCACCGTTTGCGTTTGACCCACCCGTCCTGGAACCGAGTATACACTAGCGTAGAACCTTGTGAGACTCTTGCGCCCAATCACTCCACACCATCACATGGATATTCTCGAGGCGGCCAATTATTTATATCAGATTCATTGGGGACTTAGTTCCGAGGAGCTCATAGCATTCCTTATGAACTCGCGATGGGACAACGCATTCAAGACTCATATTCGGGGTAATCAATGAGCTACATAAAATAGACATTATAACAATTTCGCAGAAGAAAAGCAAATCAGATAAGTTTACATATATTAATCATGACGATCATGACGATCACGACAATCTCGATCCTCGCATCAAACTTCCTGGACAGTGAAGATAAAATTAGGCCGGACGCGGTTTCGGGACCATGCGGTGGTGGCGGTTGGCTTGTCGTCGCCATTGTTGTGATTGTGGTGCCTCGTCCGCTGCTCTAATCAACTTCGGATTGTGGTGGTGGTGGGGTAGTGCCGTGTCGCCATGTTGTGATGTGATGTGTGGTGGCCGTCGTCCGCTGCTCTACATCAACTTCGGATTTTGGGTGGTGGTGGTGTGTAGCCGTTGTCGCCATGTTGTATGATGTGTGGCCCGTTCGTCCGCTGCTCTACATCAACTTCGGATTGTTGGTGGTGGTGGTGGTAGTGCCGTTGTCGCCATTGTTGTTGATGATGATGGTGGTGGCCTCGTCCCGCTGCTCTACATAAACTTCGGAATTGTGGTGGTGGTGGTGGTAGTGCCGTTGTCGCCATGTTGTGATGATGATGATGGGTGGCCGTCGTTCCGCTGCTCTACAATCAACTTCGAGTTGTGGTGGGTTGTGTAGTGCCGTTGTCGCCATCATTGTTGATGATGATGTGTGGCGTCGTCCCGCTGTCACATCAACTTCGGATTGTGGTGGTGGTGGTGTAGTGCGTTGTCGCCATGTTGTGATGATGATGGTGGCTGTTCGTCCGCTGCTCTACATCAACTTCGGATTGTTGGTGGTGGTGGTGGTAGTGCGTTGTCGCCATGTTGTTGATGATGATGGGTGCCTCGTCCCGCTGCTCCTACATAACTTCGGATTGTGGTGGTGGTGATAGTGCCGTTCGTCGCCATCGTTGTGGTGGTGGTGGTGGTGGTGTGATAGGCCGTCGTCGCCATTTGTTGTGATGATGATGTGGTCCTCGTCCCGCTGTTCGACATCAACTTCGGAGTTGGTGGTGGTGGTGTGGTAGTGGCGTCGTCGCCATGTTGTGATGATGATGGTGGTGCCCGTCGTCCCGTTGCAGCAACATTCGACAACATCGCTCGCAGGCGCAGCTATAGAAAAAGGGCGCCGAGAACGGTGCTGCAGAACCAGGCAACAAAAGCGGCGGAACAACAATCATCGCGAGCTCAGCGCTGTTGGATAGAGTAGAGATGGTCAGTCGAGTACTATCGAGAGGAAAATAGTGCTCACAGTGAAGGTAGTCAGATAGAACTGATGAAGAACTGATGAAGAACTCGGTCTTCTGCTTCATCTTTTATAGGCTGAACCCAGGCAACGGCAAAGGAAGTTCACTGCGAATGGTTTTTTAGTGTTTTTCTTGTGACAAAATCAGATTCATTTTTCCGTTGCTTCATTTTTCCAATTCGAATCAAATGTATGGAGGTAAAAATAAAAATTCAAATAGTAAGCCAGTCAACATATGCGGCTATGTCGTTTGCACTGGATTTGAATGATGAGGGACTGCCTCCTCGCGCGCTGGACTGGTTAGACCGCTAACGATGGTTCTCAGTATTTCCGTGTCCCTGAGTAGTGCTTTAGTGTGGACCGATCTCGACCTATTCCTATGCACAGCAACGCACCGATGACTGACTCGGAGTCTTTCGTCGGAGTAACAATTCCCGCGGTGATCAAAGTTGACAGGCTACACGTGACCCTGTTTTCTCTTTCGTTTGTAGTAGATTCGCCATTTTTTCGAAGCCGGTCGTTCATTTCGGATGGCTTTCTGTGGCCCGTTTCACGCATGTTTTCCACGCGCAGACCACTAGGTTAACCACGAACTGCGATACTAGTAATTCCCCGAAAATTTGAGCAAGTCAGACTTGCGTAATCAGCACCATTCTCGCGGTAAGCCTGTCCAAAATTTATTTCCTCTCCAACCGCACCGTTCAATTCGTCTATCATCTTTAGGGGATAGAGAGGTAAGGTAAGTCATTAGCTAGAATTAATACGTAGTCCGGTACATAGCCCTTGTAGTTAAGGCACCAAAGCGCCTAGGATACTAGTAGGGTCGCAAGAAAGTGCTGAGTGAGCTCACAGTGAAATGGACCTGCTGATCAAATGTTATTTTGCAAACACAATGTGATCGCTCTTGCTACGTGAAGAGGAAAAGGACTAACTCTGTTCATATGTATCATGGGCGCAACTGTATCTCTTGTGACGCGCTCATGCCTGCCAGCGGTAACCGGTAACGAGGCCAACGTATATCAAGAATTCAATTGGGGAATCGTTTCACCAATTCAAATAATTGCTTTCATTCCTCCAGCATGTGCCTCAATACAAATGTGGGCGTGGTATGGGCGCTTGGAGACCTGGTGCATGCGGAGCAGTGCTGGCAGAAACCATCATCATCTACGAGTACGAGGCGATGCTGGACGATAATGATGCCAAGTGCCGCCACAGCCTTTACATAATCCGGTAAATAACTTGAATAGTGTGGCGGCTGGGCACCATCGATCCTCGATCGAGTCGTCAATCGCGTGACACGATCCGCTGCCACCAGGAGCACCGCCACTGGCCCCTGATCCATCGAATGATCCGAGGTTCCCAAGGCACTGTATGGAGCCGTGGCACTAAACGATTGGCCGCCACAGCCATCACCGTTTTTTTGTGTCAGAGCTAGAGAAAGCATAGCGATTACTTGAAATTATACTCACGCTAGCGTTCATGCCTAGAGCCCCGAACGCCAACGCATGCAGAGACATGAGACTGGCAGGATCCTTGTCGGTAACCTCTTACGGGCAAACGTCTGACGATTGGCGGTCCAGAGATGTGCGCATGTCTGATTTGTCAATGTCAGCAAAGGTTGACAACACGAAAATCATATATACTCCACGATCAATTCTGCTATACTACAAACGACAACTGGTGATAATGAACAGCACTAGCTCTCGACATGGTCATAGACTATGAACAAAAGATGAGGTAAGATCAAAAAAAAAAGAAAAGGAGAGACTATGCATCTATATACAAATGAAATGATGCAAATGAAATTTGTGAAGTTCCAAAGAGAAGTAAAGACAGACAACTCAAGGTACCGCAGCAAGATGAAATATAATTCGCGTAAATCGTGAATTGGCTCGCAATCCGATAGGGGTAAATCGCCAAGAACCAACCGATCCTAGCAAGATCGCCAAAGCGGGAACATCGTTTTCACGCATACAGAGAGCCATTCATCGGCACAAACGCCCCCGCCTGCCCGAAATGTCCGTGCGCCAAGATCCGCTTCCTGTCTTCCCAATTCTTGAGCGCCTTCACAATCTGCGCCACCTTGTCCGGGCGCTGGAGCCGGATATCGTTGATGCTGACGCTGCCCATCTTGACCTCGTTGTTGACCAAAAAGTCAAAAAGGGAGAACAGCCCCTCGATCGCCTTGTCGTCATTCAGATGCGCCGGGAACGCGGAATCAGGAACGGGCGGAGACGCAGACTGACCCTTGATCGACTCGGCGAGGCGGAAGAGCGCCAGGGCGGAAAACGTCTGCTCAAATGGGTTCGTCACGCGCAGGTGCGCGGGTAGACGCGAATTGGCCCATTCAATCATCGGCGCGTCAAGTTGTCCCTGTTTCAATCAGAGTCAACAGATCCGTTCCATTATATGATAAACATAATTTAGGCTAAGATCGCAAACTAGGGAAAGAGGTGATGGGAAAAGAAAACTAGACATGACATACAGAAATGCCGCGTGCACTTTGCCGCTTGGCCTCCCTCGCGGGTCTAGGGGGCGCGGGGGAAGTGGGAACACCGAATGACTTTGTTGGCTTGGGGGTTGAACCGCCGCCCAAGTCTTCATCGTCCCTCTCCGCCTTTGCACGATCCTCCAAAGAACCGTGTTCCGGCTGCAAACCCATCAAAACGAGCGTGGCGTGAGTAGGAACCTCATTAAGGTCCCTCACACCCAACGTTTCCAAATCTTTGTTACGGTGAGCCTTTTGGGTGGCCGCGCGAGCAGATGGAGAGGGCGGACGGGGGGCCGGATTCATTGCCTGTGCTACCGTCAAAGGAATTGTGGGGATGTTGCAGGATGAGATGACAGGTTCTGTCGGCGGATCATGAGTCCCTTTACAAATACAATCAATCACCTTTACTCACTTGAGTAATCCCGACCAATGGTCGCCTTCATAATCGCCTTCATCCAATCTCGAATGACTATCTTATCATCCGAGCTAAAATAATGTGTCTTGTCCGAATCGTGCTCAATTCTGAACCCATACTTCCCAGGGTCGACGGTCTCGTCTACCGTCACCTTGTATCCCGTAATAGTGACGTAGCCTTTGATCTTGGTCTCCTACACCGGAACGGTCAGCTCACACCATCGTCCCCGCAAGACCAAGAAACAAGCTCCTTACTGATTTGCTGCTGTTCTTCAACCAGTACAAATGAGGGCCCGACAGCACGAGATACCGCATCCGCCAGGTATTATACCTGTCGCCCTTTTTCCGCATCCACCCAGTATGGTCCGGCTCCCCAATCTGGTCCAATATGCTCTGTCCTTGCTTAACCGGCACAGATCCACCATTCAATCCAATAACAGGGCTCTCAATCTTGCCCCTTTCTTTCTTGGGAGAAACTGGAGTCAGACCCGGAGAACGAGTCAACGAAGTGGACCTCTTGCGGAGGGTATTGACCGGCTCCTTCTCCTTCTCCTCCTTTAGCCACTTGGGTGACCCATTCGGCGTATGGGACCGTATAGAAGCAGACCCTTTCCTCCCTACCGTCGACCCCAGCCTAGGCAAAGGGAACAATGACGACTTTTCCGAGTTTTCTTCCCTGCCGACCCTTCATTAGCATCCTGTCCCACACCTTCAAATACCAAACACTTACAGAGAATACCTTGGCGGTGGCTTCCTTCCCTTGCCCAACGACGTCGGGAACGTCGCGCCAAATATGCTCAGTCTCTCCGATCCACTCTTGCCCTCCGTGTTCTTCTTCGGTCTGACATACGTCTTGATCTCCTTGTCCAACACGGGATCCTTGACCAGAGGCGTTCCTTGCACAGACGGAGGAGTAGACAAAGACATATCCTTGGACGTCCGCGAGCCGGAATCCGCACGAGACACAGAGGAATCCTGCGAGAGCCCAAAGAGCCGCCTGCGCGCCTTTTTCGCCGTCGTCATCTCGTTCTGCGACACAAAGAGAAATCAGCGAGATCGCAACAAACGTAGCGCAGAGCCCAAAACGCACCTCGCTCATATGCCCACGCTCCTCCTCCTCGATACCATCTCCCTCGTCCCCCCCATTCACAGCCCGCACTATATCGCTCAACGCCCCGTCACTCGGCGAAAGCGACAGATGCGCAGGACGGTGTGTCCTTTGCTCTTCTCTCACCTCCAACCCAAGCCTAGCCCTCTCCCTCTCTTCCCTCGACGCCACGCTCCCCCTCCCCGAGTCCCAAGCGCCGCTCCCGCCATTCCTGTCAGTCGCGCCAACTCCGCCAATCGCGCTAATCCCAGCTAGCACCTCTTCCAGCCCAAACGAACCCACAACCGGGCTCGGCAACGACGTCGACAGCGGTAACCCCGCCCCGCCCGGCGCACTCTGCGAATATAGCATCGGCAGGCCGGGGACAGTCATGCTCCCGGGGATCGACCGCTGGCTGTGCTGGCTCGCAGAATAGGACCGAGCGTGCCCCGCGTCCACACTCGGGACGAACTGGCTCCCGAGGGGCGAGTGCGGGCCCGTACCTGTACCCGTACCCGTACCCGTACCCATACTCATACCCATACCCATACCCATACCGTGCAGAGACGGGTGGTACGACACGGACCCGGGGAAGGACTGGTGTGACGGGTCGGGCGAGGAATGGAACAGCTGCCCTCCAAGCGGAAGCCCGTTTTGGAACGAGGGTGACCCTGAGATGTAGCCACGTAACTCCATGATTGCGTTGGCGATGCGGGCACGTTTTCCAAACGCCATGATCCCAATTTCAGACTTGAGTAGATTGGCGTCGAGATCGAGGAGGACGTCGCCCGTGATTTCTTGCTCTGATCGTCATGTCAGCCATCTCTGAGAGTAGAGTAGGAATGGAAAAGGAGTAAACGCACCAATAAACTTGCTTTGGACATCTTGGTCAAAGCCTTTACTCTTCAACCACTCTATAACATCCTCTAAGGTCCATTCCGTAGGATGCTTCTCCTTTTCTTCCCTTTCTTTTTCTCTTTCTTGTTCCACGGCAGGGGGGATGTACACGTATTGATCCATAAGATGTGGTGATACAGCTCTGACGACTCCATCCAACGAGTTCACCCCAACATATCCAACTGACCTGGGTGAACTGGACCGTCTCAGCTCTTGCGGCTTGGTTTCAGAACTGGTCTTCTTCTCGATGTATAGCGGGATAGACGTCCTGACTCTCGCTTTATCGACCTCTTCTGAGCGGACAGACGACGACGTTTGCTCAGAAGGGGAATTTGTGAAAGCGGTGGACGAAGATGTATTAATGATGGTGTTAGCGAAAGATTGTGAAGTGGACGACTGAGCGGTGGTGTAAGCAGAGGAATCAATATTCTCGTTCTTGCTGTTATCATCAGGGTTTGCGTCAGCGGCAGGTACTAGATTCGTCGCCGCCACTTCCTGAATCTCTTCTTCGTCTTCTTCTGGGATTTCAGGATGCGTTCGCCTGTACGACTCGGTGTGCTGCTGGTAATCTTCGTCGTCGCTCTCGTCGCTAAGCTCGCAATCAATAGGTGGAACCATCACCCTCCTGTCAGAAGGTTTAGAGTTGGCGATCTCCGCAAGCTTCTTTGCGTCTTCGACCGCTCTCCGCGCCGTGTCCGCCAGCCGCCTCCTCGCGTCGGTATGGAAGGTCTCGCCGGCGCCGCTAGTAACAGCAGTCCCCAGATCACCATCAAGAATACTGTTCTCATACTCCGTATCTGTCTCGGTCTCGCCCCCGTCGCGGGACGAAGCGAAGCTAAAACTCCTACCACCGTCGCCATCCTCGGTCGCCTCGTGATCATGGCGGCCGAGCTGTTCGATAGCCTTCTGTACATCTGTCATGGTAGCCTTCATCATCTCTCCGTCTGAGCCTGAGCCTATCTTGCGGTGGTGCGCCACGTCGGACATGGTAGAAGAGGAAGAGGCGATCTCGTCAGAGGGGCGGTCGTGGTCCCCATTTTGCTGTAGAATGGCAGGTGATTTTGGAATAGGAGCATGAATGGCAGGGGCGAAATCTGTCTCGGATCCCTCGTCCAGCGGATGGAGCAATGACCCGTTCTGTAAAGGGGCGTCATCGGGTGCTACTGAGGGCGCGGGCGCAGTATAAGCTTGGGGGAAGAGACCAACATGGCCTTGGAGATTTCTGCCCTGTTTGAAGAGATAGGTGAGGAGACGCATGGAAGATGAGTAAGCCTCGAGGACGGACCTGCCACCAGCCATCACCGAAACCGTCGTCCTTCTCAACCACCTCAATTCTGTCTCCTGCCAGAAATGCGATTTCGTCCTCGTTTTCCGGTTGGAAATCATGGAGGGCGTAGACGAACTCTGGCATGATGAGGAAGCAGGTTTCAGCAGCCGTGGGAAGCTGACGGATTTGGCTCGGCCGCTGCCGTAACCACAAAACGTGTTCGCAACGCCCATGAGGACGCCGGACAGCCTTGAGACCAAGTCAGTCACGTACAGATATCGAATACGCATGCCCATCCAAACTCGAAAAGAGGTAATCGCAACTGCGAAACGTTTAACTACTAAAACTCGGCGGCTGTGTCTTGAAACTCTTATAGTCACAGTAGCGGTCTCTATAAAGCCAATCAGATTAACAAACGGGTAAATTAGCCAGTTGACTTTCTAAGCCTACGTCAAGGCCTATCGGTGATTTCACATGATGATGAAACTAATCAAGCTAAAATCATTTTATTTCAGCCGATTTGTCCTAAAGTAGTCGACGTGAAACGCCAACGATGAAGCCATTGTTTACATATATTTGTTGCCATGATTTTTCAACATCCCTTGTTGCAGCTGAGCCCCGCAAGCGCGCTCGATTTCCAATCTTCACTGATGTTATGTATAAACCGCTCGGACCTCGACCCAGCAAGGTCAACCACAAATGAATTTACCATCAATACATGGACGACCACAATCTGCAATCAATAATCCTTTCCCTTGGACATCTTATCATACACCACAGATGCTGGTCCTCTGTGCAAATGAGCATGATACAACGTAAATCATTTACGTCTATATAGAACGCACCGCTTCTCAACATCCTGTTCAGTATATGATCAGACTTATGTTCTCAAGTATACCCAAAACCTACATTCCGCTTCCAAGCGATTTGGGCCTTGAGCCTCTCTGTAAGTCCGAAAAGCAGAACAACATCGAAGTCAACTCTGTAGTACTCTTTTGCTCCATTTCGTCGAACAGTCAATGGAAGGCCGGTCAAATAGGCCTTGACTTCACATTATCTTCAAAAGATTCTGCGGAAACGTTACTGCTCAACCATTTCTCTCAACAGCACTCAAGCCTACCTTCCTCACAATCTATCCAATGTGGCGGTTTCGCAGCGCGTCCACGATAACATTTCAGGTCAACTTTAATCCTCTTGTCGACATCAAATGAAGATCTAGAAATCTCTTTAAAGTAGGATTTCCTATATTCTGTTTCTTCGGGGACGGCCGTGCCCTGCATGACAAATACATCAGGCATTATGCCTATTGACTAAATCGCTGACCTTCAACAGAATATCTGAAAAAACACCATCTATTTCGCGGTTACCAGACAGGCCAGTGAAGGCTAGATGACCGCGGCGGATATATTCGGGATTCAGGGGATCAAATGATTGACAGGCTTCTACACCATACGTAATTCTCGCCACTCGGGTGGAGACACGATGATCTATGTGGTAGGAGACGGCCCCTTCTGCCACCGCCTGGTTTCTACGAGATGTTTAAAGACTCGGTCGCGCATCACTAACCAAATCACATACGGATATCCATTCGGCCTGAGAACACGCAAATTCCTGTCACTGAAGTGGAATGAAGGATTATTTGAATTGGTGAAACGATTCCCCAATTGAATTCTTGATATACGTTGGCCTCGCCACCGGTTACCGCTGGCAGGCGTGAGCGCGTCACACAAGAGATACAGTTGCGCCCATGATACATATGAACAGAGTTAGTCCTTTTCCTCTTCACGTAGCACGAGCGATCACATTGTGTTTGCAAAATAACATTTGATCAGCAGGTCCATTTCACTGTGAGCTCACTCAGCACTTTCTTGCGACCCTACTAGTATCCTAGGCGCATTGGTGCTTTAACTACACGGTCACCTGCCAGATTCTCCATTCATCTGCATCGCGGACCGACAAATGTCAGTTGATATCCTGTAATGACTTTTTGCCTAAAAAACAATAGAGTTAATATAATTTCAAGTAATCGCTATGCTTTCTCTAGCTCTGACACAAAAAAACGGTGATGACTGTGGTGGCCAATCGTTTGCTCAACGGTAGTGGGTCCATACAGTGCCTTGGAACTCGGATCATTCTCGTGGTGGACGGCCAGTGGCGGTGTTCCCAGCGGATCGCACGCGATTGACGACTCGGGGATCGGACGTTCGGTTACCGCTGCAGGCATGAGCGCTGGCAGGCATGAGCGCGTCACACAACAGATACAGTTGCGCCGTGATACATACCCTAATCAGCAGGTTCATTTCACTGTGAGCTCACTCAGCACTTTCTTGCGACCCTACTAGTATCCTAGGCGCTTTGGTGCCTTAACTACAAGGGCTATGTACAGGACTACGTATTAATTCTAGCTAATGACTTACCTTACCTCTCTATCCCCTAAAGATGATAGACGAATTGAACGGTGCGGTCGGAGAGGAAATAAATTTTGGACAGGCTTACCGCGAGAATGGTGCTGATAACGCAAGTCTGACTTGCTCAAATTTTCGGGGAATTACTAGTATCGCAGTTCGTGGTTAACCTAGTGGTCTGCGCGTGGAAAACATGCGTGAAACGGGCCACAGAAAGCCATCCGAAATGAACGACCGGCTTCGAAAAAATGGCGAATCTACTACAAACGAAAGAGAAAACAGGGTCACGTGTAGCCTGTCAACTTTGATCACCGCGGGAATTGTTACTCCGACGAAAGACTCCGAGTCAGTCATCGGTGCGTTGCTGTGCATAGGAATAGGTCGAGATCGGTCCACACTAAAGCACTACTCAGGGACACGGAAATACTGAGACCGTCGTTAGCGGTCTAACCAGTCCAGCGCGCGAGGAGGCAGTCCCTCATCATTCAAATCCAGTGCAAACAACATAGCTTATGTTGACTGGCTCACTATTTGAATTTTTATTTTTACCTCCATACATTTGGAGCTTCGCGTAAGTTGGAACAAATGAAGCAACGGAAAAATGAATCTGATCTACTCAAGTTGTCACAAGAAAAACAACTAAAAAACCAATTCCGCAGTGAACCTTCCTTTGCCGTTGGCCTGGGGTTCCAATGCCTATAAAAGATGAAGCAGAAGACCGATGTTCTTCATCAGTTCTTCATCAGTTCTATCTGACTACCTTCACTGTGAGCACTATTTTCCTCTCGATAGTACTCGACTGACCATCTCTACTCTATCCAACAGCGCTGAGCTCGCGATGAAATTGTTGTTCTCTGCCGCTTTTGTTGCCTTGGTTTCTGCAGCCACCGTTCTCGGCGCGCCTTTTTCTATAGCTGCGCCTGCGAGCGATGTTGTCGATGTTGCTGCACG
Organism: Amanita phalloides; assembly: GCA_032173475.1. Taxonomy (NCBI): domain Eukaryota; kingdom Fungi; phylum Basidiomycota; class Agaricomycetes; order Agaricales; family Amanitaceae; genus Amanita; species Amanita phalloides. The sequence goes on along the minus strand of JAENRT010000004.1, from coordinate 530,625 downwards.
GGACGACGGCCACCACCATCATCATCACAACGATGGCGACAACGGCTACTACCACCACCACCACCACAACTCCGAAGTTGATGTAGAGCAGCGNACAACGATGGCGACAACGGCTACTACCACCACCACCACCACAACTCCGAAGTTGATGTAGAGCAGCGTGACGACGGCCACCATCATCATCACAACAATGGCGACGACAGCCACCGCCACCACCGTCATGGTCCCGAAACCGCGTCGGCCTAATTTTCATCTGTCAATGTCCAGTGAAGTTGATGGGAGGCATCGAGATTGTCGTGATCGTCATGATCGTCATGATTAATATATGTAAACTTGTCTGATTTGATTTTCTTCTGCGAAATTGTTATACTGTCTATTTTATGTAGCTCATTGATTACGAGTCTTGAATGCGATCCAGTTCAGGCCATGACAGCCTGCTGACGTCATAAGTCTGGGAGAACTTGTGCAGAAAGAACATTGTCATTCGTTGGGTGAAATTTTGGTGCGATCCCCAACGTCAGAGATTAAAGAACCGGGGAATAAACGTGTTTGACACCTGCAAGATGGGATGCGTCTCGGTGTTACCGTCCGTGCCACGTTTTATGTTCCAATATTTATTTATTTATAAATAATTTCCGCTGTCTTCACACTCCAATCTCATATTCGTCCTTGTGTTCTGCAACGTTCATTTGTTCTTTGATGAAAGCCTATCAGTGTATTGTGTACAGCTGCCGTCGAAAGAACTGCTCGAACCCATGTCGTCGATTATTCAAGGCACGCCAGCGGCTCCACNGGAAAGTCTCGTGCCGCCACGGATACGCGCTCACCGAACGGTGGTCAAGACTTGACGGAATTGAAAAACGCTCATCAAGCGGCTTGCCTCGCCGCACTCCAAGATGAGAATGATAAGGCGCGCCTCGCCCTCAAAGCATCCATCATGCCTTACTGCACGTCTGAACAATTCGATAAAGTCTTTCCTCCCTCCCTCCAATACATTAGCAAAGCGTTAGCGGAAGAGATCTCGGACAGGCTCTGGGAAGAGCTCGTCTCGGCGTCGGAGAGGAAGTAGGCCGGCTTCCCAGGAGGCTGGCATGGGGAGGGGGCGGAGCGTTTTTCTTTCTCTTCTTTTCTTTCTCTTTTCTTTTTGAATTCAACCAGCTGATATACTCTTTTTTTTTTCACGCAGGTCGCCACTACCCCGTCGCCCGCCTCGTTCACCCCTAAAACAAGGTGCGTCTCCCGGGGAGGGTGAGGAGGCTTGCCTCCTTTCCTCGTGCTTCCCTTGCCGTGGGCCCCGGGCTTAGACTGCTTATGCGGTTGACCAAAAGCACGAAAATTTCTTTTGTTTGTCACCCGTTTTCGCCTTACTTTGACAGACGAAAGAGAACCTGGGGAGATTTTAGGTCAGTCGCTGTCGTCCTAAGGACCTTGGAAACCCTCGAGTGGGCATGCGCAAGATGTTTGGTTTCAGTCAGTCTTATAAAAATCAATCGAGATCCAACAGAATTCTCGTTCGATAGCAGTCGATTGTGGTGCTTTCTGGTGAAACGACAGCTGAAGGAGCAATTTCAGCAACAGCTGTAAGGACGCCCATCTCGAACGCCAAGCGCGCTTTACGCAAGCGATGGAAGAGAACGATTGTCGTTCACGGGAGATGACACAAATGCTCCGCGGTGACGCTAATCTGAACGAGTCATGCTCGAAGATGCCAACAGCTCCGAGTTTCTTGAAGGAGTGAAACGATGCCTGTTGCGTATGGAAGCTGTGCGAATCAAGGTAATAACTCCAGACGCCCAGTTTCTGCTTCTCAATTAGAAGCAATTGGTGAACGTCTCCTGGGCCTTGGTTAATGTCCCCAGACAAAATACTTTTACGAGGGTGGAAAGTCGGGTCTCTGAACCCCAGCCTGCTACCAGGTCTGGATGATGTTTTCAGGTTCGTGCGACCGTTTCAAAAGCTGTGGATAGTCAGGCTGTCCACGTCGATATCATTTAACTAAAGTACAAAATGTTTCACTCATGCAAGGCACCTCCAATCTGTGATTAAGAACCCCTCATCAATTCTATGTGTCAATCCCATCTGGGCGTATCCAATTATGTAATATGCCGGACCACCGTGAGAATGCCTGATGCCCATTACAATTGCTGCCGGCAAAGGACACAGCCTGTCACTCAACTTAGCTTCACTCTCAAGGGGCGGTGTTTAGCCGGCGCTGAGCGCGTCTCCAAGGTACTTATAAGCTGCCGTCTTGTCTGGCGCTGCATCTCTACCACTTGACTACGTACTTTGCTCGAAGGCTTCTGCCAAAGCTAAATCTTCCCATGCCCCGCAACAAACGCTCCAAGGCGACAAAAACGACCGTCCAGGTGCCGGGTTTGAATCAACCCGTTGACTTCGTCCCTCCAAAAGCCACGTTATTTCGTACGGCGTTGGATCCAGGACGGTTAAGGGATGGCGAAATCAGGTGTGTGCTAGTTCTACTGTCATCTTTGGGTGCGCTAACGATGCCCCGCCCGTCATAGTCTTCCACTCATCACGTTGCGGGAATTCACCATGCAGCGCATCATGAATATAATCACCGATAAACCCTCGTGGCATACTAAGGTGACATCGAAAGAATACTGAGCGCCGCTTGCATGACTGAACCACGAGCCTCGGCCAGGTTTTAGACAAGAAAGTGGTCAGCAAATGGAAGGACGAATTCCTCAACGCGAAAGATCTCGATGTCACACAGGCCATGATGGACTGGTGCATCGAAGAACTTCTCTGCAAAGCCCAAATCTTCAAAAAATCCGGGCTGATAACCGTGTACGATAGTGGCGTCATCAAGTCAGATACAGCGGTGCCGGAAGAACTCAGACAGGCGTTGCTGGCAGCTGCTAAACCTTTGGAAAGCGTGCCCGATAAGGACAAAGACTGGCACCCTAAGACGGACGAAAAAATCCTCGACCTTGTCCACCCTTCTCTATTCCCGCTTGTGTATGGTCAATCTCGTGTTCTTCCAAACTCGGTTACCAGCTTGGATGACTGTATCTCTCGGTGTGGAGAAGGAGAAGTGGCGGACCTACAACTCAAGCCTGATGCAGATGTGCCTGAGAATTACAGTCGTCGATTTCAGTGGCTTCCGTGTGATATTGATATATCTGACAATCAAGTCAAGTAAGCCATTCTCGATGATCTGCCACGTGCGCTCATAACATGTTATGGTTTAGGATCAAGAGTTATATCAACAATTTACACCCGCAGAAGTACAAAGACTTGTACGGTATCATCGAGCAAATCATCGAACTCGCCATCCCCTTGTGGAATACCACGTTATCGGCTTTGAACAGTATTGACGGCCAATTTCGTCGTATTACCTACACGGAAGCCGAATTTGAGAAAAAGTCTGACCAGAAAGAGAAGGGGGAGGGTAAAGCTGCTGTCGAGGAGGATGATATTGACAAGGATGATGATCAGGAAGTGGAAGATGCCGATCATAATTCGGACTGGGAGGATCAAGATAGTGACGAGGATGAGGAGGAAAATATCCGTTATATTCAACCCGAGCCTGGAACATTCAACCCTGATGTCACAGTAAATAATGATGCCGTGGATCTTTGTCAGAACACGCCAGACTGGCCTTCAGGTGATTGTCAAGCCGCCAACATTCACCTCACGCCCAACAAGCGGAATACGAAGGCGGATCGTGGCACGTCGAGGGTCAAATGGCAAGTCACTCTTTTGCCATTACATTTGATTGACGCTTTCGATTTAAGAATGAACATATTTGTGCTCGGCATTTATTACTACGATGCGAGAATATCACGACGAGCAGTCTCGCTTTCCGACAGCAGTCGCAGGACGACAGCTCGAATGACATAGATTATGAGCAAAATCATCATCGATGGCTCACTGAAGTGTTCGGATGCCACCAGGAAGGGCCCACCGTACAGAACGTCGGCTCGTCGATACCAACCAAGGCAGAATGATTAACGTTCCCAAATATCTTCCACACAGGTACAACATTCCGTTTGCAAGACCCCACGAAACCGGGGACACCGCAAAAATTCTGGCATTTTTTCCTTGTCGATCCGAATATCAAGATTGTTCGACCGCGAACGTTCCGTGCAGAGAATCGATTGGTGGCAAGAGATTGCGACGGAGACTCCGCAGATCAGCAAGCTTCCCGCGAGATTCAGGATCATATCTTCGGCTTGTCCCGGGTTCCCGATGAGTATGGATGATGCAAAGGAATTGAGGCTTGAGCTCAATGGATGAACGAACGGGGGCAAGAGGGGAAGTTGAATGAGGCATTCCATGCGTCAACCTTCAACCTATGTGAACATTGATCGCATCGTGCCTCGTGCGAGCTTACAAATTTGGTGCAATCGATTTCCATCTATTGCTCCTTCTGACCGATTATGTCCCGATGTTGGGACGGCAGGTTAGTCAGACTTATGTACTATAAAACGTGTGGCGTAGCATAGAAGTGGACGCGAATTGCAAATTTCTATGCTCAGACTGCACTAAGGCGGACTAGACAGTTAACAAGTCGATCTTATCGTGTGGTCCAGTTTGGATGCTTTTATCTGTGTTGGCGAGCATCTTAATTCATTCGTCCCACAACGGAAATCGTCCGGTCACGAGTTCATTGATGGCTCTCTTAACGTATTGGGGCGACTTTTGAATTCGCACGTGGAGTTCCCGCATCACAAAACTGAGACTCAGTATATCGAAGACAGATGCCCCTGTCACCAACCATGTCACTGTCCTACGACAACGAAGCCGCGGCCAGAGCGGTCGGAAATGGCCGAAAACCTGATGTCGAGGCACCTGTGCTTCCCTGCAGAAGTTTTCATGCTCATTTTCGCTTCTTTCTCCGCAACGCGTTTTCGGTCAATTTTTTTCGCGGGTAAACTTGCTTCTCTGCAGAGTCTCAGTTGTAATCTCTTGCCACCAATTGATTTTCTGGAACGGAATGTTCGCATATCAACAAGCGGATGTCACAGTGAGACAAACACGAACAAAGCAGCCCTCCATTGAATCACATCTGGATGAATTCTGCACAACCGATCTCTTGACCAAAGAAATGGACAGCACGCACGTGAAATTATTATCAGTTCGTCTAACAACTGTCCATTCGCAAAAGGTTCGTAGCTTTAGGCCCGGAACGCGTCGTTGATTGTGTGCACTGCCTTCAACTGAACAATTTGTTGTTTTACATAAAAGGAATAAGACTTTTGGGGCGGATAGCTGTCTGGTATAGACACATTGTTCTGATGATAATTTTCCTAACTAGGCCACAGTGTTGCCCGGATACTAAGCAACTCCAGGGTCCTACTAGTAAGTTATTTCCAACAGTATTGTCCCAGAGTACGGCTTGGCTTCAGTTTCATTTTACGGGAACAAGACAGGACGGGTGATGCTAGGCGGGCCAGTGACTATTGTCCTTCGTCTGGAGACTAAAAAATCACAAAACGCCCAACGAGGTTGACAAAATTTCTGCAGCTCTCAATACGAATTGTTCACGCTAGCCTTACTACTGCCACCGCTGTATAAGTCAGACCCAATCATCTTAAGGTAATGCACCTTTGCTTTAACAATCCTATGGTGTTCATTACTAAAGTAGGCATATGGCGGCCATAGCTTCTTCAATGTCGTCACATATACAGAAGCAACGGCCTACATGTGGCAGAATTGAAGCTAATGCAGGTAAACAATTATGAAAAGAAACTTTGAACGACAATTTGATGCTGTGTTGCAGAACTCGCGAGAGGTCTATTTTTGCCAAGCAATGCCCCGGACGAAAACAACTATATGGCGAAAATTTTCAAGTTCAATTTACAAGGATTCAAGGCTGCGGCGAACCACACACAGACCAATACAACTCGTAAACCAGAAGATTATGATAAGCATCTAGACGAACGCTTAAGGCTGGCAAAACTCATGTACTGTCCTGACTTGGCAAAGAAACTTGCCGAAGTAGCAAATGCGTACTACAAGAGGTACATAGAAAAGTTTGGGAGCCCGCCCAAGTGCAAAGAGATGGATCTTATTGCTGATGAAGGTGTTCTACTCGGACGTGACGTCTGCGTTGTCAGATCAGAGGGAGGAATCCAGACCAATTACAGACGACTGCCACAACCCCTTTTGCCTGTTGTCTCTACTCTTGCATTTGAGTTACCCACATGTGATACGCGTTATTTAGAATGGACAAGGGAGATGAAGCAGGACAAGGCTATCGCAGACGCCGTACTGCGTATTAACCTCGATGTGCTGATACGGGGTGGTGAATTGCATAACTGCCCCTATGAAAGCAGGAAAGTGAAATCTGGCCAAAGGAAAGCATCGGGTGACAACGGTCGAAATCTCGATTGTCAGATCTGCGATGATCCTTGCGTCGAGGGATTGAAGAACGTGGCTCGCTACTTCCCTAACATCGTGGTCTATGAATTCAAAAATCTGAAATCGGGAAGCCTCGAACATCTCACTGCACTTCTACAGCAGACGTCCTGTGATAGCTTTGATTGGGCAGAATGTGACAAGGAGTGTACCCACGAAAGAATCTGCTCAGAAATTCCAATAAATGGCAGTCCAACCGGATTCGACGCAGAAATTCCCATTATTCAGGTAGCAGCCGCAAATTGAACGGAAACCGACGTTGCCCTTTCATTGAGCACGTACCGGCCACTTGTCGTTATGGAAGACAATCATGAGAGAGACGCTAAGTGGATCATACACCAGGTGAAGTATCTGTCTAGATATACGTGCATTCCACTGAATCTGAGCAGATATGGTCCGAGATGGTCAAGAATGATGCGACGTTCTTAGTTCTCAACAGTGGGAACTTTGAGTTGATTGCCTTTCGCAACCGGACCGAGAGGACGTTATCCCTAAGTGATGTCATTGCCACCACATCTGAGCCGCATAAACCATCCGAATTTGGCTATTTCCAGATTCACGTTGGGCTCTGTATTGCTTCTATTCAAGACGCCTTTCAGTCGCGCAGCACAATTAAGGGTATGCGAGGTCACCAATACCCTGCCTAGCTCTTGGACAGCGCACTCGCGGCCCCAGGTCAAAGTTCCTCGCGTCATGGCTAAGGGCCTGGCCAATACTGAGCAACTTCTATTTAACTGTCAACGGCTTTGCGTGGTACCGGCGAAGAAAGGTGATGCTTTGCCGTATAGGCCTCGTAACTTGTATGAGCGACATCCAAGAGGTCGCTGTTTAGGAGATCAAGATAACTGCGACTTGAAAATCAGGGTTAAGGCCACCGATGATTCCAATATTCATTTTGACACTGTGAAGGGGTAGGGACGGATATCAGGGGAATGTTTCATCTTCAAGGCAGCATTTGGAAGCCACACTACGCGGTTACTTGCAAAGGAATTCCGTGTTTATCTCTCTTAGCGGAAATCCACAGATATGTAAAATTCCCGTTGTCTCGGATGATCCATGCGCTGTCCTGTTGCTGCAATTTGTAGGGGAACCGTTGTCAAGCGAACTCACGGTGGATCAAAGGTACGAAAACGTACTCCTGTTAAATCAAGTACACGACGATGATTCAATGTCAATATAGGAGCAGCCTCACTGCGACCATGAATCACATACGCGAGCGGCGCTACGAATATAGAGATGGAAACGAGAGAAACGTTGTAATTCCACACGGNAGGATCAAGAGTTATATCAACAATTTACACCCGCAGAAGTACAAAGACTTGTACGGTATCATCGAGCAAATCATCGAACTCGCCATCCCCTTGTGGAATACCACGTTATCGGCTTTGAACAGTATTGACGGCCAATTTCGTCGTATTACCTACACGGAAGCCGAATTTGAGAAAAAGTCTGACCAGAAAGAGAAGGGGGAGGGTAAAGCTGCTGTCGAGGAGGATGATATTGACAAGGATGATGATCAGGAAGTGGAAGATGCCGATCATAATTCGGACTGGGAGGATCAAGATAGTGACGAGGATGAGGAGGAAAATATCCGTTATATTCAACCCGAGCCTGGAACATTCAACCCTGATGTCACAGTAAATAATGATGCCGTGGATCTTTGGTCAGAACACGGCCAGACTGGCCTTCAGGTGATTGTCAAGCTCGCCAACATTCACCTCACGCCCAACAAGCCGGAATACGAAGGCGGATCGTGGCACGTCGAGGGTCAAATGGCAAGTCACCTATTTTGCCATTACATGTTGATTGACGCTTCGATTTAGAATGAACATATTTGTGCTTCGGCCATTTATTACTACGATAGCGAGAATATCACGACGAGCAGTCTCGCTTTCCGACAGCAGTCGCAGGACGACAGCTCGAATGACATAGATTATGAGCAAAATCATCATCGATGGCTCACTGAAGTGTTCGGATGCCACCAGGAAGGGCCCACCGTACAGAACGTCGGCTCCGTCGATACCAACCAAGGCAGAATGATAACGTTCCCAAATATCTTCCAACACCAGGTACAACCATTCCGTTTGCAAGACCCCACGAAACCGGGACACCGCAAAATTCTGGCATTTTTCCTTGTCGATCCGAATATCAAGATTGTTTCGACCGCGAACGTTCCGTGCCAGAGAATCGATTGGTGGCAAGAGATTGCGACGGAGACTCCGCAGATCAGCAAGCTTCCCCGCGAGATTCAGGATCATATCTTCCGGCTTGTCCCCGGGTTCCCGATGAGTATGGATGATGCAAAGGAATTGAGGCTTGAGCTCATGGATGAACGAACGGCGGCAAGAGGGGAAGTTGATGAGGCATTCCATGCGTCAACCTTCAACCTATGTGAACATTGATCGCATCGTGCCTCGTGCGAGCTTACAAATTTGGTGCAATCGATTTTCCATCTTATTTGCTCCTTCTGACCGATTATGTCCCCGATGTTGGGACGGCAGGTTAGTCAGACTATGTACTATAAAAGGTGTGGCGTAGCATAGAAGTGGACGCGAATTGCAAATTTCTATGCTCAGACTGCACCTAAGGCGGACTAGACAGTTAACAAGTCGATCTTATCGTGTGGTCATGCTTTATCTGATGTTGGCGAGCATCTTAATTCACGAGTTCATTGATGGCTCTCTTAACCATGGTATTGGGGCGACTTTTGAATTCGCACGTCCTCACAAAACTGAGACTCAGTATATCGAGGATAGATGCCCCTGTCACCAGTCATGTCACTGTCCTACGAAGCCGCGGCCAGAGCGGTCGGAAATGGCCGAAAACCTGACGTCGAGGCACCAGCGGGCTACGAATATGTGGATGGAAACGAGAGAAACGTTGTAATTCCACACGGTAAGAATGGCGTAGAATCAGAGGTATATCTGGTGGGCCTGAGCAGGGTGCGATGCGTTCACTCGGAGTCTGGGAGCAGGCGAGAAACAGGAGATGTTTTCATGTTTGACCGTGCATTCAAGCGTCAAAGAATCACGGGACCCTCGATCCATCTTGGCCCTATTCCTTATATCATGCAGTGTGCAGAAGAGGCGTTTGAAGAGATTACAGCTTGGATAGAGAACACAGAACGAGTATTAACCGCCCGCTGCATTGGTTGGGTGGATGATTCACCAGATTGGCTGGAAATTGCAATATCGTCAGAGGACAAGGCGAAATTTGAACCTTTATGGGCTGGAAGGCCCAACTGAATGCCTGGGAAATAATTGTATGTATGGTGTGTGTGTAGTCGACTAGCAACGCACTTCTCCTTCTCGACGTCCATGGCTCACGAACAAGCCTTCGAAGAACTGATGGCTCTTTTTTCCTACAATCTACCTTCAACGCGCATGCCCGAAGAGTCAAACATTACTTTTTCTTACCCAAACATGTTTTACGATCGGCACCTGGATCATTCCACGTCTTCGCTGAAGCATATCAAAGGAACACCTTCACTCTCCCTTGACATTGCCCATCTTGTCTTTGACGAGCTGAAAAGTCTCAAGGGCAGGGGCCAACTCCTTCCTCCGATTTATACAGGCGGCAAGCGTTCCAGTTCCAGTCTAAGGGTGGGTGGGCGAGCGACTTTTGCACCGCGGACAACTATTCGGGACGCTACGTCTGTTGCTCAGTTCTATCACAATGTGTCTTACGAGAATTGCTCTCCAGTTGCATCAACAATTGCTCTACACCCCCATGCCGGGACGTGGCTCACGGTTCTAAATCTCTGCGATGGATCCGATCCTGAGCGTAATCATCCCCCTGCAATGGTTGATGACTATGTTCTTAAGATATACCATCGTCAAGTAACCGGGGAACTGACGATACCTGAGGAGATATTATCATGTCTCCACGACGAACTTCTTCGTGATATCCGCGCCATGTCCAGTCGAGTCTTCCAGTTTCACGCTCCTGTAACGGCGGTAAAGGAACTTTTTGAAGATATGGGGGTGTGGCAATGAAGAGCCGGAATAAGGTGTTAACGCTTGAGTGTTCTGCAATTGGTCCTATTTCCTGTCAAGATGTCACCTTGTCCTCTTATCCTGATTCCATCGAAACGATCGAATCGTTACCTTGTATCAAGACATTGTTCTCTGAAAAGCGACGCAGTGGTCGCCCGAGTTCCCGGAAGGAAAGACAGTCAGAGAAACTGCAAAAAGCAGTCAAGACGGAACGTGGCCCACACTGAAGATGAAGCCACTTCAGGTGTCAAAACCTGATTCCACGTTGCTCCTCCGACACGTACGTGTTATACTTAACAAAACCACTATGGAATAATCAGGTGGTAGGCTTGGACTCGCGCTGCACAATCTGACTCCACACTCATCATTTTTCACTGCGGTAATTTTGAACGCATCGGATTTCGTCACCGTGATAGCCAGACGCTATGCCTTTCGGATCTTATAGACGTTTCTAAAAGTCCAAAGTACGGCCAGCTACAAGTTGAGTTATACATAGCAATCCTTAAAGACGCACTGGATCGTACACGTCAAGTCAACACTAGATCAGAAGAGACGAAGAGAAAGAAGAGAAAGCAACCTGACACTGGGTGCACGAACGCAACAAGGAGATCCAAGAGACATATGAGGAGGATATCCGGAGAGCAAAACCGTAACGTTGAGTCTGTCGATGAAGGACACTCAGTAACGCATTTCCAGCCTTTTGCCAGAAAATCACTGATTCTCGCACCAGATTTTGTTACGCGAAACTGGCCGTCGTAATTTAGCATTGCTCCGGCTACAGTATGGTGTATTCAACTCTCCGGCTCCGGCCGCTCTGTACCGCATTGGCTGTGCAACGTCGTCCCATGACACGGTGGACGATTCACTTGCCAACTATCCGAAGAAGCGGACTTACGCTCCTGAAGAGTATTTTCGAATAACATTGACGTCCGAAATAGCGGAAGGAGCGATAGGGAAAGTTCATAATGCCGTTATCGAGATTCAGACAAACGATGGACGCATCGACAGTTGCGTTGGAGTCGTTAAAATTGCTCTCGAAAAAAGAAAGCAAGAAAAACTACGCCATGAATATGCTGTATATCGCTACATGGCAACTAAGAAGGTCAAGCACGTTGCGATAGTGTATGGCCTTTTTGAAGACGCGGCAGACGAGGCAATGATTCTTGTCATGAGCCACGCTGGGATAAGTCTCGTCACTCAATCACACTATCGAGAGCACGGAGAGGTTAGCTTGACTGAACTGGAGCAGTATGTACCACTCATATATAAGTCGTTTTGCAGGCTGTGAACTTTCTTGTAGGACGGCGTTCAAAGCAGCAATGACTGAAATACACAACGCTGGTGTTCGTCATTACGATATTCGACCAGAGAATTTGATGATGGATGACCAAGGGCGAGCAACGATCATCGATTTTGACATAGCAAAGGTCAAAGCAGGCAAACGTTCCCGTCAACGGGAATTTACTCACCTATGTTCCCTTCTTAGAGGGCGATACTTTCCGAGTGAATGGGCGAGTCCAAGAACTTCAGCGTCTGCGGAGTCTCCGCCAGCCGATGATGATATTCTTCAAGGACGGGTCTAACTCGTGACGTATACCCTATTCCGCGCCGTCTTATAAATTGTAGGAAACACCACTCTATATAACGTCCCAGAACTAACTGAATAATACAGAGTCCAGAACAGGTCTCAACTATTTTGAAATGCCACCTTTTCATTCCAACCATATGTTAAACCAGGAATTGTATAACCTGGCTTGTATGCCCGGTTGCCTCTGTCAGCCGATTGGCAATCCCCGAAACAGTCAATATTATCAGCTTTTTTATGCTTTGGCTTTAGGTGTGCTTTTACTTACTTAAACTTTGTACTTTGATAGATTTTTGAAATTTGGACGGCAATATCATTCAAGTTGATTTTACCTCCATTCTCGCCTACCACCGAACTGAGATCATAATTTAATTTACATTCTTCCTCTATAATCATGCAACGTGGTATAAATAAATAAATAAGTGCAACGAAAACATCGAAAGCATATATGCGACTAACGAACGAATGAAATGTGTACAATGGGCATGCGAGAGATGAATGCAGATATAGGAGATCGCGCAGATCGCGCAGACGTTACTCGATGGAATTATGAACCGCTCTGTGGATGAAGGATCTGAGCAGGCGTCGACGTTGATTCGTTCAGATTAGCGTCGTTGAGGTTGAGCATTTGTGTGATCTCCCGGAAACGACGATCGTTCTCTTCCATCGCTTGCATAAGGCGCGCTTGCCACTCGAGATGGGTGTCCTGCAGCTCTTTCTGAAATTGCTCCCTTAGCCGTCGTTCGTTCTCCTCTTGCTCTCTTCGAAACTGGCCCGTGAGTTGCCGTTCATTTAACTCTTGCTCTTCCCTCATCCGGCGTTCCCTCACTTGCAGCTCTCTCGCCAGCCGTCGGTCCTTTTCGTCCTGCTCATCCTTCATCTGGCGCTGCTCCTTTCGCAGTTGGTCTCTTAGCTGTCGTTCCCTCTCCTCTTGCTCTTCCTTCACCCGACGTTCCCTCTCCTCTTGTTCTTCCTTCAGCCGACGTTCCCTCTTTTCTTGCTCCTTTCGCAGTTGATCTCTCAGTTGCCGTTCCCTCTCCTCTTGCTCTTCCTTCACCCGACGTTCCCTTTCGTCTTGTTCTTCCTTCAGTCGACGTTCCCTCTCCTCTTGCTCTTCCTTCAGCCGACGTTCCCTCTTCTCTTGCTCTTTTCTCAGCTCCCTCAGTTGCCGCTCTTTTTCCTCTTGCTCTTTCTTCAACTGCTCCTGTAGCTGCCTTTCCCTATCTGCCATCTGTGTCTGTTTTCGCTCAAATCCCTCCCGCTGATTCCTCCGGTCAGCATAATTATTGACCACATGAGTTCACAAACCTGTGCATCCATGCTCTTTCTCTCTTTCAGGTACGAATTCCACAAATTCCGCATCTGGTCATCATCCCGACGATGAACCGGCACAATCCCAAGGCTTCCAGTCGACGCCTGTGCTCGCTTCCCCCACTTCGATTTCCTCTGCGAGTCGGCACATACAGTACCATTCTTGTGTTCCGTCGACCATCTTTCCAACAACCCAAACATACTGTCCGCAAACCAGTAACACTGGCGGCCAAGCAGTTTGTACATGGTACTGTCGTCATGAACGACCTGGACGAGAATCATGATGTCCCACAGGCTCGGCCAACGAGCACGATCGCCTTTGAACGTCATGGTTCGTAGGACTTCGGACTTTTTGGGGTGCCCTTGTATTCTGACGATCCGATCGTCAGCGAGGAATTGGTCAGAGCTGAATGCGGATGGACGGGACATGGTGCTATCGGACAGCCGACGGGCGAGTCGCTTGAAGGAGCCAGAAACCTTTGAGAGCCCCTCTTTCATAGACGCTATGGATGAGGTTGATCTTGACGATCTGTGATTGGAGAAGTAAGGGGATGCTGCTGAATGGGAGGATCCCTCTGACTGAGTATCGCTCGAATCTATCGAAGAGAAGTCGGAGTCGGAGCCCGTACCGAGGGCACCCTTCCGTTCGCCCACTGAGCGGTCAGCGCGCAGCTCCAGTTTCATGTTTTGCTCATTGCAAAATTCGTATATGATAAATTCATGCTCGTTCTGGGTATTGGTAAATTTGCAATGGTAGGCGTTTTCGAGGCGGTAACCAGTAAGCTCGCGCCACACAGCGACGCTTTCCGATGTCCAGCCTTGCAGGCGTGAAATGATCATCTCTACCCAGTAGAAGATAGGAACTGGAACGTCCAGACGGGGGACTGCCTTGTTGCCGGGGGTAGTATCTAGGGAACTCATGACGGACGCAGGGAGAACCGAAGACAAAAAGCCACGGAACGGCAAGTTCTTGAAAGTGGGCGCCATTTGGTAGGAATCAATTTATATGACGGAGGCTGGGTGGGCTGTAACGGTTTGATGGCCTCGAGGCCTTGACATGCCATCTTGTTTTGTCCTGTTATTCTTCCTAGTTCCCCTCATTCGTAGAGATAAAAACTGTTTATGCATTTTTGTTACGGTACCTAGTCATCGGAGCCGACAGCACGAACAGCCCTTGTCCTTATTCTGATCATACCAAAAAATACTGGGTAATAGCGTGCGCTGTTTGTATACTAGTTTATCAAGCTCAGAAATAATCAGTCTTGACTGTCAATGTTCAATCTACGACATTTCCATTTCGAAAATACCCCACCGCAAATCTGCGACCCCCATCATCCACGCAAGTCTCATGACGAGGTCCAACACACCAACTCGAGCGCTGACGACGTCATCTCATCGGCAGATAGCTACAACACGTTTAATGAAATGCCCGAGATCACCACAGGATTCGCCCCATAAAACGTGCCTATCCAAGTCACTGCACTATTCCCCTTTTGACCTGCAGCTCGAATGGGTACATGCCCGATTGGGATGCTACCGTAAACAAAGCCACACAACGGTGATCGGCGCGAAGTCCGATGTTCTGGCAGGGGCGGTTGGCCAAGCCGCTCACCGCCAAAGAGATTGCAAACCCGACATCTCAACTCGCTGGAACACACATCTACACATGCCGGGAAACATTCATGCTTAACTCCATTACGCATGACCAAGAAACGACAAGGATACCTGACATCACATGGCCCGCAGCAATGCGCAGCACTGCATCACCCGAACATATATATACCCGACACTCTAACGACCGTTTCCCATGTCGCCCAACATGCCGCCAAAAGAAGCTGGCAGTCCTCTCAAGAGTTCACCGCCACTGTGCCCACCGTCGTCCAACGAGCCGCCTTCCTATGCGGCCCACGGCGCCCAGCAGCCATACCCTGTGCAACCTTACTTTGCACAGTACCCCTATTTCTACACCCCTGATCAAATCCAACCTCCACGCCGACGTTCCCCGATACGGCGATTCTGTACCGCGGTCGGGTGGGCGGTTGCGATCTGGCTTCTCTTGGCTTCTCTGATCCAAAGCGTCATACTTGTTGCGCAGTTCAACACTATCTCTGTATGTCCAGCCCGTGAACGTGTTCCTAATCTAATGGTACCGGTTTCAGGAGGAACTGCCGGCCGACGAGGACTTTCCTATTCCACCCGAGCTGGAACGTGTCCGATGTGTATGGGGCGATCAGCATTCCGGCCAGATCCCCCTCAAGGCTTCATATAAGCAGATTTTAAGAGCTCCACTCACTTTCCCCTTCAAAAGGGAAGAGAAATTCGAACTTCCTATTGAGTCCGACGCCCTCTTCTTCCTATCCCGCGGTGTCTACTCGGGTGGAGTGGTCAAAATCAAAACATCGGACAAGCACGACGATGTCGCCAGAGTCAAAGTTCGCCTTGAGTATCTACAACCAGGTGGACCAAAAATTGCCAAAGTCTGCCAGTTTAAGCGTGATGATGGAGGGAATGGCATTGGTGTCTTTGTGCGTTCCTTTTATTAACTTTTCAGTACCATGCCCTAATCGGTCCACAGACGCCTTTCCATGCCCGTTATCCCCGTCACCACAATCTAAAGTTCTTCATTACCATCAAACTTCCCAAATCCAACTCTTCGGACCTTTTGCATATCAAGAGACTCGAGACAGATTTGCCCAATTTCACTCACCTTTTGGGTGATCTCGGCAAGGCTGGCATATTCCTTGAGGATGTTTCATTGAGAGGTGCGAACGGTGGTATCATCGCAGGAGTGAGTACTATCTCGACGTTGGTTCCTAGTCCAACTTTTGATCTTTTTATTTTTATTTTTAGTCTTTGCTCGCCCAAAAAGGCTTGATCGAAACGTCAAACGGCCCAGTCGTCGTCCACCTTACGAGCCTTGGCCCATTTGAGGTAACATCGCGCAACGGTGCTATTCAAGGCGCGTTCAACGCAACTGGCTCTCTCATTCTGCGGACCAGCCACGATCGGATCAAGGGTCCTGTTTTCCTCAACACCGACGATAGCGGATCTGCTTCGCTAGAGCTGACGACGAAGGACAGGTATGCCCGCCCGTTTCACAAGAAAGACGCGGCTGACGCTGACCGTCAATGCCAGCATCATTGATACGGATGTGCGACTCCAAACGGACTCAACAGGGGGTGACTTTGAAATCGTCGCAACGACATCCAACTCTCCCCTGCGGGTCAGAATCCGCGAGGCCCCTCTTGACTCGAAGCTGTCCCTGAATGCCAAGTCCTCGAATTCACCTGTAGACGTTGTGCTGCACCCGGCGTTCGAGGGCGACTTTGAAGTGTCCACTGTCCATTTCTGGCCGAGCGTTTCCGTCAACTCGGCCGCTCGAGACCCGAGTGGGGGAGGAAGGGTGAGGGACGTCCAGGTCTCTCGCAACAAAAATCACGTTAGTGGTAGCGTCAGCTGGTCCGACGAAGGAAAAGGCAGAGGGCGTGTTGATGTCAAGACGACCAACTCGCCTGCCGTGTTGAGGTTGTGAAGACGGGAAATGGAAGCTGCCATGGACACCGTCGTTATTATTGACGTACATGATGTATGTACAGTAGTGTTGTAAAGCAGTCAAACAATTGTATACTAGATACTTTTCTTTCCCGGATTCCTAGACGACAGACCAAGCCGATTTTGGAATTTTGTCATGGCTGGTCTGTATTAACTCTCGTGTTTTTCATTTTTCATATCAAGTCCGTCGTCAAGACGGTTGCCCTAACAAAATACAAACACCTTCCCGTCTGCACGACTCCTCGGGCGAAAAAAACTACAACAATTACTGAACGAATTGAGCCCCGCTAAAGCCTCGAGTTGACGTACAAAATGCGTAAAAAGAACTCGAATCATCCTTCGCCAAGGACAACTGCTGCAGCACGCATGGCATGCTATTATTGGAAATAGCAACCGAAGCTCGACACGAGGGCTTCACGTATCGATGCCGAAAGCGCCGCGCGTGGGGTGGAAGTGACATTCCGTGAGTCGCCCCCGGCGGCGTCGCGAGTGGAGAAAGACAAAACGCCTCAATGTCGGAGATAACGCACACCGGTGAGAGTCCAAAAGATCGATTGAGTTGGATAAGCGACAAAGTTTTGCCTTTCGGGAGAGAGACATATGGTTCTCAACTTCTCATCCCGGCGCCAGCGCGTCAATTTTCTGAGAAGAAAAAAAAGAAGGAAAAAAAAAAACTTGATTCAGCTTCAGCAGAACCTCCATGTCGACCGGATCCGGATGTTGCGAAGGGGACAGGCTCAGTTAAACTTAAGGGACCAGTCTGGCACCAGGCGCTGTCCTCGCTAGAAGCCTAGTTGAGAGGTGGTAACAATAATAATAAATAGTAGTCCGCGCCCATCACGGTCGTGGTGAAGGTATGATGATGGGGTTGCCAAGAAAGGCATGCGGGATCTTTCTCTCAAGTGCTCACCATTATCCAAAGTCACTGCCACCTCTGTTCGCGTCATGCGTACATGATGCGCCCATGCTAATACATAGTCAGGATCGCCTCGAAAGCAGTAGAGTAGGGTCACCTGCGTATTTGTGTAAATACGGCTAGCGGCGTAAGATCGCTCCACGTTAGCTGTCATCCTTGTTGTTCGCTTCATCGCCGACGATGACAATCATGACATGAGAGAAAATATTAGCACACCACCAATACGTCTCTCTTGAGACTCTAGGTCAGCTTTCCGAACCTGACCTCAACGCTTACCCACCTCGCGCTTCACGGATTCTGTCTCTCATCTTATCATCACAAGATAGTAACTCTGCACCACAAACCATAAGTTACTTACAAACTTCGACTCTCTGGAAAGGAATATGCCAGCTGACTTATTTATAATACCATGCCGAGCCGGCGGAGAAAATAGTGTTATCTTTAGTGCGAGGTCGCATGTGACACCGTTCGCTCACCACGTATCTTTCATTGTTCTTTTTGTCGTTAGGCTCAGGGCTCCAAGTGTGCCGATTCTAGCCAGGATTGGCAAGTGCCGGGAACTAAAATATTCCCACACTCACAACCAAGTGACTCGTTGCTCATGGCAAAGCGTGACGTCAATTCATTGGATTTTTCGTCAGTCGTGGCTACAATAGACAAGATAATGAAAGCAGACATAATGAGCGTTCTGAAGCGATGATTATATATTATAATGGCACAAGTAATGATAGATAGCCTATGACCTATTTGTCGATTAAAGTCAATTATCATGATTCATTCGTGAAGTGAATGTCAACATACCAAGAATTATGCACTCGAGTAGACCTAAAGGGTAGAATAGGTATCTTATCTTTCCATGCCGACAGCCTGCTCGGCTTCCGCACTTTATTGTTGACCGGCATCTCGCGAAAGACGACTGAGATCGGGAGCGAATCTTCCCAACACATCAACGACGACTTCCAATCCACAGGCGATAGGTCATGTAGAAACAGATCCTCTTTCACCTGTACCCGCGATTGAGTTACGTGGTTCGTATCTTATGAGAAATGAGACGGCTCACGGCAGAATCAGTATCGATGATGGGATGATTTCTGATCGCGTCGCTATGGCTAAAGCTCGATGCGATATCCGACGTTTCATCATCAAAGCTCGTCACGTTGTCGAGCTCCCCATCATATCCGTCGTCTTCAAAGCCATCATCATCATCATCATCGTTGTCATCCCAAAAGTAGTCGCCAGATTTGTAATCGATGAATGAAGGTTCGTCCAACTTGTCCTCCTGCTCTGGTTTGCGGATAGTAGACCGACTTGAAGAAGACCCTGTTGAGTGGGCATAAAATTCTGGGAGGGTAGTATACGAGGGCGGGAAGGATGAGATGGGAGAGTGGGGTTCCGATTCGAGTTCGAGCTCGGGCTCAGGCGGCCCAGGGAAAAGGATCTCCCAGCATGACTGTGCAAATGCGTCGGTGGGCGAGTAGAGCAGATCGGGAGTGAGGCCTTCCAGGCATGTGTAGTTGAAGCCGACCTCCTGAGTCGTCGAATCGAGAACCTCGTGAAACCAGACGGGTGTTTTGTCATCAATGACAGTGGGTACTGCGGGGTATGACCCTGTGCTCAACCTGCTGCTACCAGCGGGATGGGGTATACTCTGTATGGGATGAGGGACTGATGAGCGGGGAACAAAAAAAAAAAACAAAGGAAAACGCACACAACAGTGGTGGTGAGTGTACATGAGGTTAGAGGTAAATTGGACGACGGGGGATTTGTTGGAGGGTTTAATAGGCTGGAAGGCTTATGAGGAGGAGAGGTGGAGGGCAAAGGTAATTGAGGAGGGGACAAGAAAAAGGGAGCTAGATCGGCAACATTAATATGCGGGCAACCCATGAGATTAAGTATGTATTACTACAGTCATATTGTTGGGAGGGTCCATTTCAAAGGCGCCGCATCAGACCATCCATACCATCCCTTTCGGGGATGCTCGCTGATCTGGCTCTCACACTCCCACATTTGGCCCTCAATAAAACGGCGTTAGACTGGAAAATGATAGTGGGTAGCAACATGGCAATTGGATAAGCTATGTACGTTGGCTGAACGACAACCAGGTCGAGTAACGTAAATGAGGTATATGGGGTATACGGAAGGTTGTCTAAGCAGGTGGCGTAAGCACGGTTTTGCTCCTTTGTCGGAACTTCTGTGTAAGGTCCTTGGCCTTATCCACCCATGTCTGATTCGCAACGGTAGTGGTGGGGCTACCGGATAAAGCTAGTACTGACGTCCGTTTGCGGACACTGTTCGGCGCGTGGACCGTAGTACGGCAGAGCTGCTCGAGATCTTCGGTCGCTACCTCCACAGTAGCCTTCTCCACGTGGACTCCAACAACCATAGGTGGTTCCATCGTTGCCTGTGAGATCATCTGCTCCGAGCAAGATCTGCTCAGCCGGCGAGGAAGCAAGTCACTCATTGCCTTCGAAATGGTGCCAAGCGCTGAGCCATTGTACACATGTGTGACAAGGTGATCGCCCTTGATTTCTTCATCATCATCATCGTACTTACTCGGCACTATAAACGATTCGAAACTGTCATACTAGAGGAAAATCAATTACATTGAAAAGTGTGGCATGAATTGCCACGCCACGCACCGCTTGCTGAGCTTGATAGAAAGGCACACGTGATCCAAATGAACTAAGAGCCGAGTCCTTCCCATCGGTTGGAGCCGACAGCTGCATCCCAGGCAAATGTCAACCGCACATGAACATATAAAGATTTTGTCGCGTGGGCCAGACGAAGTAAATTCTTACCTCACCGAAGCGCGTCACTGAAACGCTGCCGCCTCTGCGCCGTGTGCACGTGGCACTGTTTGTGGACAACGTGGGCCTGATATCGGCGATTGGCTCGTCCGTTGAATCTGCCTCTAAAGCGGGAATGCTCTGACTTCCCTGCGCACGACGTTCGCATTCTTCCTCAACTTGGAGGAATAGCTATCGATGTCCACATTAAACACGTGCATTCAAACGAGTTGAAACTTGATTACCTTTTCTAGGGGTACCATCCGTTCGTCCATCCGTGTCCTCTCCGTATGACGAGGGTAAGAAGGAGCCCGAGCCCAGCGGTACGAAGGTCTATGTGTGAGATGAAGAGAAACCAGGGGACCTGCGAAACGTGAGCGGCTGTAAAGGGACGCGGTGGATTATATAATCACAACTATCGCCACATAAAAGTGGTTGAAACGCAATGCGCTCACTTAGAACATGACATTGTGGCACACCCTTCTCACACCCGGGTGTCCGTTACCCGCATCTTGTGGTCTTTCGTCGCAGCACGTTCCTTCCAAACTTAGCTTGAAACTATACTTCAATTACATAAAACTCGATCGACCGCATACACCGTTCAGGAGGTGGAAACTATCAAATATTCAGCCGCAGAATTAGCAGGCGAGTTGATACAACGACTCGGTTTTCATCTAGAAATTCCTAGGAGTCATAGTGCTCCTACGGCTCTGCCCGTCTAGAAGACGTAAAGCCATTCAGTCACGCGCATATATGCATGAGCGTAACCCATGTACGTAAATGCTTTACAGCCGACTTGCAAAAGCCAAGCAAAATCTGAATCTGAATTCTGACACGCATGCATACATAGCACAATAGCCGAAGTTATCTGGAATCTTCTATGAAGATACCAGCGCAACTGTGTTTTAACTCAGTGCCATGTACATTACGAACCAGGTACCCACACTGTCAGGGAAATAGCGGGCTTCCCGAGCTTGCTTAAACTTTGACCCTGGGGCGCTGCATTTCCTTGCATTCGATACAAGTCATTTAAATGTTTGCGGGAATGTACTTCATGCGTCGGTTGAGGTCTTTGTCAAATCGCGTACAGACTCGTCGGACGGCTTGATGTAGTGTGTAAGTAACAAATGATTGCACGCTAAATTCTCTGACAGGTGACTAGTACCAGAAGCATATTAACGAACAATACGCCATCTCTGCAAACCGAGAGCAATCAGTATTGGGTCCATCCAACACTAAGGCGTTTGCAAGCGCCCAAGAATAAGGACGTACCAATTCACCTACTACTATCATATCGCAATTTTGAAAACCCTTCCACACCTTTTTCAGAAAAAGTTTTGCCCTGTTCCCTATTTATTGTGGCGCCTCGATCGTCTGGAATGCTTCCCAACTGCAACCGTCAAAGCTCAGTTTACAAATATTTGAATTCTGGCGCATAGCGCGATACCCGATAATAGCCTGGTTGCTACCATCAGATACCAACGTGACTTACTAGCCTCAACTGACCCCCTGTTACGTCCATATACCTGTATTACGGACAAGTTACCCACTGTGGAACTAACTTTTTAAGGTCTGTCATGCGTCGGCTGTTGTTGAAAATTGTGCTCAGGCACATAGGGCCAAGGCACAGATCTCGAAGAATGATGAATTCTGGTTGCGCACGAAAATTGCTGTGATAAGACAGGCGATCGGCAAGAGCGGCGCCAATGGATTGGTTTTGTCCTGGTTTGGAGCACCATGCGCAAGAGGAACGTAACACGACAAAATTGGAGTTATGATTATCGACGGCTTCTGATTCAGACATTTGGGCACTTCGCGAAATACGCGGCGGTATACTACTAACGAGTTAACAGTATCGCCGTAAGGACGAACACGTTATCTCTGGCCGCCGATACTCGAAGTCTTCTGCCACTGGTAAGCGTGTCGTTGGTCGAATGACCGAAATCAGCATACCATTTTCGTCTGTCACTGTTTGCTTAATTCTCTTCACACGCCTATCGTATGCGCGGTAACGGTTCTGAAAGAAGAGTTTCTTGCATGCCTCATCGGCTTCGCGAAGCATAGATTGTTCGTCCGGTCCAGGTCAGCGTCGCACTTATAGGGCCGAACGGAGAAGTTTGGAAAGAGGAAGAGGATGACGAAGAAGAACGGAAGGCGAATGATCATGGTGTCGATGAGTCGTGAGGCGTGTGACCAGCACTACTGTGAATTATATTGCCAACACAGCTTCCCATCAAGCTATGATGGATGCGAAGACGAATTCCGGAGTAGCTGGAAAATGATGAGGGGATTCTTACGTTAGAGAACTCCTCATTGCATTTCACATATGAGCATATAGTGAAGTGCGAAATATTTATGAGAGCGTTCGGTTATGTGTATTGGCGTCTTATGCGCGGGATCCCAACCGATTGGACTAAAGCAGTCAAATACTCGTTTAGCGTCGTATTCGCTATCAACGATCGGAGGTGAGGAAAGCCTGGGTACTGGACCACTGTGCTCTCCGATAGCCAGCTTGTGTCAAAGGTGAAGTGATACTTGATGCGTGGCGATTCAAACATTCACCCGCACCTCGTATTCGGACCCGCGAAATATTGGTCGTATCAAGCAAACGATTGAGGCCAAGGACATACCATTCCCGTCTGTTGCTGTTTGCAACATTCAAACATATTTTTCAATAGCTCCCCCATTCCCGGCTCGTTCCCGGTGTCCGGGAGCTGCTCTCAAGTCGTTTCTGAGCTGTCTTAACTTTTGTATGACGCTCCTCATACAATTATCGCCTTCCTTGCTACCAGAGTTACGGAAGAAATGTAGACATATAGAACCATTTGGAAAGTGAGAGGATAACGAAGCGAAAGTTCATGGTGTCGATGTTACGAAGCGATTTATTGCATTCTACAAATAGGTTAATCCCGCCGCAGCTTGCTTCGAGCCGCACGAAATCCTCATGAAAGCTCAAGCTCAAGGCCGCAGGTGCACGAGGCATTTTATCTGGTAAACAAACAACTCAGTTAATTAAGCCAGGCGGTCAAATTGTATGATTTAGGGTCTGCCAGGGTTTGCGCGGCGCGATGATATTAGTATGCGGCAGGCATCAACAGTTAAAGGTGCCGGTAACTGAAGATTAAAGTTCCATGCGTCGCTCACATGATCCGCTGTCATTCCAACTGAATTGCTATATAAGCGGGACCCCGGAACATCAGATGCATCAATACAGAGGCTACTAGAGCCCTGACCAGACTCATTCGGACAAATGAAGTCGACGAAACGGACGATTTGGCGAAAAATGAATTAATGATGGGTCCACGGTTCCGACATCATCCAACTGCTGTAATATTCAGGGAGATGTTGAACGCGTAAGCCATTCTGACGCTGATATGCCTGGTAAAACTAATGGCAATCCCTTCCAAAATTTCTGCCCCGATGTGTCACATCCCCACCCATCTCCGCGCATAAGTTTCACGCGTTAAGGAGCTGTCGCTTGATAAACGGTCACGCAGCTTTAACGTGAAATTCCATTATATACTTTGCGTAGAGCGAGCCTCGGCACATGATCCATATCACCAAAGTAAGGGCATTGACGAATAGTATATCATGATCAACATATGATACACAGGGATGACATTTGCAACACCATGTTGGGCTTTTCGGCAAGGGAAAAAATTTGGACAAAACCTGCGTCGAGATCCAAAATCTGACCTAGCCTCCATAGGGATGCTATGTAACCCCGTGATTAATCGTTGATGCCTGGAACAGTGGAAAATCCGAAAACATTCATCTGCATCCCGTATTTTCGCGCAATACACTCTACTAATTGGTAAACAATCATCGATCAAGCTTCAAGCTTCAAGACCAACACAGCACATGCATCCATTTTTATCACGCGATTCTATTATTCTCTGGTCCTGCCAGTGGTGTGTATATTTTCGTCCATATCTTGGGGCACGGGATTAGAGTAAAGACGGAAGATCCAAATATTGACAGTGGTTCAGTCCGGTTTATGTGGGCCGCCGTCGAGATGACGGCAAGAAAAAGTATGTGCAAGAAAGGGTGTAGATGTACTAGAAGAGGACGAAGGGAATGAATCTTTAATGCTTTGCAAATCATTTTATAAACGACTACCATCACATGCGGAGAAAAAAGCTTATCACCAAACCCGTGAACAATATGAATTCAAGCGTTGCCATGTACTAATCAGATGGTGAGATGTTACGCTTGAGTTGCTCAGGCTGGTGAAGTAGTAATATCGCACCTTACAAACAGATCAGAATACTTGAGTCACACAAAACCCCTTCGCACAAAGCCGCCAAAGCTGTGGTCACGTACACATAATACTGAAGCCAGCGTACACGAGGCGCCTCATCCGATACTCGATCAACGGGAATTACTCATGCTTGTCCAATCAAACCGGCCAAATACTACTTCAGTTTGATCGAGCACACTGCCAAAGGTGCCGCTGAGGTTTCCATGCGACTCAATATGATCCGCAGTCATTCCAACTGAATTGCTACAAGGAAGGTTTAGATATATATCATCCTGACTTGGCGGCGACCCAACTGGCATCACAGCAGCCATCATGTACACGTCGTTTGGTGCTGAAGAGCGAAATGGGGGGCACAAGCAGCAAAATGGAACGCCAACGGGTTCTCAGCGGGCTAAAGTAGGTCGCAACCAAACTAGAACTACGTAGTATCCTCATGTCTCGCACTTTACAGGATGAATTCATTCTGCTCGACGATGCACACCAGTTAACCAACAAGCAAAAAGCTGACCATGAGTTATGCACCGCCCCAATATTGACGGCGGAGGCATACACTGCAGTTGGTGGTGACAAATTCATACGTCAATATGGTGTCTTCGGCAAGGTCATTGAAATTGGGTCAGTCATGGTTTCCACGACGATGGTCATGTTGCTTACTAGTGGTGGCACGTCTAGTTCCAATGACAGAATACAGATCCCGAAAGACGGACGATTATACTTGAACACGGTAAACAGTTACACGTCCAGTCCGTGTTTTGCGCTGATATATCTGAATAGAACACCCCCTTTTCGGCCGTAGTCTGTGGAGTCCAAGGCTCAGGAAAGTCACATACTGTTTCCGTTATGCTAGAAGATATGCTTGTGCCTGACTGCTCACTCATCGGTCATCTCCAGCAACCACTTGCAGGTTTAGTTCTACATTATAGCAATGGTGGTCAAAATACGCTTCCCAGTGAAGCGGCATATATTGGTGTCCCGCGCTTTAATGGAATCAAAGCACCTCAAGTGGACGTCTATGTCCCAAAATCGTCCCTAAATACTCTCAAGGGCGCGTACGCTCATCTCGGCACAAATATCAAGGTTCAATCGCTCTACTTTGACGAGAACGAACTAGATGCAGAGGCATTCCTGAGCATGATGGCCGTTGAATCTCTCGAGTCCGCGCCGCTATATATGCAAACAGTCATGGTGTGTCCTCAGTCATATGCATTGCGCGCTGTCGTCAACTCAAGTTCCAGTCGATCTTGCGGGACTTGGGCGAACAGTTTACCTTTACACGTTTTCAACAGAAGCTTAATACGCATGATTTCAGCCCCACACAGCGCGCAATGTTGGATCAGAGAATGGCATTACTCAACTCGTTCGTGTCCAAGATTCCACGAAAATCACGGTTTTCTCAGGGCCGTCTGACAATCATTGACCTTTCGGATCCTTTTATTGATGCGTCATCGGCTTGCAGCGTGTTTGAGATCATTGTTCGTCTCTTTGTACGCGCCAAGATCGAAACGGGAAAAGTGATTCTAGTCGATGAGGCACATAAGGTTTGTCTGTCTTGACTACTGTTGTACAGCTCAGATAATTCTCCCTAGTACCTCGAACAAGGCACAACGAACGGACTCGTCAAATCTCTGTTAAAATTGATAAGAGAACAACGTCATCTAGCAATGAGGGTACTTGTAAGCACCCAAGGTAGTACATCCACTTTCTTGATTAGTTCGCTTGTCTTACTTGATGTTCTTTCAGAACCAACTGTGATTCCACCTGTGATATTGGATCTATGTTCAGTCATGGTATTGCATCGGTTCTCATCACCGGAATGGTGGCAACACTTGAGACGTCATATATGCGCGCAAATATCTCAGGGTGATGCTTTTGATAAGATTGTTGGACTTGAGGTGAGAATTGGCTATGATTTGGGGACAATATGTCTGATCGATGATTCTCAAGACTGGTCAAGCTATGGTTTTGTCACCGTCAGGCCTGACGACAAATGACGAGGATAAATCTCTTATCCTGCTCAGGCGGTTATACGTTTTGATGAAGACTCGAAAACGGGTGACTCTCGATGGCGGAACATCCGCCCTTGCCGTTGGTTCAACAAAGATTCCATAGTTTGTAGTTCTGGTTATTGTACAACTTGAAATATTTTCGTTCTTTAACTTTTGCGCGAAGCCAGACCCGACGCCCTCAGAGGATGAAAGGTGCAAGAAATTCATGTACGCGCCTAGAGAATCAAATGCAAGGATCCTCAACCTTTGCAACTGATTGTGGCGGGGTCACCTGGAAACATAGATTATCGAAACAACAAGTGGCATTCTATTAGGGTTCATCTGATGATGGATGGCAATTACTCTTGATTAAGTAGGGGATCTAGACGTTTTGATAATATGTTGTGTTGAGTTCAACAACTGCTACCGGTGTAGCAGCTTTTTTATAACACGTATAGAGTGAACCACGGCTAAATATATCTGTCAGTTGAGTAACATAACGCATACCCCTTGATGCTCGCGCCGTGTGCTAGACGGTAAATAGAATGTTTATCAGACATCGAGTACCTCCACGATGAGGTATATCTAAGAGCGTGCGTACATGAGCGCGATTGTCTGGAAATGACCTCTATATCCAATGCTTTAATATTTCGGGCTCGTCCGAATGCGTGTTCCCGAAAGGCGAGACCGCTTAATTGCCGCGAACTCCTTTCCGCAATCCAAGCTGGGAGCGAACGTGCGTAGCGAACGTGCGTACCAGCATCAAGGTGCAAACACCGCATTCCAGGAGTCTATATTTGACGGTTCTGGGACTTTGCTCCGATGGTTACATAGCAGGCGATATCGACTATCGGAGTTCCAGATCGATGTAACTCTCTTCATTCGAGTACTTTAAGCCGACAGAAGGCCCTTCCATTACACCACTTAACGTTAAGTGACATGGCCACTCGACACAAGGATTACTACTTCGAAAACGTTATCTTCCAGGTATATCAGCTGGGTCTAGTAAGCTCGTAACAGTGCTTATTCGATGGTTGACAGGTGGAAAATCAGTTGTTCAAAGTTCCGCGTCACTTGTTCCTCCAAGAATCAGAGATTTTTAGGGATATCTTCAGCTGTCCGGTACCTAAAGGGGCGCACCCAGACGGTCTTTCAGACGAGCAGCCTCTGCATCTTCGTGGTATAGCGGCCAAAGACTTCGTCCTATTGCTTCGGTGTCTCTATCCTATCTTGTGAGTCTGCTTCTGATAAGCGTTACCACATCGCTAACACCCCGAATCTAAATATAGGCAGTTCTCGGGGAACCCGCAGATGCCTACTTTTGAAACGGCAGAGGAGTGGGCAGCGGTGCTCGAACTCGCCAGCCGGTTTGAAATGCCAAACGTTAAGCAGTTAGCCAAGGAAAACTTGCTACCCATTCTCACAAGCAACCCGGCATTGCAAGTATACTTGGGGAGGAAACATCATGTCAGGGAGTGGGTATTTTCCGCTCTTAATAGACTGATACAACGTGCAGAACCCCTCAACAAGGAGGAAATTGAAATGATTGGTCTTGACGATGGGTTGAAAATCATGGCATTACGGGAAACGTGCATATATGATCCGTATAATTGTAGATGGACAAGAAGAGAAAGAGGATACACACCGATAGACTTTACTTCAGCCATTCGCCAGAAGTTCAATCTCTAGAGGCATTCTGACATTGAGAAGAAATGTACTAGTAGAGTCGTCACGGTCACTTAGAGTAATGTTACCGTCACACATCGTCACACACTCGGTTCAAAATGTCAACTTCAAAAGGCGTGGCTCGCGATGATGAGTTCTACTTCCAAGACGTTGTTTTCCAGGTGAGGTTGTTGATTCAGCTAACAGAAGAATCTTATCTTGCATAGGCGGAGAATCGGCTGTTTAAAGTTCCTCGTCACGTCTTTCTGCAGCAGTCCCAGGTCTTCCGAGATATGTTCTCCTTACCTGTACCTCAGGATACCAAGCCAGAAGGCATGAACGATGATTCGCCTTTGATACTCAGTGGAGTCAGAGCTATAGACTTTTCTCGACTACTCCGATATCTGTTTCCAGTAAAGTGAGTATCCTGTATCTAACCCAGTCCAAACTGACCGTTTTGTGGTAGGCAAATCTCTGATTCATTCCCATTGAAGACGCTTGATGAATGGACATCCGTTTTTAAACTCGCTGCGCTGTGGGAAATGGAAGATGTAAAGGCAAACGCCATAGAACAGATGACTCCATTGCTCAAGAAGTTACCCGCCAAGCAGGTCAAATTGTCGCTTGAATACGCTGTCGAGAAATGGTTAGTACCTGGCCTCAATCGACTAGTGCAACGCGAGGAGCCCTTGGACAAGAATGATGTTGAAATGATCGGTTGGGATTATGCACTTAAAATCATGGTCCTTCGCGAAGACTGTCATCTTTCGCCTGAATGGTCTATTGAGCGGCGAGGCGAAGTTTCAATGGATTGCTCTAAGGAAATCAGGGTTCGTTTCAACATCAGGGATTAGTATGTTTGGAACGTCAAACGGTTGATAAGGGCTGGGCCCTGGAAGGATAGCAATACAGTGTTAACTAATTGTTCCCTCGATACTCACGAATCTCAGAGCGTCCAGAAATGTTGCCACGCATCATGCATCATGACTCACCTTTTCATGAAATCTTGTCTGTTGCACACCTCGAAAATGTTTGACGATTACTGGACTACAGTTTGTCCACGCATGGTCCATGAAGATTTGTGTGATAACGTGGCAGTTATATATGCTTCCCCGCAGCAGCACACGAAAGAAAGATTGCAGACTGCCACACGCAGGTTACACGCACAGAATTCCTCTGCCTTGTGACTAATTTATATTGAACCTTATCCGCAGTCGATCTATCGATCGCTCGGACGAAAGGTATATTAACTGTGCAACATAAAAACGTGGGCGAGTCTAAGTGACCATGGCAGCGGCAACGACAACAGTCCTAGTCATCCGCGATGAAGAATTTTACTTTCAAGACATCATTTTTCAGGTTCGCAGGAGCCTGCCGCGTACTTTAAATATATTAACACTACTCCTCCCATTTATAGGTGGAAAATCGGTTGTTCAAAGTACCACGTTATGTCTTCCTGCGAGAATCCCAGGTCTTTCGAGATCTGTTCTCGTTGCCAGTGCCGGAGGGCTCCAAACCAGATGGCATATCTGATGCCCGGCCGTTGAAACTTGATGGGATCAAGGCATTGGATTTTTCTCGGTTGCTCAGACTCCTTTTCCCACAAAAGTGAGTATACTACTATAATGCATACCCGAGCGTATACTAATCGATAGCCTGAATGAAGGCCAGACTCCGAAACTTTGCCGCTTAAGACCCTGGACGAATGGACGTCCGTTTTCAAATTAGCGGCGCAATGGGATATGGAAGATGTAAAGGCGAAGGCGGTGCAGATGATCACACCACTTCTCGAAAATGCGCCAGCGAAGCAGGTCAAGATGGCGTTGGAACATGGCGTCGATGAGTGGTTGGTGCCTGCTCTTAATCGATTGGTGCAGCGTGAAGAACCTATGGATAAAACCGATGTGGATTTGATTGGCCTGGACTTTGCACTCAAAGTTATGGCTCTTCGTGAAGATTGTTTCTACAACACCAATAACAACAATACTTGGAGTATTAAGCGGCGAGGAAAGGTTTCAATGGATACGTCCAAGGAGATTAGGATTCGTTTCAATATCCGACAGTAGTCGCATTTCGTACATACAAAGTATCCGCATACGATCACGATCAGAATGTTTTTGCAAAATACACGAAGCAATTTTGAACAGTGATTTTTATCAGAGTCGGTTTGCAAGTGGTGCCAATCGTCCTATCTTATCTTCCTTTCCATAAAGCAACGTACTCGTCGGACGAACTGTCTACACGCGATATACACATGTCCAGCACATCGTATCTTCCTTTCTAATCCAGATATGTATCTCAACGACTTTAAAAACTCGACGTTAACCTGTGTTGACACCGAATCGACCGATGTGTATTGGGTCGTGCGTCCTGTACATTTTTCTCACAACGTGTATTTTGAGGTGAAGGATGCAATCGCGTCAAATACGACAGCTGACTCTTGTCATGGCAGGTCGGGTGTACCCTTTTCAAGTTCCCGAAAGATTATCTAGCAAATTCCAACATTTTCAGTCGGCTTTTAAATCAAGAGCTATTGAAGAAAGAGGCTGAAGAAGTAGGGATAAGTGGAGACGGATCACTAGAAAATCCTTTCGAATGTACCAAAATCAATAGGCAGGTGCTCGAGTCGTTCCTCAGTTTCATGAGAACAAGGTTCGTTCTATATCTGAAGATCCCATGTATTTGACAAATTAGTTACAAACAGGATTTTCTGTTCGGGACGTGCGCTTATCGAGAAGAAAAGTTGGATAGATATCTTGGAGATATCGTACCTATGGCAAATGGTAGACGTGCACAAGTTGGTTCTTCGTCGGTTGAACAAAATTGGATTGGATGCAATCGAAAAGTTGGAAGTGGTGAAGCGATACGGCATCAAAGAGAAAGATTGGAGTCTTCCTCCTATTCGAGAATTAGTGAGAGCAGGTAAAAGGCTTGGGGCCGCTGATGCGCAACGAATTGGTATTGACATGGCGTTGCGCATCAGTAGGGTACAGGGTATGGTGCTTGAGCATCCAATCATGATGGCCACTGATCATTACTTTGGTTCAAAAGAGATATCGTTATTAGATGTTTACATACTGAGAGAATTCCCCAACCTTTTCTAGAGACATAATCAGCATATTGTTGTATTATTCAATCATCATCGTGGTTAAAAGTATATTTGAAACCTATTGCGCGAATGTTATCATTGGAACGAGGATGTTCATTATTCAAGAGCAAATACCGGAAACCTGCGGAACCTTGGTAAGCGCTGGAAGCTGTCATCTTGACAGCATCCGGATGAATAACCTTCAGAATCACCAGAATAACCCGACTATGTTATCCAGTTCCTGACATTTGGATTCTTCTATAACGAAGGGACGAGCCCAGGCTCTCGTAGTAGCCAGCTACGTCTGTTGGCGAGTGCCATTGCGGCGATGAAAGTCTGGCAGGTGCCAGTTGTTCTGGATATTCCGCGGAATACCCGACATCACGGCGATTCGGATTGGGATTCGCTGTCGCTAGTTCTTACATAATTGGGTTTGGTTCTACCACCCAACTTCCTTGAAGCCTCAGCTACTTTTTCTCCTTCATATTGATATAGAAGACAGTAGAAAGTCCTGTTTTGTGAATGGGAGCTCGAACGAATCCAGCACCCTACTGGTGGTGCGTAAATTAGTGTAATAACGTAACATCAGGAGTTACTTAAAGTTATGCTGAGTAGCATGAAAGAAGGCAAGAAGTGTGGAATCTGTCGGTCAGCTGCCGGCCATGGGTGAGGCCATATGGTATATGAAGCCGGAAGCCCTAAGATATCTAATCCGCACTCGGCTCTCTATCCGTGACGGGTGATAATGGCAACGCCGATACCAGCCATCCACGATGAAGAGTTCTACCTCCAGGACATCATCTTTCTGGTTTGTGTAAAAACGTTATTATTTTCTGTTTCCATGAATCCTCTTTCCTTGCTTGTAGGTGGAAAACCGACTATTCAAGGCCCCTCGCTACGTTTTTCTGCAAGAATCGCAGGTCTTTCGAGATATGTTTTCACTGCCTATGCCAGACGGTTCCAAAGCGGATGGCACATCCGATGACCATCCACTGAAACTTGATGGAGTCAAGGCATTAGACTTTTCTCGGTTGCTTAGATGCCTGTTTCCGGTAAAGTGAGTATACTACACTACCTATCTGAGCGTGCGCTAATCAATAACGTACAATGGCATGAAACATCACCACTCAAGACGCTGGACGAATGGATGTCAGTGCTCAAACTTGCTGCGCAATGGGATATGGGAGATATCAAAACAAAGGCGGTACAACAGATCACACCAATGCTCGAAAATGCGCCAGCGAAGCAGGTCAAATTGTCATTGGAACATGGTATCGATGAGTGGTTGCTACTTGGCCTCAATCGATTAGTGCAGCGCGAAGAACCCTTGAATAAAAACGACGTGGATATGATCGGCCTCGATTATGCTCTCAAAGTCATGACTCTTCGAGAAGAATGTTGCCTCAGCCAGATCAGTAAAGGTGAAGAATGGTGTGTTAGGCGGCGGGGAAAGGTTTCCAGGGATATGTCCAAGGAAATTAAAATTCGTTTCGATATCCGATAGTTCTATATGACAATCTGTATGTGTCCCATTCCATATAGACTACACATATGCGCCATTGTTGAATGTCATTGCGATAACATATTTTTTCTAATCCTTGTTAGGCATGAGCGCTGATAGGATTAGTCACCTACTGCAGTTAGGCCATGATTCGCACGTACAGCACGTTGCGTCTGCCGTCAATAATGCGCCTTGAAGACCCACCACCAACTTATAATTATATGGGCAGCTCCCCGGAAGATACGAATGAACACCCCGAACATTTCACTCGAGATGTGTATTTCGAGGTAAAGCTACTGTTATAGCACTTGAAGACTCGTGTGTGTGACAACCGATTCTCGCAATGGCAGGTCGAGGGTACCCGCTTCAAATTCCCGATATACTACCTAGACGGTTCTTCAGTTTTCAAGCGGCTCATCAACGGAGAGCTGCCCGAGAAAGAAGCTTACAAGTTAGGGATAACCGGGGACGGGATAAGGGAAAATCCCTTCCAATGCACGAAGATCAAGAAAGAAAGGCTCGAATCGTTCCTTGGCTACCAGAAATCAAAGTACATAATATTTCATCTGCAAAGATCATCTATCCTCATATATGATATATTTTTTATGATAAAAAAAACAACAGGATTGTCAATTCGCAATTTCCAAATATCGGGAAACAGGAATGGCTTGACATTCTGGAGATATCACACTCATGGGAAATGAAGGACGCGCACAAAGTAGCTATTCAGCAGCTGAGCCCAATCATAACGGATCCAATTGAAAAATTGGAATTGGTGAAGCGGTACGATATCCAGGACAAAAATTGGCGTCTTATTCCGATACAAGAGCTGGTAAAGGAGGATAAGAGGCTTACGGAGGCTGACATGCAACGTATTGGGGTTGATATGACATTGAAAATTTGTAGGGTGCAGGGCATGGCTGTTGAGCATCCCAAAACCGAATTCGTGTCCACCATGGGTCGCCTCTTCGGTTCAAAGTGGGGTTCCTTGGATGTTTACATACTGAAAGAGTTTGCCGATCTCGCATGAAATTGTAACCAGCGTACCAGTGTACCTTGTAGTATTAGTTATGCCTTCATTCAATCAGTCTGATAGTTTATTCCTGAGCACATGTAAAGTCCAGGTGGTATTCGCATCATTTCAGAGTTAGAACTACTGAGCAGATGTCAGAGAATATGTAAATGGGACGAGCATAGTACCAATTAGTAATTGGAAATCCACGGGACCTCCACATAATGTCGTTGGAGCTGTTATCTCAGCGGCTTTCAATTAAAGTCATCTGGATAACCGTTCTCCGTCGACATCACGAAGGTGTCTCCACGACAAACTCATCGGAATGATGCGAAGAAAGGAATGACCCAATACTCGCATCATTTGATGATTGTGAACGAGCCAGAGTATCTAATTTATGATCATCTCCAGAATCAATGTACTCGAGTGGTGACATGTCCTCTGAATCGCCAACGCTCCTCGACACTTGAGGCCTTGGGTTCGTAACAGTGATAGGAATGACCACCGTACGCTCTTGATGATGCCTGCGTAACTCTCGCAGTTGGCTTCGTAGAGTCCTGAAGCCATCCATGATGTCTCTGTTCTCCTGACGACGGGCGTTGTCACGGAGATAAAAGTCTTTAGCCAGTAAATCAAGTTTACGCGCAATATCTCTGTAATCGGGTCGACGTCGTTTGGAAGCCCTCGGAGCTTGCTCTGGTGCGCCTGATAAGGGCTCTGGAATAATTGAACTGGAATCAGGCAGAATAGTGCGCGTCCTAGGCGAAACAGGAGGTTCAGCCAAAGGATGCTTATGTGTATCGTTAGCAAGACAGAAGATGTACGGACGTAAGGAAACGTGCCCATGTAGATGCACGATTGCGATTGGGAAATGAGGCGAAGGATGAACCAGACGCACTTGACAGCGTGATGGTTGACACGACACTGGAAGAGGGAGAAGACAGAGATGACGGTGTCGTGAATGACGAGGAGTCGGGGTAATCTAGCCTCTGGAATGGAACTGTCCTACTAACGGACGTCATTGATGGCGAAGGTCGCAGTAGAGACGAGTCGTAAGAAACGTCCGTCTCATTGTCGCTTGCACATATCATGGCCGTCTGGAAGTTGAACATGAGGTTTCGAGCGAGGCGAGTGCAAGCGTGAGCGTATCCATCGTGGATTCGTCGTGGGGTTGGTCCTCCTCCTTACCCGATGAGCCAAATAAAACCAAAGCATCAACCGACACCGTTGGACATTTGGCCATGCGCATTGCCACAGGTTACATCCCCCACGCGCTCTACGCCATCGCTGTCACTTCCATCTCCATTCATCTCGTCAACAAGCGGAGAGTTTTCGAGGATGAAAAAGCCAGCGTCAACGCGCGCATTTCCATCTTAGAGTCCATAGCTCAACAGTCGCGCTCCGGAAATCCTGCCGACGAGGAGCTCGAGCGGCTTAAACGGCTGGCGAGGCCACCAGTCAAGGTGAATTCAACATCGACTAGCAGTGGAGAGGGGATCTCGTGGAAGGAGGTTATGTTTGGCCGGAGACGGCCGGAGAGCGAGGAGTTGAGTCATTGGGAAAAGAAGGACCTGGAGAAATGTACTGTTCGGCTGGATCATCATAACTTTTTTCTTTCTGACTTTGCTCTAGTCCGAGTAGAAGTGGATAAGCCATGACACACCGACAAGTGGTCCTCTCGACAAAACTGAAGTATTATCAGCGTCAAGAAAGAGACGCAACATGACGGTCATGACGCTCGTATCACACGTCTCACAGACAAGCCAGAATTAAGGATTTCATTATATGATAACGAGGTTATAGCACATTAGTATTGTATGCAATTATATTCACCATAGATTCATCCAGTTCATTTCAATTCGTTGCAAAACCGTTAATTAGCACTTGATAATATCAGCAGCCTGGAATGACAATCAGCATTTGCGCATCACGAGCGTGAAGTAAAATCACCTTTTCAGCAATCGCATATACCGTCGCTTGGGTGTGGGCAGAAATGTGAATGGGTACTATTGATGCGTCGACCACCCGTAAGTTGGCTGTACCGTAGACCTTCAGAGTGCTGTCAACCACTCCTCCATCCTCCCGTGGCAGCATCGACGCCGTTCCAATAGGGTGGTACATCGTCTGAACTGAGTTTCTGATCCACTCCTTGATCTGTTCGTCCGTCTGGACTTCCGCCCCGGGCAGCATCTCCCTTCGGCCGATAGCCCTCATTGGGCCAGTCTCTCCAACTCTTCGAACAAACTTCACGGCATCGACCATCATGTCCATGTCGATTTCGTTGTCGAGGGCGCGGTGATCAATAACGGGAGAGGCAGATGGGTTAGATGATCCTATGTGCACCGAACCACGCGAGAAGGGGTGCAAGAGACAGACGAAAAATGAATAGTAATGTTTTCCTGGTTTTGGAGCAGTGCCAGGTGCGGGTAAGCATCCTGGGAACGGTGCGAACCTGGAGGAGTTTGATAAACAAAACTTGTTGCTCAAGACGGAACTTACTCTAGGTGAGGAACGTTGGATTTGATCCATTCCTTTTGTTTCTGAATCGTCTTGAATTCCGCGCGGCCACCGGGGGTCAATGATTCAACGCTCTTGGCGTATCCTTCCTCATCGGCGAAAGTGGATACAGGTACGTAAGCAAAGCTGGCGGTTACGAATGATGACAGCATTCCAAGCTTTGATTCTTGACTACAATACAATGCGATCAGTTTGGCGTTTAATGTCATCTTGGTGAGGCTTACTAAAGCATCCATTCCTGACCAGCGCGGGCAGGGTCAGCAAGTAGAACTTCGAAGGAATCGATCTTTTCGTCCATTTCTCTTGTGTATGGGACCCAGAAGTGATCCTCTGTCATGCATAACGTCAGATTGACGATGATCATGGGTGGATGAGCACGTACGAAGGTTTTGACCGACGCCTGGCAAATCATGAAGGCAAGTGACTCCATTGGCTTCGAGAATCTCTTTGTTGCCAATTCCAGATAACTCTAAGATCTGAGGCGTTTGGATGGTACCTTTTCGAGAATAATCAGCATTTTTCAATGCTGACCAAATGGTTCAACTTACCTCCACAAATGATGACTTCCTTCTTTGCAGAGACGGTATAGGTATCACCATCCTTGATGTATTGCGCACCAATTGCAACCAAGTTATCTTCGCGCGTTTCGTTGTCAAACAAGACCCGAGTGACGTGTGCGCCGGTTATAACGTGTAAGTTACTTCTGCCCTTGTTCGGTTGGTAGTATGCCTAATAACCATAGACGTAAGACTTTCTGTTCTGTTTGTCCGAAGAAGGCACCGAACCGATGCAGAAGAGCTTCTGATAACTTCGGTTGGGTGAATGCTCTGATAAGCACCCTGAATACCGGCGTTTTCGCCCGAAACCTGCAACGACAGCTCAGAGCCTCCTCAAAGATGATATCGGTGAAATACTTACGCCGTCAGGATTGCATTGGACTCCAAAAGAGGATTCAAGCGTCGAACGGAAAGGCGAAGCTGTCTCGCTGACCCATCTCGGAACAGTGACTTGGAGAGGTCCCTCGGTTCCATGTACGTTTGGATCAGGAGTAATGCAAACGTTTGATAGTTCCTCAGAGCTTGCCGTGAAAGTCTCTGACTAGTAGGATGTCACTATATGCGTTTTGAATAGATCATTTATCATACCTTTTTGAAGTATTTAAGTAATGATTGCCAGTTCCAGCCTGGCGAACCGAGAGATTCCAAAGCTTTATACAATGTCGGTAAATTGCCTTTCGTGTGAACTGATAATCAACTAACCATCGTATTCTTTCGCATTTCCACTATGACGAATTAGTATTTCCAACTGAAAGCAATATCATGCCAACTCACCGAGAGATACCCATAATATTCAACTGATACGGCATTAGTATGACGACAAGGACTATGATTTTACTCCTTACAATACTGGATCCGCCCAAACCCTTGCCGCTGTAGTAGGATTAGAACAGAAGCTAGAGAAATATGACACGACACTAACCGATTAATCATAATTTGACGGCCATTCAACTGAGGTTGTGGGGAAGTGGAAAAAGACCAGTCGATTTCCGGGTTGCCCAGGTTCTTCATAGCGAAACCTGAAGTTTTTATCTCAGCATACAAGAGGGATGTCAAAAGGTCATGAGGCATACCCGGTATCATAGTGTCGACATTCGTAGATTGGTCTTTGCCAGCTTCGATGATGCATACGCTAAAGTTGGGATTTTCTGAGAGGCGTGCTGCGACGACAAGCCCGGCTGTGCCACCACCGACGATAACGTAGTCAAAAGCTGCAGAAGAAGACATGATAGGAGAGATGCTATGATGCCGTTTGGCCTGTCACTGCTGGTACTTAAGTGTTCGCTCGTGTCAGGGTAGTCATCTGTCAAATAGCTGATCTGATGTGAAGATGGATGGAATGCTATACTCGGCGCTCACAGTGCTGTACCGCATTGTACCGCACTTTTCCCCATGGCTCAACAAGCTTTCTAAAGAAGAGGGCTAAGTTGAGCTCGTTAGTTGTCATGGGAAACGACTCGACATTGTTCCATATACGGTTATATTGTTAGCGTTTTATTGTTGATAAACACTAATTATTATTAAATTAAGGGTAACGCGCAACGACTCGAGCTAACCTTCAGCGAACAAATACCGGTAAATACAGATCACTTACGTTTAACGTTCATGACCTCGATATCCACCTTAGCACAATGAATGCGGCGTAGTACTGAAAGACGCTTGATCACGCATTTCAGAACTGGAAAGTTGTCAGCGACAAACACGCCCATATACATTTTAAACGCCCTTTTTGGGGAAGGGCCTGTCCGTGCGTTTGGCTGCTAGACACTCACTACCAGTTGACCAAACGTTATTTAGAACGAAACGTAGTCTTCTCGCCCAGTTCCTCTTGACAAGATTATTTTTTACCTGGTTTCCAATGAGCTTTCCATGCGACCCTGTAAGGCCTAAGACCAGATTGGACAAAAACTGAAATTTTAGCACAGTAAAATTAAGATATACGTGAAGACTAATTTGCAAACGCAAAAACGATCTAGATCTCAAAGTAAGAGGCAATAGTCTTTTTTTTCTACTTTATCACTACTCTCGTCTATCTCGAGCAGCACTTGAACAAAGTACGGCAATGGATGAGAGTTAGGGGAAAAGACCGCCGTGATGGTGGAGATGCTTGGGCTTAGGGCTGTGAGGCTTGTGCTCTTCGTCGCGCTGCGCAACATTGGGCTCAGAATCATGCGGGTGCTCAGGGTGCGCGGGCTTGGGACCATCGTGAGGCTTGGGACTATCATGGGGTTTAGGGGGTTTGGGACCATCGTGCGGCTTAGGCTCATCGTGGGGCTTAGGCTTATCGTGGGGTTTGGGACCGCCAGGACTGTCGCGCCGCGCAACGTCAGAGCCACCATGGTGCATGGGGCACTCGGGCTTGGGGAGCTTAGGTTCATCGTGGACTTTGGGGTCGTCGCGCCGCGCAACGTCGGGGACAGAACTACCTTTGTGCACGGGGCACTCGAGCTTGGGACCATCGTGAGGCTTGGGACTATCATGGGGTTTAGGGGGTTTGGGACCATCGTGCGGCTTAGGCTCATCGTGGGGCTTAGGCTTATCGTGGGGTTTGGGACCGCCAGGACTGTCGCGCCGCGCAACGTCAGAGCCACCATGGTGCATGGGGCACTCGGGCTTGGGGAGCTTGGGTTCATCGTGGACTTTGGGGTCGTCGCGCCGCGCAACGTCAGGACCTGAATCACCGTGGTGCGGCTTGGTAACTTCATGAGGCTTAGGTCCCGAACCATCGTGATGCACAGGGTGCTTGGGCTTGGGATAAGGCTTAGGGCCGTGCGGTTTAGGAAGATCGTGGGGCTTAGGATTCTTGGGCTTGGGCTCTTCCTCGCGTCGCGCAACATCAGGACCTGTATCCTGGTGGTGCTCAGGGTGCCTGGGCTTGGGACCGTGAGGCTTAGGCTTAGGATCATCGTGGGGTTTAGGATTCTGGGGCTTGGGCTTTTCGTCGCGCGCGGAAATATCAACAAGTCCAATGCCAGAGCCGTCGCGAGGCTCGTGACGTTTCAACGATGCATCGCTGGTAGGCGCACCAAGCACGACCGCTGTGGAGACCAAGGCAACAAAAGCAGCTGGGAAAAACAATTTCATCGCGAACTAAAAGCTATGTGACAGATTGCAGATGGTAAGTTGAATGTTGGCGAGGAGAAATAGATGCTCACAGTGGATGAAGCCGGTGAAGACTGATGAAGGACATCGTCGTCTCCTACACTTTATATATGCATGGCAAGCCTCATGGGGAAAGGTGAACCTCTGTCATGAACGGTGATGAGCGCGCCCCTGCTCCTTTGCTGCGGTTGCCAGCGTATATCTTGGGTTTTTGATCTGAGATTTGGGTTTCTGTGACTTCTTGCTCTAGGTAAGCTGTTATTGTTTCCCACTTAAGTGATGCTCCGAGATTAGAAACCATCAATACTCATATTCTGGCAGTTTCATTCACGATGAATGGCTTAAATGTGGATGCAATATTCCGAGCGCGGTATATACTGCGACATGTTTCCTGCAGATAAGGATTGACCGGACGTTTCAATGACGAAAGACTGCGCAGCTGCCTAGTTGCCAAATTTGGCCACTCAGGAATATGTCAATTTTCCTTTGATTGACCATCCGTTTTAGTGCTTCTTTCGGCGCCGATTGTGGCTTCCCATCTGCGCAGCATTCTTGTGAAGTAGGCTGGTACACTTTTTACTCGAGATGGCCGATCTGTTGATATGCTTCATCACGTATCCTGGATCGTGCACGCCTCATTCAACACTACTTACACTCAATAGAGTTTTCCTCGCATTGGTCACTATGGAATTACAGGCCACCGGTTTGTCCAGTTCTCGTTTCCTGGCCGATATGCCAAGCTGTTTCATTTGAGTGGCAAACGCCAAGAAATATCACTGCGATTTACGGCAATTCATCTGTCCGCAGCAGCCGTGCCGGGTAGACGAATAGCCTTGTATCCTCGCGTAACTCTTTCGAAGCGGTTATCCTCGACTGTTCATAATCTTCAACGTTTCTTCAGTTCTATACCGCTACGCCGTGGGTTGAGGATAACACTAGCTCCCTGTTGCGCAATAACAATTGGATGTCCGCGCCAATACTGCACTCGACAATGCAAGTCATAAGGGGAAGAAAATAGCAGCTCGGTTCATGCTTGTCACAACCGCACGTGTACAAGCTATTGAACGTCCCCAGTTTCATTCGGCGCTTTGACTGTCGCCCGAAGGATCGGCATTTCCTTGGAACTGTTTTCAAACCACGATGACGTTCTCAAGTTGTATTGATGGGGTCCCAAAATTTGTGTCTCGTTGTCATGCTAAACAAGCGGGAGAAATCCAAACCCTTTCGCGATTTTCGCTCTGATCTGGAAACTCGACGAGCAACCCATGTTGAAAAATGCTCCTTCGCAAAAGCTGGCGAGTAATAGACACTGCCCGACTTGCGTACCCATCGGGGAATTGAAGCGAGCGTTTGCGTAAGTTCCATGTAGCTAAGGACCGGCCGTGGTGGAACACAGCTCGCTATATTTCTACACGACTGGCATTCTCGAAAACTGGAAGCCAAAAGAATTGCCAAAACAATGCATTTACAAATGGGCTCCCTTTCCAGGCCCCACCACGCCGAGTCTGCTGTCCACTCCACCCATCCTCTCGGTCCTCCCGGGACCGCCGCTGAAAGCTTTGTGAGCAAGTAGAAACGGAAATCGCTATTGATAAACGCGCCGCGTCCTGCTAGGTCTTCCTAATCAGGGTCGGATGGCGAGGGAAGAAGAGACAGCATGCCGACATGTAACACAGGAAAAAAAGTGAAAGGTTTAATAGAAACCCGCTCATTGGCGACGACCGGTAGGTCACAACGCACGGCGGGCGAGAGGGGTGTATCACGTCGGTGTGTGGAATTTGAAATATAAGCTCGAGAGTCGAGAGTCGAGCGTCGAACTGCCACCACCTTCCTCATGGTGCCCCACGGTCGTGGCTTGCCCCCGCCTCCTGGTAATGGTACATCTCGGCGCGCTCGTGTTCCCTAATCTGGGGCTCAGGTTGGCGAGGGCCCGTCGACCTCTTCCATCCCTAACCCCCCAGGCTTCTGGATTCGTCGATCAGTAAGCCTTTTGACTTGGTCTCCCCATCGATTACTCCCTCGATGTGGACAGGCCTTGTAGGACTCTGATGCGATACCAGCTCTGACGATGACGGCGACGGTGCGAATGATCCTCACGTTGCCTCCCATTCTTTACCACGGAGGAGGAGTGGGGTAAGCGTGCGGGGGACGAGGGAGCAGACGAGCGGGCAGACGAGCGGGCAGTGGCAATACTTTCTATTTCCACTGGCTTGTCAAAAAAGCAGTCATGACGGAGGCATTTTTACTACAGGTTTTGCGTAACGCAACATAATGGGCAACGCAAAGGGTTCCAAAAGTTTATCGGGAATGAAGCAAAAGGATTTGTCTTGGTTACTATGCCTGAAGAAGTTGGTAAACCACTGGCATGAGCGTGACAAACGAACACTTACTCATCGAGAGCTAGGTTATGAAAATGCTTATCATAGTCTATGCCACTGTCTCGAGCAACCTCCCGCTGATTTTTGTCTAGCTTGCTCTGAGACGCAGGAACGCCCATTTTTTTTATCCCGATATAAAAAAAGGTCATCTCCCCGCCGTCCTTTGACTTTTCTACCTCCTTGCACCAACCGTGAAGACGACGAGCAGAATTTAGATTCCTAATCTCGATGAAAACCTGCTCCACCTGAGCTTCTATCGTGCTCTGTCCGTTGGTTAAGACATGCTCAGGCACTACTGTGCGCAAGTTGACTCTCTTTATAATGATTAAGTGTGCTGGGTCTTGATCTACCGGTTCCACCACAGCGTCTGGATCAGACCACTCCTTGATCCAAACTACTTTGCTATGAAATTTATAATACATCTGGCTGTCTGGCTAGGAACCGCAAAATGAATCAAACAGAACAAAGGTGAATTTCTTACCTTGGGAATTCCGTAGGTCTTCATGCATGAAGAAGTTCTTTGGTCCGTCACCGAGTTACCGCGGCTCTCGATGCGCATAGGTGAAGCACATGTAGTGGATGCGACTAGGAGAAGGAGAGGAAACACAAGAAAGTACATGATGCGTGGATTGGATGAGGACCAGCCTGGATTGAGGGAGGAACGTCAGCTTGATTTATACGGGAAATAATGATGTTGATACCATGGAAACTTTCTACTGATTGATGCGAACCCACCTCAATCAGTTAGTACCCAATCAACTTCGTATATAAATATCGGTTTCTGATGTCACCCACTCCGACATTGATGTGTCATTAGTACTAATCAAGAGCACGAGTGATCCGGGGATGATAGGACGTGCCATGAGGCAGAAGGGAAGGATGTTGTAGTAGGCATGGTCTTCGGAAAGCCGATCTTTTGTGCTCCTGCAGAGCGGCATGCGGCCTCGTTTACCAAATTCTTCCACGCACCTCTGCAAAAAACATGACTACTCGTCCTTCGTTGGTCCCCCCCAACCCGTTCCCGCGTGGTTCAATAGCAACTGACTCGTATGTCTCTCCTATTATTGACCACTGCGACCTCGACATGGACATGATGGTCAATGCCGTGAAGTTTGTTCGAAGAGTTGGAGAGATTGGTTCACTGGGCACTATTGGCCGAGGCGAGACGCTGTCCGGGGCGAACGAACAGATCAAGGATCGGATCAAAGACTCAGTTTGACGATGTACGACCGTATTGGATGCTACCACGGAGGATGGCAAATTCTGAGGCTACTGACGGTTTTACAACACATCGAAATGACTGGATGAATGCTTGTTGGATACAATTGCATACAATATCGGATGACAGCTTTATCATATAATGGAATCCTCAATTGATCGTCTACCGTCTCTTTGATGCTGGTAGTATGGAAAAAAGGTAACAGCTACGGAAAAGTAGAGGAATAGTTAACCCACCTCAATCGTGGCGGGCAAGACAAGTGGTAACACTCAGGACGTATATCGGTACGTACGGAGCGACTAAAATCAAAAGCCGATTAGAAGAATTACAGCTAACGGGCTGCCCAAACATCATGGCGTACTTGCGGCAGTCGCCGTTTCGACGAGCAACGTCACGTCACGGTGACTGCGCGCACAGCCACCCCGGCTTACTCGGACTCGACTTTGTTCAGCCACTGCTTTGCCCATGACACCCTAACCCAGCAGCTCAAC
The DNA here is from genome assembly GCA_032173475.1 of Amanita phalloides. Lineage (NCBI taxonomy): Eukaryota > Fungi > Basidiomycota > Agaricomycetes > Agaricales > Amanitaceae > Amanita > Amanita phalloides. Next base: position 486,320 of record JAENRT010000004.1, on the reverse strand, counting down.
ACGCCGATGCCCAGCGCTCGCAATACAGGCTACCCTATCCCGAGCGCCCCCTCCACAAGAGAAATTCGCTCGCATTGGTTGGTTACATCGGTGATAATCGGCTCACTACAGCTTATGAACTCGTATGACATATGCAAAAGATCCGTCATGATTTTGATCCTCTGTATCCTCGCCATGCCACGCACGTGCTGGAAGCTGACAGTGCCAGGAACCGCGCCGAAATGAAGGGGGGCAAGTGAAATGAACAGGTACCGCAGAATATTAAGTTTGTGAGGTAAGTTGCCAGCGCTGAAACGAATACCCAACATGACGTGGCACACCCTCGACGCGACTCGAAGATGCTGTCAGGAAAGAACACACGTTCGACCCTTTTCCGTCGGGCGCTGTTATGGGGCAGTGCTACTCGACTGTGGCCGAGAGCGCAGATGTGACAACGACGAAATGGTATCTTATTTTGTATTTTTACTCCTTTTAGACGGAGACTCGCGCATGGTGTCAGCGGGTACGTCACGCCCCCCGGCGCTCTTGATGACCTACACGTTTAGATAGACTAAAATATTATTGTCATCTGCTTTGTTGTCTACGGACTTTATTTAGCAAACCTTTTCTAGAATACACGTCTGTTGAGCGTGCACTGTTTGCGTTTGACGCATCCCTTCCTGGAACCAAGTATACACAAGCGTATAACCTTGTCAGACTCTTGGGCGCAATCACGCCACGCGTATTCTCGAGGCAGCCAATTATTTATATCAGATCCATCGGGTACTTAGTTCCGAGGAGCTATTCCGGGATTTTGCCACCTGCAAAATTTGACTCCCCCAGCTGTGGATCCTTACCCAACAAGATCATAGCATTCCTTATGAACTCGCAATGAGAGAAAGCATTCGAGACTCATATTCGGGGTAATCAATGAACTACATAAGATAGATAGACAGTACAACAATCTAGCAGAAGAAAAGAAATCAGACAATTTTTGGGGGTTTTCCATTTTAATTATGACGATCACGACGATCACGACAATCTCGATGCCTCGCATCAACTTCACTGGACGCAAGTGCAGTGATAGATGAAAATCAGGCCGACGCGGTTTCGCGATCTTGCCAGCCGTGGCCATGGTGGTGGTGGTGGTGGTGGTGGTGGTGACGGCGGTGGCCGTCGTCGCCATCGTCCCGCTGCTGGACATCAACTTCAGAGTTGTGGTGGTGGTGGTGGTGGTGGCCGTCGTCGCCGTCGTTGTGATGATGATGGTGGTGGCCATCGTCGCCGTCGTTATGATGATGATGGTGGTGGCCCGTCATCCCGCCTGCTTCGACATTCACTTCAGAGTTTGTGGTGGTGGTGGTGGTGGTGGCCCGTCGTCGCCGTCGTTGTGATGATGATGGTGGTGGCCATCGTCGCCGTCGTTATGATGATGATGATGGTGGCCGTCGTCCCGCCTGCTCGACATCACTTCAGAAGTTGTGGTGGTGGTGGTGGTGGTGGCCGTCGTCGCCGTCGTTGTGATGATGATGATGGTGGCCATCGTCGCCGTCGGTTATGAATGATGATGGTGGTGGCCGTCGTCCCGCTGCTCGACATCAACTTCAGAGTTGTGGTGGTGGTGGTGGCGGTGGCCGTCGTCGCCGTCATTGTGATGATGGTGGTGGTGGCCATCGTCCCGCTGCTCGACATCAACTTCAGAGTTGTGGTGGCGGTGGCCGTCGTCGCCGTCATTGTGATGATGGTGGTGGCGGTGGCGGTGGTGGTGGCGGTGGCCGTCATCGCCGTCGTCCCGGGCAGCAACATCGACAACTCCACCAGTGGAACCGTCGATGGGCTCAGGACCAGGGTTGCGTTTCAACACGACATTGCTCCCAGGCGCAGCTATAGCAGAGGGTGCACCGAGAACGGTGGCTGCAGAAACCAAGGCAACAAAAGCGGCGGAGCACAACAATTTCATCGCGAGCTCAGCGCTGTTGGATAGAGTAGATATTGTCAGTCGAGTACTATCGAGAGGAAAATAGTGCTCACAGTGAATGTAGTCAGATAGAAATGATGAAGGACATTGGACTTCTGCTTCATCTTTTATAGGCATTGGAACCCTAGGCCTTACGCGTCGTGGCCAATTTGGGCCGCCAACGGTTCGCGTACGCCCCTACATTTTTACTGCGGAATTGTTTTTTAGTTGTGACAACTTGAGTAGATCAGATTCATATTTCCGTTGCTTCATTTGTTCCAACTTACGTGAAGCCCCAAAATTATGGAGGTAAAAATAGGAATAGCATACGGTTAACATACTTGCTATGCCGCTTGCACCTTAGAATCCACCGGGTTTGAATGATGAGGGACTGCCTTGGACTGGTTAGACCGCTAACGACGGCCCTCAATGTTTCCGTGTTCCTGAATGGTGCTTTAGTATGGGCCGATCTCGGCCTATTCTTATGCACAGCAAATGAAGTCTTTCGTCGGAGTAACAATTCTCGCGGAAGTTGACGGGCTTACACGTGACCCTGTTTTATTCTCTATCGTCAGTTCATCCGCAGCATTTGTGTGATAGAACAATAGATTCGCCATTTTTTCAAAGTTATTCATTTCGGATGGCTTCCTGTGGTCCGTTTCATGCATGTTTTCCACGCGCAGACCGCTAGGTTAACCACGAGCTCCGATACTAGTAAATCTCAGTTCCCTGACAATTGAGCAAGTCAGACTTGCGTTATCAGCATTCTCAGGGCAAGCTTGTCCAAAATTTATTTTCCAAATTTCCTGTCTGACCGCACCCAATGTTCATTGGGATAGACAGGTAAGGTACGTCATCACAATAGCTAGAATTAACACGTAGTCCTTTACATAGCCCTGTAGTTAAGGCAGAAAACAAGGGCCTAGGATAGTAGAGTCGCAAAAAAGTGCTGAGTCAGTTCATAGTGAAATGGACCGCAGTGCTGATCAAAGGTTATTTTTGCACACACAATGCGATCGCCCTTGTTACGTGAAGGGGAGATGGACTGACTCAGTTCATATGTATCACGGGCGAAACTGTATCTGTTACGTGACGCGCTCATGCAAAGTAATTATTTGTATTGGTGAAACGTGGTTCCCCAATTGGGTTCTTGATATACGTTGGCCTCGTTACCAGTTACCGCTGGAAGCATCCCTCCAGCATGTGCATCAATGCAAATGTGAACGTGGCAGGGGCGCTTGGAAACCGCAGTGATTGTGGTGCAATGCGGAGTAGTGCTGGCAGGAACCATCATATACGAGTACGAGGCGATGCCGGGCAAGTGCCGCCACAGCCATAATCCGGCAAATAATAGTGTCCGATCCTACGATCTGCAGGTCAATCGCGTGACGCGATACGCTGGGAACACCGTCAATGGTCACGCTATCCACACGAGAATGATCCGAAATATGAGTGATTTGAGGTTCCCAAAGCATACGGAGTCCAATACGTTGAATAAGCAAGAGCAAGCAATTGGCCACCACAGTTTTCACCGTTTTTTCAGAGCTAGAGAAAGCACAGCGATTACTTCCTCACGCCGGAGATATATATTAACTCTACTGTATTTTAGGCCTACAGGACATTTGTGTCCGCGATGCAGATGAATGGAGAATCACTGGTGACTCACATGACTGTCCATATGGGACAAAAATATCAAGGTAAGGTCAGGGCGTACACATCGATGTGCGCCGGTGCATCAACTTTGCACCCCGTGCATCACTGTGCATACAGCGAAACCCTACCATTCCTCCCGGGCTAGGCTCGCGCGTGCAATGCCCTTCACCCTCGTGAACACTAGATCTTGTGAACACTTTTTTGTGACTTGTGTGCTTTTGTCCATGTTAGCTGTTGTCCCTGAACCTGTCCCATAGGCCTCCCTAAAGCATCTACGAAAACTGTTCAAAACTGAAAGAAAAATATACCGTAGTGCATACACCACGGCATCTCCGCCGTCCTCATTCGAATCTCACCGACGCCAATGAAGACTCGTACACAAATAAACTGGGTCTGTCTCGATGGACTGAGCACGGACGTGCTGATTATTCGCGAATTCATTGCGACGAGCTCTTTTCACCCAGGAAAAGGGAAGCAGGACTGGAAACTACCTCGGCTGAGCGTTAAGGAGCTGTACTCATCGATTCCTGCCTTGGGTTATGCACACAAATTAGCTTTGCGTTCGTCAACTAATTCAACATGTCTCTGCCCTCAGCAAGCCGCTTTGCAAGAGTCTATCACTGCATCGTCGACTCATTGATAGAGCAGAAACATCCATCAAATACCTCACCCTTCAATTATTCACAATTCATTCTGTCGCTGCACACATTGTCAAGTGCTAGAAGCTTGTTAACCGCCTCCTCTCCATCACCATGGCCTTCTTCACCAACTAGATCCAGGACAAGCACATTGTCTACCCACCCGCCTACCAGGTGTCATCGACACCGACAGCCAGCCGTTCAAATCAGTTCTTCCGTCTTTAGCGACCTCTGCTATCTCGTTGGGGATTATCGATTTTCCACTTAAAGGTGCGCGACTGGCTTTGTATGCGTCGTCAGGATATACTCATAATTGGCAGTGTTGGCGATGGGTGGACAAATCCGTACCGGCTTGTGGGTGCGGAACGGCTTCATCGTTCGGGGCCAGCTTCTACACTATCGGGACTACCTGCTCCGGGAGCTGTGCTGTGACCAAGACATTTGCCTCGTCCAAACGGGTTTGTCGACCCTAACGCCGTCTTCGTCTCCAATCTAGATTGCTTAGACTTCTTCGCTGGCGCCACTTTTCACGATGTATATGAGGGCCCACAGCTCTCAAACATGGTAGAGGAAGTTCTCTACCTTTTCATCACAATACTGAGCGAGAACGCCAACGCGTCTAGAATGCCCATTGAAGAAGTCGTTCGGAGGTTATGCACTCTTTGATCCTCGGACCTTGCACCTTCACCGAACTCTCCAAACGCGTAGCCGAACGTGTCTAACCAGTATGGGCAGAGCCGCCTTATGTTGCCCTGCCACTTTCGGTCGATGCAATATAGAAAGAAGCTTTTCCAGCTTCGTGTCGGGTCCATCCATCATTTCAAACGTAAACAAGTGGCGTACCGAAAGGGCAACTATATGATGATTACTGAGGTTTAGCATGGGACCAGTGTCAGTGTTACCAGCAGTCGTTTCGTATCCTTGAATATGCCATTAGTCACGCGGTTCCAAAAGCTTGTGAGTTTTCGATCATCACAGACGAGCTGATCCTGATGGGGCACAAGCAGATCGGGAACGAGATCGTGCACAAACATTGAGATGTTTTCGAAGTGAGCTGCGGTGCAGAATCTGCGCACGGTGAGGCGGTTCGGCGGGGGCTGGTGTATGACGACGTGGGATGGGCACATGCAGGAGGAGAGGCCAGAGACGAGGATCAAGCTCGGGGCATTTGGTCAGTTTTTGACTGTGATCTCGTGCCTGGGTTGGATGGCGTCATGTTTAATGATTTCAAAGGGACAGAGATAAGTCTTTGTGCGAGCGGTGACTTGAGCCTTTGATCTCAAGCCGTCACCCCAGTCAAAAATGGCCCACGAAATGGAGCGGGACAGTCGTGTGAATTAGTTCTCAACCGCATATAACCGCGTCATTCTTCTGCTAGACGCGTCAACGCAGAACTCGTCGATTGTAACAACGAGTTTATCGTCGTTTCATTCCCCTAACGTGATGGTGGTGAGCAGGCAGTGGGTGGCGTGGTGCAGTGGTGCAGTGGTAGTGAGCAGGCGGCAGCGGTGGGTGAGGAGGTGGCGGGCACGAGAATGGAGGAACGAGCAGGGCAAGGAAGCTGGAAGCAGGTGGTCAGGGAGTGGGCGAGCATGGTGGGGCGCAGTAGAGATGAGGCAGCGGGGTGCAAGCGGGGCGAGCAGTGAAGTTGTTTGGTCAGGCTTGGCAAGTCGCGGCTCGGCATTTGCCATTATCTTAACCTGTGGCTCGACGATCATCAACGTGCGTTGCACGCCCTCACTAAGAACGTACGTCCGATCCTTTTCCGTCAGGTATTGTTAGGATTTGAATGGCATGCGGCAGTACTACTCAACTGTGGCAGTAGGCCACCCACCTGAGAGCGCAGAGGTGACAACGACGAAATGGTAATTCTACTCCTTTTAGACGGAGACTCGCGCATGGTCCCAACAGGTACATTACGCTCCTCGGCCCTCTGTGACCTACGGTCAGAATATTATTGTTATATGCTTTGTTGTGCTCCAGACTTTATTTAGCAAACCTTTTCTGGAATGCACGTCCGTTGAACGTGCCCTGTTTGCGTTTGATGCATTCCTTCCTGGAACCAAGTATAACCTTGTGAAACTCTTGCACCCAATCACGCCATGCCATCACCAAGACAATTATTTATATCAGATTCATCGGGCACTTAGTTATTCCTTACCTGACAAGATCATAGTATTCCTTATGAATTCGCGATGGAATAAAGCATTCAAGACTAGTATTCAGGGTAATCGATAATCAATGAACTACATAAGATAGACAGTACAACAATTTAGCATATCAAACAAGTTTTGGGGGGGTTTTCCATTTTAATCAAGACGATCACGACGATCACGACGATCTCGATGCCCCGCATCAACTTCACTTGGCGCAAGTGCAGATGAAAATTAGGCCGACGCGGTTTCGGGACCGTGGCCGTGGTGTTTGTGGTGGTGATGCTTGTGGTGGTGGTGGTGGTGGTGGTGACCCTCATCGTCGCGCTGCTCAACATCGACTTCGGAGTGACCGTGACCGTGGTGCTTATGGTGGTGGTGGTGGTGCTTGTGGTGGTGGTGGCCCTCCTCGTCGCGTGCAGCAACATCAACTTCGGAATCGTGGCCATGGTGCTCGTGGTGGTGGTGATGGTGCTTGTGGTGATGGTGGTGGCCCTCGTCGTCGCGTGCAGCAACATCAACAACTCCACCGACGGAACCGTCGATGGGCTCAGGAGCAGGGCTACGTTTCAGCAAGACATCGCTCGCGGGCGCAGCTACAGCAGAAGGTGCACCGAGGACGGTGGTTGCAGAAACCAAGGCAACAAAAACGGCAGAGCACAACAATTTCATCGGAAGCTCAGGCTGTTAGAGATGGTCAGTCGAGTATTGCGGAGGGGAAATTGGAGCTCACAGTGAATGTAGTCAGATAGAAATGATGAAGAATGTCGGTCTTCTGCTACATCTTTTATAGGCATTGGAACCCCAGGCCTCACGCGCCCTGGCCAATTTGGGTCGCCATCGGTAAAGGAAGGTTCACGTATACCCCGACGTTTTTACTGCGGAATTATTGTTTTTCTGTGACAACTTGAACAGATCAGATTCACATCTCCGTCGCTTCATTTGTTCCAACTTACGTGAAGATCCAAATTTATGGAGGTAAAAATAAAATTTTGAATAGCAGTGAGCGGATTCGACCAGCATCCGGTCAACATATGCCATGTCGTTTGCATTGTAGAACCTACTGTGTTTGAATGATGGACTGGTTAGACCGCTAACCACGGTTTTCAGTAGTTCCGTGCTCTTTTTTTAATTAGTGATTCTTCTGCACAGCACCGATGACTTCTTTCGTCAGAGTAACAATTCTTCTTCTCACGCTGATCGATAATTGCAAGTTGACAGGCTACATGCTCCACGTGACCCTGTTTTATTCTCATTCATACGGCAATCCGCAGCACCTGCCAATGAGATAGAATAGAACAATAGATTCGCCATTTTTTCGAAGTCGGTTATTCATATCCATGAATGTGCCGCCATCTCGGATGGTCATTATAGCTTTCTGTGGTCCGTTTCTCTGTTCTAGGTTAACCACAACTACTAGTAGTAAATCTCAATTGAGTAAGCCAGACTTGCGTTACCAGCACCATTCTCGAGGCAAGCTTGTACAAGATTGATTTTTCTTATTTCCTCTCCGACCGCACCGACTCCGTCCATGATTTTTAGGGGATAGACAGGTAAGGACCATAAGGTACGACATCCCAATAGCTTGAATAAACACATAGCCCTGTACATAGCCCTGTTGTTAAGGCACCAAACCCGAGAATTAAGGGCCGCAAAAAAGTCAACTGGCTGAGTGAGCACCATGGATCTGCTGATCAAAGATTATTGTGTAAACACAAATGCAATCGCCTTTGTTACGTGAAGGGGAGAAGGACTAAGTTAGCTAACCCACTGAGTTCATATGCATATCACAAATGCAACTTTGTCCTCTTATGACAAGCTCATGCCCTGCCAGCGGTAACTGGTAACGAAGTCAACGTAGAACAAGAATTCAATTGGAGAATCATGTTTCACCAATACAAATAATTGCTCTCGTCCTTCCAGCATGCATCAATGCAAATATGGACGTTAGGGGAGCTTGGAAATCGCAGTGATTGTGGTGCAATGCGGAGTAGCGCTGGCAGGAACAATCATCAAGGAGTATGAGGCGATGCCGAGTGATAATGATCAAGTGCCGCCGCAGCCATAACAGTGGGGGCGGCCGTCAACGTCCGGTTCAGGGGAGTAGCTACGGTCCGTCGGTCACGCGATACGCAGGGAACACCGTCACGCGATCCACGATCCGAAATATGAATGAACAATTTGAGATCCCACTACGTTGCATAAGTAAGAGCAAACGATTGAACACCACAATCATCACGGTTTTATTGTGTCAGAGCAAGGGGAAGCATTGCGAAAACTTCCTCACGGAGAAATTTTAGGAACTCTATTGTATACTTGCATAGTGACGATGACATTTGTGTCCGCGATGCAGATAAACGGAGAATCAGGTAACTCGCGAACCAGTGATTTTGTCTTTGTTGTGGCGTATATTTTGCGTACCGTTTTGCAGCAGGCATACATTTATTACAACAGAAAGCTGATGACTTATCGTGCGCCTGGAACTGAAGACATGTGTAGTGAGAACTGCGTCGATTTTGTGTTTGTTAATCTCCCTCATAGAGATCTAGTGCGGCGCATCAAGCTTCAAGGATATCGCGCCTGCCTCTGCCAATAGAGTAAAATAGAGAGGGTGCACGCGCATGACTGGTCAGAAAGAGCCGAGCGATAGAAGTGGTGAAACCTCTGAATTGAAATTACTCGAGGGTCGACGTGGAAAAAGGTCATTAGAATTGTGCCATGCCGAACGGGGACTGTCTTGGACCACTTCACAAGGGTGCTGCGCAGCGGAATCAATCAGGAAAAGATGTTAGTTGATGGGACGTTAGTAAAACGGTCGAACCGGTGCGGTAAGGCAGTTTTCGTCCAGTAAGCAATTCAAGCCGTTCATCACGCGCATCACGTGTGAAACCGCTATGCAAACGGAATATGCGAGCGTTGAGTTTCTAAACTGAGCATAAGTGGAGAAAAAACGCCGCGCCGAAAAGAACTCATGCCGGCAACCGCAGCAACCCTTGTACCGACGATGTTGGTGATCTCCATTGACTTCATCCATTGTGAGCACCGTGAGTGTGTGGTGCGTCGTTGAAACGTCGCTTCGGTCTGGAAGCTTGATGACTCCGGCATCGGACCTGTCGATGCTTCCACACGCGATGAGGATCCCGCAAGTACCATCATAAGCACCCCGAGTATCGCCTAGTCCTGGCCCCGATGTCCAGCAGTGCGATGAGGACAAACCCCATGATCACGATAGGCACAAGCAACTCTGGTGGTCCGCCTGCCTAATTTTCCGTCACCGGACTTGCGTTGTTGGAAATAAAAGGAAGTGCACCGATGGGCATCGGGATAAAGGTGAAAAAAAATAAGAAAAAAAACTTCGCGTCAAGTACTTGCTGTCATGAGGTGAGCAGATTAGTCAGCTAGCAAATGCATGTCACCGTGACATGCTCTCAGCCCAGGACCAACGCCAAGTTATGCTGGAGGACGTATTGAACATTAGTTTGATCCTTTTGCCCTCGGTCTCCACCTTATCGAAGCTGGTATCATCATGTCCGCACTGACGGCACAGTACGTAATTCCTGCCGGTTGTCCTGCCTGTCAGTCGCCCTGCCATGCCGATGAAAGTATGTTTTACCCTAGTATGCGTGTCACGCGTCTATTCAGCGGATGATCCACCGCAGATGCTGTTGGAGCCCTGACTCCAAGTGTCAGCGTCAGCATCAACCCGCTCACCGGACTGCGGAAGCACATTCAACGCATATGTCCGCTTCCCCCCACAGCATCTCGCTCCATCCATCAGACCCGTATCATTCCGGTGACCACCCAGATGTCTCCACGCTTCAGGAGTCAGGACCGTCCAGGGCCTGAGATCGTGAAATGAGAAAATCTTGAGATGTTCTCGGAGCATACATAACCCCTGACTGCGCATTTTGTTGCTCCATACCTTCGCGAACCAGAGCAGCCTCGGCTTTCGCCACCCTGGCCGGTTCGACCGCTTTCCAGTCAGATCTTCAGAGCGGGTGAATCCTCATTCTCGTGGCTTGATTTTTGCGCGCCGCTTCGGCCGCGGACATGCAAATGGTTGTTGTCACCCATCAGAGAGCTAATATTATCTTCAAGATACAATATAAATAACTCACTTAAAGAGGTCTTGTGCGGAGGCAGATTTATCGCGTCCGTCACGGTGGAGCTGTACACGGATTGCCGTAAACCATGCGCGGTGTGGCGTTAGCATTCAAGCTTCAACCGGAACCAACATTACGCCTCCAACTCCATGTAGCGGTCGACGTGATGAATAAAGTTGTTGCCCCGACATTGGCGGGCAGCCCATCCAATGATATGTCGTTCATGACGCACGTGCATTTATACCGGCGAAACCTGACTACGCATTGGACTGAAAAATCATCGAATGGTCTCGAGCACCATGATATAATAAGGAGAACATCAGCGCTCGCAACGCAAGTCAGGCTTGGTCAATCCACCGAGAACTGGCATCTACTCGCGTCCGCGATCAGGGGAATCATGAAAGAAAGATCAGTCAGAGCACTGCATGCATCCGGAAAGCTGAACAAGACTCGGATCATCTCGAAGTACCAATACGCTGATCAGCCTGTAGACATGCAGCTGGAACATGCCGAGCAGAGCCGTTTCCTCCTTTCTCATATCCGCCGTAGTTTTGATGCCAATATGTTATTATGAAAGGAAAGCGGATGTTTATGATGAACGACATACGCTCTGTAGCAGCATGAGAGTGAGACACGATATGAATAACTGTGATGTGCTTCTAAATTAAGTTTTGCGCCAAAGTATGCCTCACACGGGGTGCTGCGCACAGAGGGATTGCGCAGTCTAACAATAACATTGTTGATTGGAACGTGAACAAATGCCGCGTTATCGGTTAGAAATCTCCGAGCAACAGAGAAAGTCGCCACCCCCAAAAGAGCAAGCCTTGTTGAACGAGGAGCGGTCCATTATTCACGATGAAGCATGCCGACGATTTCGGAAAAAGTTTTAAGTAAAAGAGTGTAAAAAGCGTGTGCGCTGACATGTAATCGCAAATGAGTAGCTGTAATTATAATCAGTTAACAATAGATGCACGAAAGAGAGCGGTAATGGTAAAACGAGAAGCTCGGCAATCGTGAACAACCAAACCCGTGCGGCAAGGATGGCAATTGCGCAGTATGTCGTTACTCGAACCTGTACAACGAAGATCCTTCATCGCTCAAATGTCCAGTAAGTTCCAATCTGCAGAAAACACGACATAGTACATACTGTACTGGACATGTTGCATCCTAATTCATCATGAATAAAACTAGAAACCAATATATGATTTGCGACTGTGAATGCGTTGACGGTTCTAAACTGGGCTGTAGCGTAATTAATAAAACAAACTTACGGAATGATCCAGAGCTACACAAAATCCAGAGTCCTAAGATATCTTGGAAACCGCAGCAAAGAACCAGGACCCAGGAGTGGAACGTGAACCATTCAATCAAACTTGACCTTTTTCGTGAAGCTCCAATGCATATATAAAGTGCAGCAGACGACGATGCTATTCATCAGTTCCATTGACTTCATCCACTGTAAGCATCTGCCTCGTCTCTATAGCACTCGACTGACCATTCTATCCAATAGCTTCACGATGAAATTGTTTTTCCCTGCTTTTGTCGCCTTGGTCACTGCGGCCGTCGTCATCAGTGCACCTGCCAGTGATGCGTCGTTGAAACGCGACCTCAGTCTTGAGGCCCGCGACGGTTCTGCCGCCGGACTCGTCGATGTTTATGCACGCGACGAGGAGCACCACAAGCACCACCACAAGCACCACCACCACCACGGTTCTGGTCCTCTTGAACAACGCGACGAGGAGCACCATAAGCATCACCACCACCACCACCACAAGCACCATCCCGGCGTCGAGCAGCGTGATGAGGAGCACCACAAGCATCACCACCACCACCACAAGCACCATCCCGGCGTTGAGCAGCGCGACGAGGAGCACCATAAGCACCACCACCACCACAAGCACATCCTGGTGTCGAGCAAGCGCGATGAGGAACACCATAAACATCACCACCACCACAAGCACCATCCTGGTGTCGAGCAGCGCGACGAGGAGCACCATAGCAACCACACCACCACCACCACAAACACCATCCCGGCGTCGAGCAGCGTGACGAGGAGCACCATAAGCACCACCACCCAACCACCACCACAAAGCACCATCCCCGCATCGAGCAGCGTGACGAGGAGCACCATAAGCACCACCACCACCACAAGCACCACCACGGTTCTGGTCCTCTTGAACAGCGCGACGAGGAGCACCACAAGCATCATCACCACCACCACAAGCACCATCCCGGTGTCGAGCAGCGCGACGAGGAGCACCACAAACACCACCACCACCACAAGCACCACCATGGTTCGGGTCCCGAAGTCGAGCAGCGTGACGAGTCTGCCTAATTTTCACCTACCACTGCACTTATTTCAATTGTTGCTCGAAACCGATGCGGGGCATCGGAAAAAAGGTGATAAAGTAGAAAAAAGGATTGTCGTCTCTAGCACATTGAAATTGTTTCTCATATGCCGAGTTTCCGTACGCACCGCTTGCCAGTGATTTGCTACCCCGAATATCATTTGTTATCCATTCCGCTACCAGTGTCGCGTGGAAAACTCGTGAGCATCCAAAATGGATTTTGTTAGGTAAACAACTTGGAAAAAAGACCTCTAATGAACGCCTCAACGAATCCTGCTATATCTGTGGCCGTGTATGTTGTCTTCTGAGCTAGCGGCACTTATATTGCACGCCTCTTGAATTACAATTAGTGAAGCGAGCTGTGAAGTGACCCATGCAATGGTGAGAAGTTGGCTAATCGTGCCTTTTTGGTGCGACATGATACGTCTTGGCAGAGATATGAAATTGAGCATTGCGCTACATATGTTTCACCAAAACTTAGTTCAAAAAGGGAAAGAGTCAGAAAAAAAAAACGCAATACTACGCAGCTCGTGTCCAACATTGCGCCCACCTCATATTCCAACTCGTAAGAGCCACGCTAACACTTGGTCAAATGGTACTATTCGCCGCTAGCCACGCACCCGATAATGGTCAATGTTACGCTAAGATTCTGGCACCTTTTACCCTTCTATCACTCCCCACAATTTGGTAATGCGATTGAAAATCCAGTGAGGATATCCGAGTCAAAGGCCATCCGTCAACGCGCCCGAAACGATGAATGGCTGGGCCTTTACTGAGAGTCGGAGCAGATCAACGCGTATGTGCTTTGCTAAACCACGCCATGATGGTGAGAACAACTCATGATGCATGATGTTACACGTTCCAACTCAATCACCATAGCAACTCAAAAATTCCTCGTCCTCTCTACCTCTTCGATTTGTCTAATCCGACCATATCTTATTATGCAGGGACCAACCTGGGGTTCGCATCGATGTTTCCGGAGGATTTGTTGAGCATAGGGAATCAGGATCTGGCAGAACGACATGTGTTTCCTCAAGATTTACAAGGCAGAATTGAATAAAGATTGCGCGAGTCTATTGATTCTTCTCCCAGCGTAAGTACCTCTTATTACACTCCCATCCATCGTGTCTAACTATCAACATTCGACGTATTGAGTCATTGCACAGGATTACCGAGGGCTGCGCATTTGACTCATACTTGCCAGCACCGGGACCGGCCTGTGGATGTACACCCCGCCAAGTGGCCCCTGCAACCGATATGGGGCAAAAAAGCTGTTTGTATCGTCCCACGCTCTGAAACGAGCATACGCATATATAAAGCGTAGCAGTTGACAGTAGGCCTCCCTAACTTTCACTGTCGTTTGCCCTTGGTGAGTGCACCTTTCCTTGTTCTCCATTTCGCCCAACTCACTAAATAGCGAAGCCATTCACGATGACATTTTTCAACCTATTGGATGACTTGATTCACCCCCATGGTCATCATGGTCACGGCCACCACCATGGCCACCACCACCATGGCCATCACGGACCCTCACACCACCATCACCCTCCGCCTCATCATGGCTTTGACGGCTCTTGGCACCACCACCATCACCAGCCTCACCATGACCACGGCGGCCCCTGGCACCACCCACACCACGGCCACCACCACCACGATCACCACCACGGTCACCACCACCACCACGGTCACCACCACCACCACGGTCACCACGGATTTTTCTGAGACCGGACGCTACCCCTACATCCACTGCTTCTCTTTACTCGCCCATGGCACTCATGCTGAAGGGTGGTGGAAGTGGTTATTCGCATGTACTAGCGAAATGTATATGCCTTTATTCTTACTGAGAAATGATATGGACTCCTTTTTTGTACATCATCCTGAGAACCACCACAGCATGAACTTGATGATGAGGATGCTCGCACGTGGAAAGTGAGCGTAAATAACTGTGGGTACGAGAAGTGACAATCTCAGAGCCGTCCTCGCCGGTACCTCAATACAACAGCGAGTGCATATATATAGGGATCGTAGTTTACCTAATTCACCAGTCGCAACATTATTGGAGATCGAGTTTTTTGTCTTGTATAATAATAATGGTACTAGTCAATCTTCCCAGAGAATCGGGAACTATTCGGGCCCGTAATTGGTTGGCTAGTAGTCGTCGGATTAATAAAAAAAACAAGAAAAGAAATCCCGTCAGAGGTATTCAATAGCACGTGCGCCTTGAACTGAGTTACTATTTGCTTCCTCTTATTGACTTGCATTGTTGAGCGCAGGATTGGCGCGAACGTGCAATTTTTATTACGCAGCAGAGAGGTGACGTCATCTTCAACCCACGGTGTAGCGGTATAGAACTGAGGACACGTCAAAGGTTATGAATAATCGAGGATAGCCACTTCAAAAGAGTTATGTGAGGAGACATGCCTGCTGCGGACAGATGAGCTGTCGTAAATCCTCGAATGAAACGGCTTGGCATATCGAGGAAACGCCAAGAGACCGAAGCCATCGTGCCAAGGCTTCGCACACGCCACTGGACAAACTGGCATGCAATTCCGTGCAGTGACCAGTATGACGAAAATTCCATTGAATGTATAATGTTGAATGAGGCGTGATCCAGTATACACAATGAAGCATATCGATGATTAACACCAGATGAGTGAAGAGTGTGTCAGACCACTTCACAAGGATGCTGCGCAGATGGTAAGCCATAATCGGCGGCACGATAGAAGCACTAAAACGTCAATCAAAAATAAAATATTCCGCCGAGTGGCCAAAATTGTGCGGCTGCGCAGTACTTCGTCATGAAAACATCCGGTAAGTCCTCGTCCTTGTCCACAGGAAACGTGTCACAGTATATACCGCGTTCAACATATTGCATGCACGTATAAGCCGTTCATCGTGGGTGGAACCCCGGAATATGCGCATTGACGGTTTGTAAACTAGAGGCATCGCATGGAAAACAATAACAGCTTACCTAGATGAAGTCCAAGTCACAGATCAAAAAAACCCAAGGTATACGCTAGCAACCGCAGCAAAGGAGCAGGGGTGTGAGTTAACTCATGACGGAGGTTCACCTTTCCCCATGAGGCTTGCCATGCATATATAAAGTGTAGGAGACGACGATGTCCTTCATCAGTCTTCACCGACTTCATCCACTGTGAGCATCTATTTCTCCTCGCTAACATCCAACTTACCATCTGCACTCTGTCAAATAGCTTTTAGTTCGCGATGAAATTGTTTTTCCCAGCTGCTTTTGTTGCCTTGGTCTCCACAGCGGTCGTGCTTAGTGCACCTACCAGCGATGCGTCGTTGAAGCGCCACGAGCCCCGCGACGGCTCTGGCATTGGACTTGTTGATATTTCCGCGCGCGACGAAAAGCCCAGGCCTCGTCATAAACATCCCAAGAATCATCATGATTCGGCCGTCCACGTTGCGCGCCGCGACGAAGAGTCCGAGCTCCATCCTAAACCCCACGATCTTCCTAAGCCTAAGCCTCACGATCCCAAGCCCAAGCAGCCTGAGCACCACCATGGTACAGGTCCTGATGTTGCGCGACGCGAGGAAGGGCCCAAGCCCAAGAATCCTAAACCCCACGATCTTCCTAAGCCTAAGCCTCACGATCCCAAGCCCAAGCAGCCTGAGCACCACCATGGTACAGGTCCTGATGTTGCGCGACGCGGGGAAGAGCCCAAGCCCAAGAATTCTAAACCCCACGATCTTCCTAAGCCTAAGCCTCCACGATCCCAAGCCCAAGCAGCCCTGGCACCACCATGGTACAGTCCTGATGTGCGCGACGCGAGAAAAGCCAAGCCCAAGAATCCTAAACCCCACGATCTTCCTAAGCCTAAGCCTCACGATCCCAAGCCCAAGCAGCCTGGGCACCACCATGGTACAGGTCCTGATGTTGCGCGACGCGAGGAAAAGCCCAAGCCCAAGAATCCTAAACCCCACGATCTTCCTAAACCGCACGGTCCTAAGCCTCATCCCAAGCCCAAGAATCCTGAGCATCACGATGGTTCGGGAACTAAGCCTCACGAAGTGACCAAGCCGCACCACGGTGATTCAGGTCCTGACGTTGCGCGGCGCGACGATCCCAAACCTCACGAGAAACCAACGCCTCCCAAGCCTCACGATGGTCCCAAGCTCGAGTGCCCCGTGCACAAAGGTAGTTCTGTCCCCGACGTTGCGCGGCGTGACGACCCCAAAACCCAAGACGAACATAAGCCCCCCAAGCCCGAGTGCCCCGTGCACCACGGTGGTTCTGACGTTGCGCGGCGCGACAGCCCTGGCAGTCCCAAACCCCACGATAAGCCTAAACCCCACGATAAGCCTAAGCCCCACGACGAGCCTAAGCCGCACGATGGTCCCAAACCCCCTAAGCCCCAAGAAAGTCCCAAGCCGCACGATGGTCCCAAGCCCGGGCACCCTGAGCACCCCCATGGTTCTGAGCCCAATGTTGCGCAGCGCGACGAAGAGCACAAGCCTCACAGCCCTAAGCCCAAGCATCCCCACCATCACGGTAATCCCAAGCCTCACCACGGCGGTCTTCCCGCCTAATTTTCATCCATCGCCGCACATAGTTCAAGTGCTGCTCGAAATAGACATTTAGGCGAAGGTGATAAAATAGAAAAACATTAAAAAAGCAAGGACTATTGCCTCTTACTTTGAGACTTAGATCGTTTTTGTGTTTGCGAATTAGTCTTCACGTATATCTTAATTTACTCTGTTAAAATATCAGTTTTTGTCCAATCTGGTCATAGGCAATGACCTTAACTCGCGTGGAAAGCTCATTGAGGTAAAATAATCTTGGCAGGTGAGTAGCAGGGAGAAAAGACCGGGACTGTTCTAAACAATGCCCGGTCAACCGGTAGTGAGCGCCTAGCAGCCAAACGTGCGGATGGGCTCCTCCCTTCAAAGGGCGTTTGTGGTGGGTGTTCGTATTTGTCGCTGGCAACTCTTCATTTCTGGAGGGTGTCTTTCATGAGATGCAAGCTCGTTCATGGTGCCGAGGACATTAATAGAGCTAGGGAATCGGTCCCGAGAAGGAGCGGACCGCCGCAGCATTGGATAACGGTGAGAACAGACTCACTTATGTTACGCGCTCGCAAGCTTTATAGCAAACCACCCACAGTACGCTTTGCAAGACCATGGTTGCGAAGCAGCCGATTCATCGGTGATGGAATGAACCATCCCATCGCAAGGCAGCCGAAATCGGAAGGCACCATCGCCGCCATCTTTACCTCATTATCGGGAGAAGAAGGGTCCCAACTCCCAATTCGCTTCTCCGATCTCAAAAAGAGCCTGTGGAAAGATGAGCTAGTTGAGAGCTGGAGGCAGCTGTTGCAAGAGCTTGAAGAAAAAATTGCTCTGATCAATGAGCGGGGTACGGAGGTGAGTACAGCCTTCCCATCACCGCAAGCCAGGTACAGAGACGGCCACGACCACAGATCATACCCCAAGTCGAATTCAAGAATCTCAAATCTGGACTATCTGATACCCAAATCGCAAACATAAAGGAAGTGGGAACCGTCTTGATCAAAGGGGGGATTTCGCAGGCCGTGAGTTCCGAGTCATCGTCCTCATAGCCAGAGTCGAAAGTCGAATTTACCTCTCAGGAAGCACTGTCATGGAAAGCCGACATACAAGCCTATGCGGCATTGAACAAAGATCAAGTCAAAGGTGCGATTCCTCTCAGGTGCGGACGATCCGTTCTTATAGTTATCATTGGATTAAGGATTCCCCCCGGACAACATCCAAGCCTATGAGCTGTACAATACCCCTTCCCAAATTACCGCTCGAACCCACCCCAACGCCATCACAACTCAAGAGTTCCTGCTCTCCCTCTGGCATAAATCGGATCCTTCATCCTTTGTCGACTTGTCCAACCCCATATCTTATTTTGACCGACTTCGGATTCGCCAGCCTGGGGACAACAAGTTTGCGCTCGGTCCTCACGTTGACGGAGGATCTGTGGAGCATTGGGAAGATCCAGAGTACCGTTCGTGTTTCAAGAAGATTTTACAAGGTGGAAGCGACTGGAGATCGCACGATCCGTTTGATGCCTCGCCCAGGATCAACGCGAGGCATGACTTGTATAATGTCTCGTGAGCTTCTCTTGTTCCACTACTGCCCTCCGTTGAATTTAGTCCCCGAAAACAGAAACAAATGCTCCATCTTTCGTGCCTGGCAAGGTTGGACATCCATGTCTAGCACAGGGCCAACTCAAGGCACCTTGAAAGTCTTCCCCAACCTCCTCCTCGGTTCAGCATATATCATTCTCCGGCCCTTCTTCCGTCCTCGGAGCACCAATAATACACAACCAATCTCTCATAAGTTTGAAGACTGGACGGTCAACTTGGATTCTCCCGATTTTCCTGGAAGCATCATCGGGAATACCCAAGAGCTCAACGAGAAGACCCATCCGCATCTCGATCTTGCAAGAACAATAGTGTCTATACCTAAAGTAGAACCTGGCGATCAAGCGTTTTGTACGTATACGTGGTTTGCGTTTGTACTTGGTTCAATGTTAAATCATAGGGCATTGCGATGTTATTCACGCCGTCGAAGGGCAACACCGTGGTACATCTGATTCCTCGGTTCTTTACATCCCTGCTGTACCTCTCACCGTAGACAAGTGCGTATCCCCGATTATATTATATATACAAGTGCAGTCATCCTGACGGCGGAAATAAATTTACAGCGCCCGTTATCTACGCCAGCAACGTGAGAATTTCATAGCTGGCTTACCTGCGCCGTATGTCCATCTCGTCTTCTCATATATCGCTTCATAATTGGCGATGCAGCGACTTCCCTGGCGGCAAAGGCGAATCGGAGTGTATTAATAGAGCTACAACAGACAACCTCACGACGTCTCAGGCTCGCCGAATGTTGGGAGTTGAGCCTTTCGTCGCTTCACCCGACGGAGAGAATAAAGTGGTAGTCGAGCTTGCCAATAAAGCGTTGGGGTTATAACTATCATGTAACCTTTCACTTATCACAGCTGTTGTAGTCATCTTGTATGAGCGATTTATGAACGCCACATATCACCGTCAATATTTGATTTCGTCATGCATTTATCGTCACCTCCCAATTCCTTGGGCACACTCGCGTGGTTTAGTGGTTACCGTATGTTATCATATTCCTGGCGATTGACATGGGAGCGCAAAGTCATATAATTTCCCATGAATTTTTTTTCCTGTATAAAAGTTACTCACATAAAAAAGGTAAACAACAAGGAGGCTGCGACTAAAGGAGTCCGCTTATGTAGATGGTACGTACAATTATACAATGGCGGCCGCGAGGCGACTACTTGTGGTTGGGTTGCTAAACTTGAATTTGGATGAAGATGGGCGCCAGTTCCCTCCTGCATTGAATCCCAATCGTCGCCCAGCGTTAGCGAAGGCAGGGGTGGATGGATCGTGACGGAGTTACCAAATCGTTATCGCGCGCACAGGACCCTACTTACCTACTTAGCTCAAGCGCCGGGCTTGAAAAATCAGCCTGGTCCAACCGTGTGCAAGACTGACCGATTCTGTGGAAGAGCATCAGGGGATGAACTAAATCGCTCATGACAAGTCACTGTACCAGAGGCCACGGCCACCATTGGACATCTCAAGTGCAGTACAAGTCCGTGCCTCTCGTCCGAGAGCTCGTGCTTCGGAGGCCTCAGGCCTCGGGGCGAGTGTTGGTTGCTGGGATTAGCCAATGACTTTTTGAATCTCAGAATATTATACTGCATTTCTCGTTCAAGTTTTCAGCACAAGATCGGTGTTAGATTTTGCATGCGTCGAGCACCGTTGAACACAGCCCGCAGAACATTCGAGGAACGGTAGCGGAGTTTGAGCGAATAACCCTAACTGAGTACGTACCTTAGTTGCTCGACAATGATCAAGTTACGGGAGTTAATATAAAACTTTCACACGCAATTTCACAGCACAACAGCTTGAAGTGTCCACTTGTCCGATAATTTTGGCATGGACTATTTATCAGAAATACGTTCTGTGGACCCCAATGGTACACCTGAAATGGTATTCAGCACGTGTAGCGATTTCTCGGGACCGATGAGAACTTGCACTAGATCAAGTGCGATATCATGAGCGGTGATGTTGGGCCCTTTTTTTTCCGCCGACACTTGATGCGCCCACTATCTTATATTCCATTATTGTCTGGTTCTCGTGTCAGAAAGCATGTTGTTGGTTCATGCAACTAACATACCTTTATCCTTGAAATGTATCTCGTGCATGAAATGTATAAACGTTGAAATGCTAGACATGAAGTTGGCTCACTTTGCAATCCGCAGGGCACGCAGGGTGCAAAATGTATTGATGTTGAAGAATTCCCAAAAGCATTCAGGTTCGATTGAAGGGTCTGCCATAACCGGCGTGACAACGATGGGATTTTCCCAAAGTGATACCTTAAATTCCGCCTTGCACTCCGTCTCAAGTCCCAATACTCCCCTTCGCCCCCCCAAACTCTTCCGCTCTTCCAGTCTTTACTATCATGTCCTCATACGCCGACATTGACAAGGGTTCCTCCATCGCTCTTGACAGGCTTCCTCTCAACAGAGAACTTAGATCAGCTCCCCCCGCCATCAAGTTTGCCGATGCAGGACCACTGTAAGAGTCCATGTCGCGTCCATTGAAAACTCGCCATGTTGACAGTGTCTTTTTAACCAAGCGGCCTCTTCTCATTCGCGTTGACCACCTTCATTCTGTCATTGTACAACATTGGAGCGCGTGGTATCACCGCACCCAATGTCGTTGTCGGCATGGCTGTTGCGAGCGGCGGACTTGCCCAGTTTATGGCAGGAATGTGGGAGTTCCCGAGGGGTAACACGTTCGCTGCTACAGGTCAGTTGCAAGATTTCAACGTGTTTCCTAGTAACGCCTAATACTGACGTCATTTACAGCCTTCTCATCTTATGGCGCTTTCTGGATCTCCTACTCCCTCATTCTCTTGCCAGGTACTGGAATCGTTGCAGCTTATAAGGACAACACCGAGGAGCTCGAAAGTGCCCTTGGAATCTACCTGATGGGCTGGTTCCTGATCACGTTCATCTTCTTGTACGTGTGTTTGATTTTTCCGTGCCATCCACCATTTATATATGGCCCTGTCCAGTGTTGTTACGCTCCGGAAGAACGTTGCCTTCATCTGTCTGTTCTTCTGCCTATTCACCACATTCCTATTACTCGGTGCTGGTGCTTTATCAGGACTAGCCGCGTAAGTCCAATTTTGCCCACATACAGAGAACGTTACTTATTTTTCCCTCAATAGTCTCCACAAAATTGGTGGCATAGTTGGCCTCGTTACGGCTTTCATTGCCTTCTACACTGGCCTTAGTATGCTCCTTGCAGCAGAGACATCGCCCATCATGAAGCTCCCGCTCGGCAATATCGTTTAGGCAAACTACCAAGTCTGTTGATCTTGTTACACAAAATATTGTAGGGGCCATATCCTTGTCATAGTCGATACATACACGCTCTTTTGTACACTCTCGTTTGCCAAATATCTGTCTTGTAGTTCCAGTAACATTCGAATTTAAGTATATACTCGATGGAATTAGCATCAGGTATGCGTTAGCGGACGGTATACTTCGTTTGAATAAGTGCGGCTAGTTATGTATTTTGGCTAAGAATTCGGTGAGCTATATTCATTTCTTTTCGAGGTCTTTTTTTTTCAAAATTTTCACGCGGGTCAAGTTATCTGAAAACAACAATAAATATTCCCGCAATGACTTGGATTAATGAACTTGCCATGCGATATTGGTGACAGAATGAACAAAATGATATTCGGTGTAATCCAAATCACTGGCAAGTGGTATGTAGACAGTATTGTGATATGACAAACAATCCCAACGTGCTAAAGGCGACAATCCTTTTTTTTCATCACATTTACACTTCAGTCAATGTCGAGCAACACTTGTAAGAAGTGTGGCAATAGGTGTAAAATTAAGTAGACTCGTCATGTTGCTTGACTTCGGGACCCGAACCATGTTGGTACTTGCCATTGTGGTGGTGGTGATGGTGATGGTGGTGCTTGTGGTGCTCCTCGTCGCGTCGCACGAAGGCGGGGCCGGGACCTGAGCCTTGGTGGTGCTTGTGGTGGTGCTTGTGGTGGTGCTTGTGGTGGTGCTTGTGGTGGTGCTTGTGGTGGTGGTGGTGTTTGTGGTGGTGGTGGTGCTTGTGGCGCTCCTCGTCGTGTGCATAAACATCAATGAGTCCGACGGCAGAACCGTCGCGGGCCTCAAGAAGGAAGTCGCGTTTCAACGACGCATCGCTTGCAGGTGCACCGAGGACGACCGCCGCAGTGACAAAAGCGACAAAAGTAGGGAAAACCAATTTCATCGCGGAGCTATTATAGAGATAGTAAGTCGAGTGTTATGGGGAAGAAACAGATGCTTACAGTAGATGAAGCCAATGGAACTGATTAAGGACATTGCGGTCGTCAGCTCCATTTTATATGTTTGCTCTTTGGGAGTGCCGAGTTTATCTTGCGTGCTCGGAAGTTTCTATCTACTTGCGCGCAGTCTATTATATTCCGCATGAATAGGGTTTCACACGTGATGAACGGCTTGAAATGAGCATGCAATGCGTCGCATTTTTTGAAGATGGAACTTACTGGGTTTGGGTAACGCCTTGGACTTGATTAACGGCTCCCCTGATTGGTTGCGGGTTGTGCAGATGTTCAAGACATTTTCTTTTTAGCATGTCTCTGGAGCCATCCTTGTCAAAATTGACGTAACCCCACCAATAACGGCCCTTTTCCCGCCTCGATCCCAACGGGGATCCATAATTCCAATCCAGAGGTTTCACCACTGTCGCTCGGCCCTTTCTGAGCATGACCCCTGTGAGGGAGGTCAGCAAGCACGAAAATTTGTTCCCACTACACCTCTTCAATCCCAGGCCGCTGCACAGCTCTGGAATGATAACATCAGCTTTTTGTTGTATAACGTCGCCCGCAAACCGAGCCGTTACGATGTTGCAGTAAAGCAAGCACCAAGGAGATTGGCCACCACGGTCATCACGATTAGTTGGGCATAAATTCGATACAGCTTATGGATATGTACTGGTATCACGATTTGTGCGCGTGATGCAGATGAACGGATAATCGGATGATTCGCGAATCGGGTAGGTGAATGTTCTTTCTAGCGTGCATTTTTGCGTATGGGGAACCACAAAGGCATGACATTTATATCTGGGTTCCCGGCGCATCGCGTATGTCTCGGTGGCCACACAAGCCTTGAATCCTCGTTTCTCATGCCAGAGCCAAAACTAATAATGAATGTTCCACCTCATGAATTGCATCGCGGGTCACATTCTGGATTCAAAAACGGATAATGAAGCGGGTGGCCGCGTTACGTGGTATCAGATAACCAATCTTTAAGCTTGGAGCTTCAGGCCGTGGTTTGTGATTAGGTTACAAATACCCGACTTGTGCTCCCTCGGGATAAAAGCGGACCCGGTAGACCGGCTTGTTATCTTTAGTTGCCCGGCGATGATAACACAATAAATTCCTTTTTCAGTAATCCAAACCCATGCGCACAAGGTATAATTTGCACCATAGAGTCATAAACTGCCTTGGCGCCAATATTTGCAGCTGACGCGGACGTCGAAGCATCTGTGGTGACGGCGGTGTAAAGTGGTACAGTGGTCACGCGTCGCGCAGTTTGATCAAAAGTTTGCATGTGTTTGTCGCCCAAGGCTACACAATGTCGCGCGTCAATGGACGCCCAGAACCAGAGGTCATTGCGAATGTACGTTATACACTCAATCTCTTTGGCTTTCTGATCCATATCCAAGGCATTTTTATCTCCTGGCTGTAATAACCTTATCGCACATTTACCTCGTTGATTCTGTCATATCAGTTTATCGACGGATTCTCATATTCAAAAGGGAAGCTAGAGGAAGCTTTCCGACAAGGAGGGTTTCTTGAAAAGCCACCTCCAAAGGCTCAGAAAGAAGTACTGCCCAGCTTTGTGAAGAAAGAGGATGTTGAGATAATAGTGCGCTTCTTAGGCGGGCAATCTTTCTTGTAACTTACTGTGCATGTCTCTTTTCACAGGTAAATGAATTTGAGATACCGAGGCACAAAGCGGAGAAGATACTTGTAGAACATGAAGGAGATGTCGGAAAGGCTCTCCGCGCTCTCATTAAACCACTGTAGGACATTGTAATGGTCCCATGAGTGATAATGCAACTCAGTTCAGATGACTATGGTGAACACGCTCGGGAATTCTCAGTAGCGGTGACTTGCAGAAATTCAGAAGAAGATCAATATGAGTGACAAGTAGAAATCTGGTACAAGTGGATAGGAACTTTGTCGATTGACTTGACCATGTCATCAGCCTCTTTAGTGCTTAGAATCTCCGTGGAAACTTGTGGTTCTGGAAGGACATTGAAGGGGTAATTTACGAATGAGATGAATGATCGCATCGCGTCCAATCGCTACCGAACTTTTGCTAAGCGGATGAGGTTCGTCATGACTGTCGGGCCCTGCCACTTACCTTGGATTGCGCTGCAGGTCGCAACAGAAGGACGCACGGCTACTGTCGTAACGATTCACTATCGCTGTGAAAACGGTAAACACCTTTAGTCTGGACGACACAACCTAGGTTGACAACTCTAATGGCACCCGCGGCCCATCGTGCCGTCATACATTTAGTGTGAAGGTGAAGATAGTCCGAAGAATGATGCGAGCCTGAGGACGGCTTTATGGCTTTCTCTCACCATGATGCCGCGGGCGCCGACGTGATGCCATTACGAGGGGAGAGCACTGTCGGGATCCGTTGATGGTGCTGTTCTGCAATTTTGTCCACTTCACTGCATAGCCGCATACACGTTCGTACCCTTTCTACGTCTCCGCTACTTGTTCTTCCTTCGTCGTATCACTCAACTTGAAAGTATAATTGTAGGATAAATGATGGTACAAGTGTTTACGCGCGGCACTAGTACAGCCACGCCAGCTTACCATTTTGCATCGATGATCAACGGCCCGCTACATGAACTCGTGTACATGTTTGCAAAAGATCCGTAATGAATAATTCACGGGTCCTCTTTATCCTCGCCATGGCACATATGTGCTGGAAACTGACAGGGCCAGAAACCGTGCAGAAATGAAGGGACGAGTGAAACGAAATGAAGAAGCGCCGTATAGGGAATATGAAGGGTTGTTTGTGAGGTGAAACAAGCATTCAACGTGCGTTCCAACTTCCACGCCCTCGCTGTCGCGATTAGGTGTCTGATTCTTTCCCGTCAGGCACTGTTGGGTCGGGTATGAACGGCATTTATTCGACCCTATCCGAGAGGGCAAAGGTGACAACGACGAGAGGGTCTTAGGTCGTCTCTTATTGGGTATGTGTATGTAGTGCTATGCATTTTAGACATGTACTTTACGCTATTCGGCGCTCTCAATGACCTAAACGTTTAGGTAGATCAAAATAATAATTGTGATATGCTTTCAAGTTGTCTGCGGACTTTATTGAGTAGAATCTTTTCTGGAATACGTGTATTGAACCGGGACTATTTCATTTGACCGTTCGATTCCCACGCCATCAAATGGTTATAAGATTAGCAGTTATAGCAGATCGATCGGGGGCTTAGTTGCTAGGTACCCTTTCCTTACCTGACAAGATGATGATCAACCGAATTCATATGAACCTGCGATGGGAAACAATGTTCAAGACTGGTATATGACATAAACAATAACGAGCGACAAAAGTAGACGGTACGACAATCTAGCAGAAAAAAACTATTAAGATTATTTTGAGGGTTTTTATCCATTTTTTTTTACCACAACAATCACAACAATGACGATAGTGTTTATCAACATCCTATTTTGAACAACAATGGATGACAGTTAGGCCTACCAGCCGTGGTGATGGTGGTGATGGGGGTGGTGGTGGTGGTGGTGATGAGGCCAGTGAGGAGGCGGAGGCGGGGGCGGAGGGCGGTGGTGGTGGTGATGGTGGTGGTGATGAGGCCAGTGAGGAGGCGGAGGGGGAGGGTGGTGCCAGTGGGGGTGGTGGCCGTCGACGTCGCGTGCAGCAACATCAACTTCTCCAACGTCGCGTGCAGCAACATCACCTTCCTCAACGTCACGGTGCCACCACTTGTGGTGTTTGTGGTGATGGTGATGGTGCCAGTGGGGAGGAGGCGGAGGCGGAGGGTGATGGTGATGGTGGTGACGGTGATGGCCGTCAACGTCGCGGGCAGCAACATCAACTTCCCCAACGTCGCGTGCAGTAACATCGCCTTCCTCAACGTCACGGTGCCACCACTTGTGGTGCTTGTGGTGGTGGTGGTGGTGGTGCCAGTGGGGAGGAGGCGGAGGCGGAGGGTGATGGTGATGGTGGTGGGGATGGTGGTGGTGGTGGTGGCCATCTACGTCGCGTGCAGCAACGTCAACAAGACCACCGGCAGAACCATCGATCGGCTCAGGGTTGCGTTTCAACAGAGCATCGCTCGCAGGTGCAGCTATATCAGCTGGAGTACCAAGAACGGTGGCGGCAGAAACCAATGCAACAAAAACGCCAGAGAACAACAATCTCATCGCAAGCACAAAACTGTTGGTAGGGAAGAGTGGATATGATCAGTGGAATACTATTGAGAAGAAGCAGGTGCTCACAATGAACGGAGTGAGTTGGAACTGATGAAGAATATCGGTCATCTGCTGCAGTTTTTATAGGTTTTGGAACCCCAGGTCTCACGCACCGTGGCCAATTAGGGTCGGCAACGGCAAGGAAAGTTCACCTATGTCCCTAAGTTTTCGCGGATTTGATTGTCCTGGAATTGCACAAATTGCATGACCCTTTACAACGGGTTCCTGTTTCATTCTAATGCTCTCGCCTACGATTTACGGCAGTCTATCCATCCGCAGCAGCTCGTGCGAGATAGGACAATAGATTCGCCTTGACATATGACTTCTGCGAGGTTGGTTATTCGACATGTTGTCATTTCGGATTGCCCATTATAGCTTTCTGTGGTTTAGCTATTTCAGGCAAGGAACTCACTGCATATGTGAAAGGTTAACGGTAAATTGCCTGAACTTTCCGTTCATCATTTTTACGAGATAGACAGGTACGACATGACAGGAACAATTGAATGCATACCCCTTTGTTCATTTGATTGGGTTAAGGTACCAAAGTCTTGGCGGTTTAGAGGCAGAGAGCAATACTCCAGCAACGTTTGACGTTCTGCTTCTCATACCCAAGCAACGTTTGACATTCTGGTGGGTAAGTGCTTTGCAGCGGACGTTGCAAACAAGATCGGCACTTGACAGTCGTGCGTCCGAGCCACGTAGGAGTAGAGGAGAATGATGCGCTGGTGGGATGGTATTTTGACTGCTTTGTTCAAGGGACAACAGCGTTACCGAAAATGCACGTGCCAGAGGAATTCCTTGTTAACTCCCTAATGGTACGTTCACTTCTTATCGCCAAGACATACTTACATGAACGCGACATAAGAGGACACCTGCGCCCGCGATACACATAAACTGAGGTGTCCTCCATACAAGGTGAAACCATTGTGTTTGGGAAACAGTTACTTACCATATTTGCAGATTTTTCTATACATTTCATTCTCATAGCGAATGAGCTGACGCGGGCATCGCTGGAGGCGAGGCATCTGTGGTGACGGCGGTGTGGAGGTGGTGGAGTGGGGCTAGTGCTAGCACGAGGCTAGCGTGGAGGGTTTCTACACTGTTCATTCTACAGGAGTGGGTCACGGTCACAGCCGTGACTTAGCCCAAGCGGCCACATGGAAATACCCATTGGATGTAGAAGGCAGTAAAATGAGCTGTAATGTGTTCGATGTAAGCAAATTAGAGACATTTAGCACGTATAATTGACCGATCCATATATAGGCTAACAATCTAAACTTGTTGTTTTCCGAAAGCCTGTTGAGCCATGGGAAAAGAACACAGCAGAATTCAAGTCATGCTCATCTTCGCATCAGACTGGCTCTTTGACAGATGACTGCTAGTCCCCTGCAGCATTTGACTACGTCATCGTCGGTGGTGAGACAGCTGGCGGGTCCGTCGTTGCAGCACGTCTCTCAGAAAATCCCTACGTCAGTGTATGTACCGTCAGCCCAATCTACGAATACCGGGTATGCCTCATGGCCTGTTGGCATCCCTCTTGCATACTGAGATCAAATCCTCAGGATTCGCTGTAGAGAACCTGGGTAACCCGGAAATCGGCTGGTTTTTTCCCACTTCCCCACCACCTCAGTTGAACGACCGTCAAATTATGATCAATCAGGTAGTGTCGTCATGAGTTTGGCGGATCTAGTATTGTAAGGAGTGAATCATGGTTTTTGTCGTCATACTAATACTATGTCAGTCTTCAAAGAATATGTACGAGGGTTATAGCGTCGACTATGCGAAGATAACACAAATGGTTACAAAGCCATTATTGTTTGCTCCAGACAGGCTCGGACTTACCATCCCCTCGCTGATTTATGCTACGCTATTCTTCATCCCGTGCTCATCCTCATAATCGTGAGGAAGGACCAATTTAGACGGTCACAACGGGTTGACACGACGAGGTCATCGCCATCCTTCCTGCAATCCTCTCAACCCACGAGATCAGGACACTCATGCCTGACAACTGCCCAGGCACAGATTTGAGTATCAGCTCTTAATCATACGTTCGGCGCTTGTCGCTGCGTCGCTAAGTGATCGGGGCTGATAGGAGCGTATTGCGAGCCGGAAAGGAAAGTGGAGATTACGCAAGGGGTCAGGATGTTGCAGGCTGGGCGATTCTTTAATGATTCGTTGCGCGGTGCAAATTTCTGCGTGCCAAGTTGGAAAATAATAATGCCACAGATAAATTCTGTTCTACACACATCGTCCAACCTCCTCCCTTCTAGAAGATATAGGAAGGCAGAAATATGCGTGTACGCTGAAGAATCAATCTACGACAGGTTTTGCGTATCGT
This sequence comes from Amanita phalloides, assembly GCA_032173475.1. NCBI lineage: Eukaryota > Fungi > Basidiomycota > Agaricomycetes > Agaricales > Amanitaceae > Amanita > Amanita phalloides. The sequence goes on along the minus strand of JAENRT010000004.1, from coordinate 456,559 downwards.
AACATCCAGGGTGTCGCCCAGACAGTGGAACGCGAGAAGCTAAAGTATTTGTTTTGTTTACTATGCCTGAGAAGAAGTTGGCAAACACGAGCGTGACAAATAATTAATAAACACTTACGCATCATCGAGAACTAGCTTGTACTCATTCCTTAAGTACGCTATGCCCTTTTCCCGAGCTTCCTCCCCCTCTGCGTCCGATAGTAACGGCTTGCGCTCAGACGCAGGAATACCCATTCTGTCTATCCCGATATAGAAATAGATTTTCCCCTGTACCTTTGTCTTGTACCAACCGTCTAACGTGCGAAATCTTTTGAGGTTCTGGATCTCGGCGAACATTTGCTCCTCCTGGGTTAAACCATCCTCAGTTTGTACTATGCTCAAGTCGACCCTCTTTATCACGATTCTGTACAATTGATGGGCTTGACCTATCGGTTCGACCACTTCTTCGCCTGTATCAGACCACTCCTGGATCCGTTTTCCTTTCCTACTATGAAAATTATCATACATCCGTTTGTCTGGCTAGAAGTCGCAACAATGAAATCAAAGGAATATAGATGGTAAATTAGTAAATTTCTTACTTGGGGAATGTCGTAGGTCTTCTTGATTTTTTGGGTCACCAGGAAGCTTTCGCGGCTCTCGATGCGCACAGGTGAAGCACACATAGTGGGTGCGACTAGGAGAAGGAGAGAACACGCAAAAAAGTGCATGATGCGTGGATTGGGTGAGGACCAGCCTGGATTGAGGGGGGGGGGGACGTCAGCTTGATTTATACTAGAAATAACAATCATGTTGATGCCATCGAAACTCTCTACTGATTGATGTGAACCGCCAAACCCACCTTGATCGTTGGTATGGTCCACCCAGGCAATCAGCTTCTCCGATGTCGCCTTCTGACCGCCTTGGCGGTGCCACACTGAAACGTCTTTCGTATTACTGATTATTTAAGAGCACCATGCCTGCTCGATATCATACGGGATGGCTCAGATAGCACATTCGATAATACGGTCTGCACTTGTGATGTTCGAGCAATGTGTGGTAGGCGCTCTTGCGAGCTCATAATCCACCTTGGGGCATTGGCTGAGACTGTCACACCCGCCATGCATCGCCGTCTCGGCGTACCACAGCGACTTGTCCCTCACTGCACGTCGCCACTTGTGCGAAAAGAGATAACACCCCGTCAACGTGTGCTCCAGCCGAAACATCGTCCGCAACATCCGCAGCTTCCCATGGTCATCAGACTCGGGAAGCACATTCGCTTTAGAAAGTAATACGCAGTGATGATGTCGTTCCAAATGTTGACTTACCCTCCTGTGCCGCCCCGCCGCTCTCTTCGTCCTTTGGCTCTCAAATGTGCGTACCACATTGTCCGTAGAGATCATTCGCGGTCACCTGTTGAGCTGCTCAGCCACAGAAAGCAACGTCGACTAAACAAAATCCTCGACAAATGACCCACTCACGTGGCTGCACTACAAAATCCGGCCGCTCCATCCCCACCTGAACCACTCTATCCTCGTCCGCCGGCCACACACGCCCAGCGGGGTGCGACGGGGTTGTATGTATATCGACCACTTGCACAGAACAGTGTACGCGCGAATGGAGCTCTCCATTATCCTTGCAGTCTGTGGGAGGACGAGACAGACAGTGCTGGATGCCAAGCTCAGACACGCAGCGCCCACTGATATGGGCCCGAGCAGACTTATAGTTTGGAAATATGTATTAGAAGGCGATCACAAAACTTGAAACGGCACTCAAAGAGCCCGCGTGCCAGCAAGTATTGTGGAATGTATTGCAATGTGACTTCAATCCAGCAGTACATCTGATACCATATCATATTGTCCTGATGAGTTACCAGATTTCGGCCTTTTTGTTGGTGCGGCGGCCCATTGCGAAGAAAGGACAACGGAAAGGCACTGTCAGGATCCTTTGATGATGCTGTTCTTGCCTTTGTTACGCTATAATGCTCAGGCTTCAGGTCTTCAGGTTCAGCTCGTTCGTACCCTTCTCACGTCTTCGCTACTTATTCTTCCTTCGTCATAAAGTATATTATAGGATGTATATTTAAAATGGTGGTGCGTTGATCAACGCGGCACTGCTCCGTGTGAAATCTGCCCAAATTGGTAGTAAAAGTTCTTTTTGCAGCCGCGTCGACTTACCATTCGACTTGCATCGATGATCGACGGCTCGCTATATGAACTCGTGTACAATGTTCGCAAAAGATCCGTAATGATGATTCACGGGTCCTCCCCCATGCCACGAATGTGCCGGAAACTGACACTGGTGCCAGAAACCGTAATTGAGATGAAATGAACAGGTATTTGGCAAACGTGCGTTGCACGCCCTCTCACAGTCGCTATAAGAAAGAACACCTGTCTGATTCTTTCCCGTCAGGCAACGTTAGGCCTGATATGAACTTATGACACTATCCGACCGTTGCGGTAGGCCACCTAGCCGAGAGGGCAGAGGTGACAACGACGAGCGAGATGTTGTCAGGTTCTCTCTGAGTATTTGGTAGTTCTATTATTTTAGACGGAGAGGTAAGTTAAGCTACTCAGCACTCTCAATGACCGAGATATTTAGAATAATTATTGTTGTACACTTTGTTGTCTGGAGTTCATGGAGCAGATCGCACTGCCACATTCTATCACCCGGTTATAGCAGATCAATCGAGCACGTAGACACGAGATGATTATTCAGCCGAATACTTATGAACCGGGGATGGGAAACAATGTTCAAGACTGGTATATAGCATAAACAGTAACGAGCGACAAAAACAGACGGTATACGACAATCTAAGAGACACAGACGAGAGATTATTTTTTGAGGTTTTTATCCATTTTTCATCACGACAATCACAATAATGACGATGGTCCGTATCAACATCCTATTTTAAGCAACACTTGACCCAAGTGCACTGATGGATGAAAGTTAAATCTACCAGTGATGGCGCCAATGAGGAGGGGGAGGGTGGTGGTGGTGATGATGTGCGTGGTTGTGTGCCAGTGGAGGGGGGCGGAGGGGTGGTGCCAGTGGGGTGGTGGCCGTCGACGTCGCGTGCAGCAACATCAACTTCCTCAACATCGCGTGCGTCAACATCAACATCCCGGCCACCACTTTGTGGTGTTTTGGTGGTGTTGGTGGGTGGTGCCAGTGGGGAGGCGCGGAGGGATGGTGGTGGTGATGTGTTTGTGTGGTGGCCCTCGACGTCGCGTGCGCAAACGTCAACTTCCTCAACATCGCGTGCAGCAACGTCAAACTTCCTCAACATCGCGTGCAGCTACATCGACTTCCTCGGCGTCGCGTGCGGCAACATCAACATCACATCCCGGTGCACCACTTGTGTGCTTGTGTGTGGTGGTGGTGGTGGTGTGGTGGGAGGCGCGGAGGGTGGTGGTGGTGTGGTGTTTGTGGTGGTGGCCGTCGACGTCGCGTGCAGCAACATCAACTTCCCCAACGTCGCGTGCAGCAACATCTTCCTCAACGTCACGGTGCCACCAGTGGTGTTTGTGGTGTTTGTGGTGATGGTGATGGTGGGGAGGAGGCGGAGGCGGAGGGTGATGGTGAGTGGTGGTGGTGGTGGTGGGGATGGTGGTGGTGGTGGTGGCCATCTACGTCGCGTGCAGCAACGTCAACAAGACCACCGGCAGAACCATCGATCGGCTCAGGGTTGCGTTTCAACAGAGCATCGCTCGCAGGTGCAGCTATATCAGCTGGAGCACCGAGAACGGTGGCGGCAGAAACCAATGCAACAAAAACGCCAGAGAACAACAATCTCATCGCGAGCTCAAAGCTGTTGATAAAGAAGAGTGGGTATGATCAGTGGAGTACTATGAAGAAGAAGCTGGTGCTCACAGTGGACGCAGTCAGTTGAAACTGATGAAGAATGTCGGTCATCTGCTGCAGCTTTTATAGGCTTTGGAACCCCAGCCCTCACGCGACGTAGCTAATTAAGGTCAGCAACGGCAAGGAAAGTTCACCTATGTCCCTAAGTTTTCGCGGATTTGATTTTCCTGGAATTGCACAAATTACATGACCCTTTCCAACAGGTTCCTGTTTCATTCTACGCTCTCGCCTACGATGTACGGCAGTCCATCCATCCGCAGCAGCTCGTGCGAGATAGGACAATAGATTCGCCTTGACACATGACTTCTGCGGGGTTGGTTATTCGACATGTTGTCATTTCGGATTGGTTTCTGTCAATTTCATGCAAGGACGAGAAATTCGTCAACTCACTGCACGTGTGAATGGTTGACGGTATATTGAATAGGCTTTAGATATGTTAGGTGCACCGCCAACTCTCCGTTCATCATTTTTACGGGATATACAGGCACGACATTCCAGGAGGAAGAATTGAATACATTGCCCTTTATTTGTATGGTTTAAGGTACCACAGTCAAGAATTAAGGGCGGAGTCGCAGAGATGTCAAATGTCAATCAACTGGACCTGTTTCCCAAAAACAATGGTCTCGCCTTGGAAGGACTACTCAGTTCATGTGTATCGCGGGCGCAAGTGTCTTCCTATGTGACGCGTTCAGATATGTCTTGGCGGTAAGAAGTGAACGTACCAAATAGGGAGTTAACAAGGAACCGAGTCACGTTACTCCAGCATATGCATTTTTGGTAATACAAATTATCGTTTTTGTCCCTTGAACAAGGCACACTGGACAAAATATAGCGAAGACCATCCCATCAGCGCATCGTTCTCCTCTACTCCTACGTGGCTGGTACGCCACGACTGTCAAACGCTGATCTCGTTTGCAACGTCCGCTGCGAAGCAATTACCCACAAGAATGTCAAACGTTGAGATGCAGAACATTGCTGGTGTACTACTCTCCACTGCCTCCGAGCCGCCACTATCAGTGAAGCGCGTGGAGTAGACATCGCCTTATGTCGACTTCTTCGGAGGCGCCTGCTCCCACACGTGCGATGTTTGTTACCGTTCTCATCCGGACTCAAACGACGGTATTCAGCGTACCTGCACGATCACGGCATTCTCACAGCCGCGTGAGAGGCCGAGGCTAATAATACAATTGACTTTGTGAACTGCACGCAAATCAGGATCTTGATTTTCATGCCGGGTAAGCCGTTCGCATGCGGAAGGAACGATTTGACTTTGACATCGTTCGGGCATGTGATCCGCCTTGCGAACTACATTAACGATTTTCCATGCCATGGCCTCAAACGAGTCGTTTGCGGGTACCCGTAGGAGTGATTCATGATCTCGTTCCGCGTCACGAACTCATTAATCAAAAGTGCTGCGGTGAGCCACGTTTCTGTATTGGGAGGTCGATGATCATGACCTGTCATGAGAAGTGATGACACGTTACCTTAGTGATCCCTTTTGTTTCCTTCTCCACATAGAAATGCATTGAGAAACCAGAGCCGCTATGTACACCCAGTAAAAACAGCGATACGTTGAACGTCCGCACATGTAGTGGTGTGCTGAACCTTCAAGCTGGTATGTCGAAGTCAGGTGTGTTATAGACATGGGCGAAGGAGTGATCCGTTTCTGCGGCGGAATAAAACAAGCAGGGTTGCCAGACTCGTGTGTTCGCCGGCCGTACAAATCCAAATTCCCGCGTGCGTCTGCCGATAATTTGTAGCCAGGGTATATGAATTATTAGGGCAGTGGAATGGGCTCCACAGTGCTGTGTATTGCTCCATTTCAATGGATGCGTGCCGGCGTCGACTGCTCTGGTTCTCCGAAAGAATGGCACCTCAAACACTGGCCGCAAGTCACGCCATCCTGACGTGCAATGTAGACCTTATGATGGGACGCCTAGTCACCTCTGCAGTTGGGTGGGCAGAGAACGCGGGAATGACAGCCCAATTCTCTGCTGGTCGAAAACCTTCTGTCTGAAAGTAGCGCTTCTCTTTCTGCCATGCAGCGTTTTTTTTGACAGTCATTGACGGCCTAGTCAGGTCGTCATGTCGACAATATTGACTCCGTCACTAGTCACGCGTGACAGCCAGCAATGTAATGAAAGCCATGCTAGAACATCTTCCCCGCCTCACAGGCCTCACCCGCCTCATTCTAGTTTCCCTCCTATCCCTCCTCATTCTCGCCTATTATGTTGCTCCTGTCGTCCGCACCACAAAGGTCGCAAAGAACACCAACCCGAGCGCAGATTCAAATACCCATCCACCGCTGCGAATCCTCCTCGTATCAGCGCTCTTCCCTCTCGCGAAAGCCAAACACTCTCAATCAGACTACGAAGCCTGGCTTAAACGCTTCGTTGGTGACATTAGCACAGAAATCTATTTCTTCGCGCCACCCTCTTTAGCACCCTCGGTCACTTCCATCCGACCCTCCTCCTTCCCACTCGTCGTCAACACCACCTTCTCCTCACCCTTCTCTGTGCCGCCCTTGGTCGGCCTTGAAGCAAATTATACCTACATGCATTCAATAGACCGTGAAAATTTTCGCCACTCCCCCGAACTCTATGCCGTATGGAACGCCAAGGCGTACTTCCTCGCCGAGGCCGTGAAGAACATGGAGGCGGCGGGAAAGACTTACGATTACGTGTTTTGGAACGACGCAGGGAGCTTTAGAGATGACCACTGGTACAAGGTGTGGCCTGACCCAGATCGGGTCAGGCAAGTGTGGGAAGAGGGTGTGAGAGTGAGTGGAATGAAGAAGGAGGACTTGATGTTTTTCCCATTGGCAGGGATGCCCTCGTTGATGTACAGATGGTGGAAAGAAGACCAGGGTCCTATCGATGTGGATATGAGTGAAGGTTTTTTTCGGTTCCCTCCCTTGCCACATATATATGTACTGATTTTTATTTTTTTTCAGGCTCATTTTTCGGCGGTGCACCGAGTGCCGTGCGGTGGTGGTCAAAGACATTTTATGCCTATCACGACTATTATCTTTCCCGATCTTTCTTTGTTGGAAAGGATCAAGAATTATTCAATGCACTTTTCTTTCTTTTTCCTGATCGCTTCATCTCTATGTATTATGGAGATATGCCATACATTGACCAAGGCAAGTATAGCGCATGTGGGTATGGTTGGTGGTATTATCACTTTTGGTTCGGAGACGAGGAGGGGAAGAAGAGGCAGCGAGAGCTGTGGCTGAGCAACTTGGCTGCGGGGTGGGTGTTTTGGAGACAGAGAGTGGATTGTACGCTAGCTCCTGTCGTTCCGATGAGGAGCGTATTGGAGGGCAGGTTTGGGTGGGGTTGGACACCGCCAGAAAGGCGTTTAGAAATTCTGTACTCATAATCTGCGCATATGGCGAGCTTTCCGCAGCCACTGCACCGGTACACGCGCCCGGTTCGGGTGTTGTCAAGATCTATCCATTCACCACGTTTATGCGAGCTGGACGGAGACTTCAGTGGCGCAAGCACTGATTATCAGCGTGTTCCGATAACAAGGGATGTATGCTTTCCTCGACCTGACACAATTTTATTCGTCTAACTTGAAGCACGAAATTTGCACCAACAGACTATATATCAAATCGCTGGCCTTGGATCATCTGTCAACGTCAGATATTAATGAAGGATAGACATACGCATCTATACACATCTTTGTCTTTTCGGAGATATCACATCCAACAAGCTCTGGCTAATCAAAAAACCCGGGATTGATTGGTGTCGAGACCCTTGTTTTTCGCATGGTTGCCCTGCAAGCAGCCGACGCTAACTCGGCCTCAAGCGGTGGCGAAGAACTCAAATCTTACTTTTTTCAGCGGTGCCGGCAACCAAGATAACGAACAGACGAGTTTTGGAAGAATGAACTTCGTGTGGGTTTGGTGTGGGGGCATGACGAAGCCAGCCGGGTAGGCGGTGGTGGGTGGTACAGTAGGTGCCACGCGTGGCATGTGTCACGACAATGGAGGTGTTAGAACGGGTTTCAGGTCGGCGCGTATTAACGCCCCCGCTCTCCCCTGTCGGACGGAAGCAGAGGCCGCCGTCACTAGAGCTTCCCCGGACGAGAGAGAAACCCGCAAGCGTGCCAGCGTGACCCGCGAGTACCCTCGATTTGGCGTCAAGAGCCCTTTGCAGAATCCAAACTCGCCCTTACACCCCTGCACAAGCGTCGTTATTCCCGGTCAAAAAAGATGCGTAACGTGAATGCATGCTGTAATACGTGACGCCACGAACGATCACGAGGTGCTGGTTGTCAACCAACGCTTGTCCAAATGTCGCTAAGGAGCTCTAATATGGTCATAAACGCTCATAACCTTCTGCCGTTCACACTGATAATGAATACACGTGCCGCCACGTTCTATCTGCCGTTTTTGTCGGCACTAGCCCAAAGATAGATGAAAGCCGATGTAAGTACTGTCTACTTAAACCCTCGACGCCCGACGCTTATCGCACCGCTCACCTGTCAGGCAGTCTCTATCACTATCACTCGTCGCTCGTTCATTTTTCTCTCTTCTTTTGTCTCATGGCTTCTTCTTCACCATCAGCAGGAGGGTTTGATTATATTATCATTGGTGGAGGAACGGCAGGCCTTGTTGTCGCCGCCCGTCTGACGGAAAACCCGGATGTCAGCGTTTGTGTTCTCGAAGCTGGAAAGGATCAATCGACTAATGTCGATGCCATGATTCCCGGTAAGCATAACACCTTGTATCTTCAAGAGCACCGTTTTTTGAAATCCAACTAGGATTCGCTATGAAGAATTTGGGAAACCCCGAGGTGGATTGGATGTTCCAAACGTCACCACAACCTCATCTGAATGATCGTAGGATCGTTGTAAACAGGTTCGTTGAAGCACCCACTCTCAGTTTCGGGTTGTAGTGACCAGTCAATCCAGAGGAAAGGGTTTGGGCGGTTCAAGTATGGTACGAATCGATCATCCGCGTTTGCCCGCATGCATGCCCTGACACTTTGAAAGTTGAATATCATGGAAGTCTCTCGGTAAGAACTAGTTAAACATGTCAAAAAAAGGCGTTTGTTGACCCGCCTTGACGTGCAGAGGACATGCAGGGGAATACGATGGTCAGTCGCCTCTATTCTCTTTACCTCGGCTTTTACCGACACATCTTAGCATTTGAGGCTCTCGGCTCGCCAGGATGGAACTGGAAATCCTTACTGTACTACTTTAAAAAGGTACGATCACCTTATTTGGAATCGACGATGTCGTCTATAATCATCTACTCAGTCCGAGACGTTGTCCGCTACACCCGAGGAGCTATCCAAAATCGACATCCGGCCTCTTGCCGATGCCCACGGCAGCAGCGGTCCTCTTCAGATCTCTGTCCCGAAATGGATCAGCGAAACTAACACCCCCTTCCGTTCGACGCTCGAGTCGTTTGGGATAAAACATAATCCGGATGGCGTACGCATCATTCCGTCGTCGTCATGCGTGCCGGACATTGACTAGGAACTTTTTTATTTTTATTTTACAGACTTCGGGTAACAACGTCGGGATTATGGGCGCGTACCAGACCATTCACCCCACTGAGGTTGTCCGGAGCTCCTCTGCGACGGTGAGCGGGATATTCTCTCCGATCGAAAGATATGGCGAGGCTGATGATTCGAGCTGCGTAGGCATACTATCTGCCAAACAAGGATAGAAGCAACCTCCATGTGATAACTGGAGCACATGTGAAACGCGTGTTGTTCCAGGCCTTGAAGGTGCGCGGAAAATTGGTTGCGAGCGGAGCGGAGTACTCGAAGGATGGTCACACTTTGGCCGTGTCTGCGAAGAAGGAAGTGATCATTTGCGGAGGTGAATTTTAAGCGTTTTGTGTCGTGCCAAAATGCTGGTTCTAAGCCATTGGATAGGGTCCTTCCAAACCCCTCAGATTCTCGAGTTGTCTGGTGCGTATACTCTATTGGTCTTGGGGGTCTACTGAATGCGTGTTTAGGCATTGGAAGCAAAAAGATCTTAGATACACACTGGATACCCGTTCTTTATGATCTTCCTGGTGTTGGTCAGAATCTTCGTGAGTATCCTGTGTAATGCCTATGTTGTATTTTATACTGATTCCATATAGAGGTATTTAATCCCCGCTTATCGCATACATTTTTCTTAGCCGATTAATAGGATCATTTCTGGGTTCCATACACGAGAGAAATGGATGACACCATTGATTCGTTTGAACTGTTGCAGTCTGACCCTGCACGTGCCGGTCAAGAATGGATGCTTTAGTGCGTATCGCACCATATCGATAGGGATGCCCATACTCATTATGATGCATCTATAGTCAGGAGCAGAAGGGCGGAATGTTATCTTCCGTTCCTTCGCAAACATTTGCATACGTCCCCGTATCCACATTCGCCGATGAGAAATCGATCGCCAGGGGCGCCGAATCCTTGAGAACATATGGACCGGCAGAGTCAAAGACGGTCAATAAACAGAAGGAGTGGATCAAGGCGAACATTCCTCACCTCGAGTAAGAGCGTCTTTCTCCGAAAAATAAAGTTGTGATGTACTGAACGGTTTCACGAAAGGTTTGCACCATTCCCTGGTTGCCTACCTGCCCCTGGTATCGTTCCCAAACCAGGCAAACGCTACTTCTCGTTCTTCGTCGGTCTATTGCACCCCTTCTCTCGCGGTTCCGTGCATGTGGGATCTTCAGATCCCTTTGCTCCCCCCGTGATTGACATGCACGCTCTCGACAACGAAGTGGACATGGCCATGATGGTTGACGCCGTCAAATTCATACGCAAAATTTCACAAAAGTCGCCCATGTCGGATATTAGCCGAAGCGAACTGTTACCGGGAAACGACGTCCAATCCGATGAGCAGTTGAGGGAGTGGATCAAGGGTTGTGTTCAGACGATATTCCATCCGGTCGGCACGTCGTCTATGCTACCCGAAGTGGACGGTGGTGTGGTCGATGCGAGTCTCAAGGTGTACGGTACTACTAATCTACGTGTGGTGAGTGGCGCGCTGGTGGTTGAACTGGCCTTGTTATTCATGGCACCCATCACAGGTCGATGCATCTATTATTCCTATACATATTTCTGCCCATACTCAAGCAACGGTGTACGCTATCGCGGAAAAGGTCAGCCTGTTGTCGTGACCTCCTACCTAGATTTTGAAGAGCTGACTCGGCAATCAGGCGGCGGATATCATCAAATCTCAAAGTGTACCAACAACAACACGTGGAAGAGGGAAATCTTTTTGCGCTAGTCTATTCAATCGTTTCCGTGCATTGGCAACTGCTTCTCGCAACACATAAGCGGTGGTTATGTTATTTCTCTTTATGTTCTGTACACTGTGGTTGTTTCGAGTAGTATCATTTTAATATTAGTGTACATGGCTTATCGTGCAGGATTGTAGTATTCAATTTGTGTATTTGTTTTCATAAGCAGAAGAACTTAATAACATCCAAAGGATTGTGCCGCGATGTAGTCCAACTTGCGAACCATGCCCGACATTAAGTAAGCATTTTACTAACCTCCACAGCATCCTTGAGTAAAACAAGCGGACGTTCGGAACCGAATATCCGTCCTCCAACATCCTTGCACCAGTTCTACGTTGTGGAATTGCGTAAGCACAACCTCGGAATCGAAGTTGCAGCGATCCGAGTGATGCACAATGACAAGGCTGCGGAAAAGTCCTTTGGCCCTGAATGGAATACCAAGCCAATTGCAAAGCAGGTCGTTCAGACAGTCGTGCGCATGCGTTAGGACTACCACGCGCATGGAACAAGTGATTTCCTGTGCTTACAATAGGAGCGATTCGTTATTGCGATATAACTGTAAACCATGCAATCAGCCGACGCGATGTTGAACAAAACCTCGTGTTGTGGAGATGCTATGCACTGCGGTCGAATGGCGATTTTGCTTGCTGCCGGTAACTAGATTGAAACGCAAAACAAGTGCTTGGCGTAACGAGCCAGAAAATATTTAGCGGTGGTCAACTTGTTGGCAGCGTTCAGATACAGGTTCAGCACAAAATAAATGTATACTGGAATGAGCGCGATGGGAAGATGAACCACAAGCGCAATCCGTAATTCACGATGAAGCATGCGACGCGTACCGCTTGGGCATAAGGTATTGACCCATCCCACAATGTTACTGCGCAGACCGGGAGCTGTGTTGCGCGGCTGAGGCATGATATTACTTGGCGTATATTTTGCGCGGTAGCCACGGTCAAACATGGGCGGCGATGCAGTAGCTCCGCAGAATTTCGTCACTAAAAAATGCCCAGCGAATCCTATTGTGCCGAAAAAAGCACGCACGCTAACGACCGAAGTAATGGGTTGCGCTTACATGAACACTTTAATATTTCGTTTTCCTAGAGGCATATATAAAGCATAGCAGTAGAGGGCAATGTCTTCATCAGTTTTCACTGCTAGCCTCGTCCACTGTAAGCACCTGACCCTCCTTCGTGACATTCGACTTACCATTCTATCGAACAGTTTGCGATTCGCGATGAAATTGTTTTTCCCGGCCGCATTTGTCGCCTTGGTCTCTACAATCGTGCTCAGCGCACCTGCGAGTGATACGTCTTTGAAGCATCACCATGGTTCCAGGCCCCATGATGGTTCTGGTTCCGAACATATTTCGGCCCGTGGCGAGCTTCACAAGCACCCGAAGCATCACAATGGTTTTGGTCTCGCCCTCGAGCAGCGCGACGATGAGCACAGGCATCCGAAAAGTCACCATGGTACTGGTTCCGCGGTTGAGCATCGCGATGCAGAGGACAAGCATCAGAAGCATCACCACGGTTATAGCCGCGCAATTGAGCAGCGCGACGATGAGCACAAGCACGTGAAGCATCATCACACTGGCCCCGCCGTCGAGGAGCGCGATGTTGACCACAAGCACCCGAGACATCACCACGGCTCTAGCCCCATCGAACATGGCAACGATGAGCACAAGAACCTGAAGCATCATCACAGCTCAGACGTCGAGGGACGCGAAGTTGACCACAAGCACCCGAAACATCGCCATGGTCCTGGCCGTGTCGAGCGGCGTGACTATGAACACAGGCGCCCGGAGCATCATCACAGTTCTGGCAAAGCGGTTGAGCAGCGCGACGCAGAGCACAAGCACCCGGAGCATCATCATGGCAAAGCGGTTGAGCAGCGCGCTGTAGAGCACAAGCACCCGAAGCATCATCACGGCTCCAGCCCCGCACATGAGGAGCGCGACGTTGACCACGAGCACCCGAAAACTCACCATGGTTCTGGCCCCATTGAGCAGCGCGATGTAGAGCACAAGCATCCGAAGCATCATCACGGCTCTAACCCCGCAGATGAGGAGCGCGACGTTGACCACGAGCACCCGAAATCTCACCACGGTTCTGGCCCCATTGAGCAGTGCGACGACGAACACAGACACCCGAACCATCACCATGGTTCTAGCCCCGCCAATGAGGAGCGCGATGTAGAGCACAAGCACCCGAACCATCACCATGGTTCTAGCCCCGCAAATGAGGAGCGCGATGTAGAGCACAAGTACCCGAAACATCACCGCGGTTCTGATCCCATCGAGCAGCGCGACGACGAGCACAGGCACCCGAAGCACCATCATGCCAGTTCTGGCCCCACCGCAGAGGAGCGTGATGTTGAGCACAGGCCCCGTGGTGGTCTCAATGACGTGCGTGCCTAGTACTGTTCGGAAACGAAAGACTTTTTCCGTGCGGAGTATTAGTTATTATCAGAAAACGAAAGAGAAAAAAAACCCCTTTTTATTGTCGTAGATATGCCGAATAGTTACCAGATTTTCCCCAACTTGAGTCCGCTAATATGGGTATCAAGATTGGTCAACCACTTGAAAATCGGTGGATATGATGAGAACGTTGTCCTATCCGGAGGTTGTAATCGTGCATAACGAGTGGAGCTGATGTCCCAGGAGAGTTGATAACTGATCAGAGACACCACCGATGCCTAGATATGTATGCGACATGATGCAAAACTTACAGTGACCGCATGCAATCATTTGGATGCACGTTCGAATTTCATTATGTGGACGTCGAAGGTTGCTGTTGGGGCAGGGGCCACCGCACCCTGCGACCGGCCCAAACGTCGACGACGGGATGGGTTTGATATGATATAAGTAGTCAAGTGTGCCGGCCTGTAAAGCAGATTGATTGGATACTGCGTTGATGCGTACACTCCATTAGATTCTGGCGAGCGAATGGTGGTATGAAAAAGAGAAAGAGTTGCTGACTGGCTGACTCTTATAAGGCCGTCGCGGGCGGCTGACATCGACGCTTCTTAAACCGACTTTCGTTGAAGAGGCTGACCGAACCAAACTAATGCTACTGCGTCACGAGCGCACTAGAAGAAGTTGTTTGCCTCCCGCATGGAATTGTAGTGTGATAATATTGAACGAACAGACATGCGCCACTCTCTACTACCTACAGCACGTCCAACATCCGTCGAGGACATCCGCATACCATCCGCTAGGGCACAAACGCCTACGTTTATGACAAAACGCCCCGGGCTGCATGCATGTCTCTGTCGTCTCGTACACCACAAATTCATCCAAGGGATTGTACTCCGTAATAGTCCTCCTATATCTTCTCGCGCACGTCGAAGGAACAATAGAGGAGAGAGTGCCCAAAAGAACGAGAGTGCACGTCAGTTTCATGGTGAAAAATCTGTTAAGATGATCGTGGCATTATTTAATGAGAAAATTTGAAAACCGAGCGCGAAGGAGTACCTAGATATCTATGGCAAAAGTGATCCAATTACGGCACTTGGCAAGGTTGATCTCTACAATAATTCAGTGCTCGGCGATAAAAATGGGGTGGATTAGACTCACAGAGAAGTGCGAAGTTGAAGAAGAAGAGTTGAGGCGATACGGGCATCGTGGCCTATTTTATCCCTAGCACTGCGGCGTTCCGTGTCTCGGCTACGGGAAACATTGCGCATGAGGTGGACATGAGGTGCACTGCAACTTTGCAGGGTACGGTGGATTCCGAGGTGCTCCGCCTGATACGGGCGCGTGAGAAAGCCGAGGTTTGCCACTGTTGCTTTTGGAAGCCAATAGCCTTGAGGCCCGTGCCGGTGTGCCGGACTTGTTCATATGCAAACCGTCCTCATCCCAAGAACCGGCTTGTTCGCGCGTTTCTTCAATCTAAGAAGCATCAGATCGGGCATACCCTCGAAACTTTTGGATACCAAGACCATTCCAGTGTTTCAGCGGACACCTCCATGGTGGGCCAGATGGACGCTGGCGTTGGTAGCTTGCGACTTGTTCATGAGGTAGGTCAACTACATTTTCCTCCGTTTTTCGCTCAATAATTTCAGGTGACAGCAGCTCTGCTATTGAGTTGACGTGGAACCACTGGTCTCAACTGGTTTCCGACTTGGAAAAGATCTCCGTGAAAAATAAAGGAACGCCCGACGAAAACTCTTCCGAGCCTCAGGAAAAACACTACATCATCAGACCTACATGGCAGCGACTTGGTTTGTGCGCGTCTCATCTGGCACTTGGAGTCGGTGTCGCGGTGGCCTTGCTTGTGACGCAGGCACGCTTCGTTCGCACCATCGCTATAGTTCCCACAGTGACACCAGCGGAAGGGCGTCAGGTTTTTGTCCAGTGCGCGCATAACTGGAGAAACCACGGAACCACGTTCCCTCTCAGCCGTTGCTCGCTGGAAGAAGGGAGGAACGAAACAGAGATGGTGCTTCGCGTCTCTGGAGAGCGCGGGCACTGGTACGTTGGACTTTCAGACGCGATTATTTATGGAATGCCTGCCAAGGTGATGGAGGCGCGGAAAGCAATTTTAGAGGAGTGGAAGGAAGGGAAGCGGCGCGGAAAGTGGACATTGCAGAAGTCGGTGGATGGCAGGTGGAAAAGCGGGCCAATTCTTAGACAAGGTCGCTAAGTACCTCTAATGTATACCTACGCCAAACGCTTGAAATCTCTTGTCAGTGTATGTTTTCGTCTAGATAAAGATTGTCAAATCATTCCAAAAGTCACGTTTTTTGTGACATCAAACCTTATCGATTTATCGATATATGTCGTCCAACACGAGGACAAGCGCAGGGCGCAAAGAAGTAGCGAACTCAACTGTTAAAGCCATCGAGGCTGGATCCTACAGTTTAAACGGTGTCATTCATGACCTTTCGACAAAGACGAAAGAATCGGAGAACAACACCCGATTCTATAGCGCAGAATCTGCCCTTACATCGTGGGCCGCAGCTTCTCCGGCTAACCCATCTCCTCGGACTGAAGTTTCGCTTCTCGAAATGTCCACGTTAGCAGGCGCACGATATTTATCGAGTCAAGTCCCTCATGCCAGAATAGGAATCCTGAATTTCGCGTCGGCAAAGAATCCAGGTGGGGGATTTCTGTCTGGATCACAAGCCCAGGAAGAATCTATCGCACGTTCTTCCAATCTGTATCCGACTCTGATAACGCGAACGGCGCAACAGTTTTACAAGCTGCACGCGACATCCCCCAAAGAAGGATTCTATTCGCACTCGATGATATACTCCGCCGGCATTGTTGTCTTTCGTGAGGATAGTGGACAATGGGTGGAGCCTATGCAGGTCGATGTTTTGACCAGTCCCGCTGTGAACGCAGGTCTCGTACGCCGGAACTTAGGTGACAAGTTCGAGCCTGCTGAGATAGAAGAGAAGATTGCGGCCACTATGAAAGAGAGGATGGCGCGGATATTGTACCTATTTGAGAAAGAAGGGGTGAAGAACATCGTGTTGGGAAGTTTTGGGACTGGCGTTTTCAAGAACAAGGTGGACATGGTGGCGAATACTTGGGCGCAACACCTTTCATTACCTGGTGCCCGGTTTCGAAACACTTTTGATCGTGTAGTCTTCGCCATTCTGGATCACAAAACGTTCGAGGTTTTCAAAGCATCATACGAATTGACAGGCGGCAATTGTACTATACAATCACTAGAAATTATCCAATAGGTCCGCGCAAGGAATGTGTGGGTTCCGCCTATCACCAGTTGCGTACTGTGCATCAGAGTTCCGTGTCGCATAGTCTCTGCCTTGTTTAACGAGTGCCGATGAGCCTGAAGATCAAACCAGGAAGGAACATTCTTTTTGGACATAATAGTGTCGTCTCATTGTAATCCGTTCTCTTTTTGTCTAACTATTGGACTTTTTGGCGCACACTATTGTTGTAATGTACGATGTTACCGGTGCCAGTGGCGAACATCCTTGCCACGTGCTGACCACGATGTCGGGAAGGTACTGCGCAGGTTTTCTTCATACGCCACCTGAAGCGAATGTAAGTAACCTTAAGCCCGTTATTTCTGGCAAACCGGTTGACCGCAGTCACAGAATGCGTATTTTTCGAAGTTAGGAACGTGTTACATCGACAAGATTTATAAACGCACGCTCTGTCATCATCTTGGGACATCCTGCGCCAACTGATGGCGACAATTGCAACGAGCCCAACCCTGTCCACCTCCAGGACGAGGCAGCACCCGCGATATTACTTGAATGGCGGTGATCTTCACCTTTTGGTATGTGCTTGGTTTAGCTTTAATATCGTGACAAGCATATTGACCGAACTGTCATAGATTAGAGGGCAGATATTCAGAGTACATAGTTACTTTTTTGATCGCGATTCCACCAGGTTTTTGCCCGCCCCACACGATAACATGGGGACTTCAGATGAAATGTCTATAATTGTGGACGCGGATCCCGTAAAGTTTGAAAAGCTGCTCTGGGTTTTTTACAACCCGTGAGTTTGGCTTCATTTCTCAAAGGAACACATTTTAATCAGTCGGATACAGCACGTATTCATTATATGATGCATCAATCGATGATTGGACGGACATATTAGAGCTCGCGCACGAATGGTCCTTCACTCAGGTGAAGCGACTTGCCATTAGAGAACTGCAGAAAAAGGAAATACAAACTGCGACGCGCATTGCATTATATTTGAAATATAAAGTTGACTGCGACTTTCTGGTCCCGCTCTATGCAGAATTGTGCTCACGCACAGAGTCACTCTCGTTGGAGGAAGCGGAGGAAATAGGACTACCTGTCGCCATCGTCATCTTTAGATTACGAGAAGAATTGCGCACGCATCCGCCTCCACCTCAAGCTAGTCCATTACCCGATGGAATTACTCTAGTTCAAGTGCGACAACGCGTCGTGACGGCGTTCGGTTTTCCGCCGCACGTGGCTAACCAACAACCAGGTGCCAGTCATAATACGTCTACTTTTTGACAATTTGATGTACTGACGTATCTTATACTCAACAGCCCCCGGTCCTGGCACACAGCCAGTGCTCAGCAGCAATGGACGGACGACGTTCTCCGGTCCGAGCCGTGTCAGGCGAACGGCAGACTAGTAATCCAATCACTGCTCCTGCTCCGCGCCCACGCCGTCAAGGTAATGTCATCGATCAACGTTATCGATCGTTTTCTATATGTGTTGAGTAAAGGCCAGCATCCACAGACCTCCTGGAAGCACAGAATATCACGAAGCTATGCTCGGGTGAAGCAGCGATGGGTTGGGGGCTGTTGCCAAGGGTGATCGTGCTCGTCGTACTGTTTACTATGCAAGTTTCTTGTTAAACCGTATTGAAGATTATGGCATCAATTTCATTTTGCTTTTGACATCGGCTAATGAGAGTTTTTGGCGCCATATTCAGTGAGCGGCGTTGAACTTTTTGGCCCTCAAGCTGTCTGCGCCATCCCTGCAGCCAATTCACGGCGTCGCATTACGTTCCAGCATTGCCTGCAGGTATCATGCAGGTGTTCGGGGACAAAAACGTGGCCCGTCTGATTTATACCGCACTCTTCGCGCAGAACCATGCAACGTGCCGATACACGTGGTGATACTACTCGCCCTGGATTCAAATAGCTTTTTGGAATCTGATCTTGACAACAATCCTCCCTCTCCCTCTCCCCAGTTCCTCTCATTCGCCGGACTAGGCTCCATTCTAATGACACCCCCCAAAGGCGGCGACTCGGGGCGTTATTTCACTGCTATTACTCCCCATGATGAGTACTTCCTGAGCGGTGGTGATCTGTATATTATGGTACGTGTCGTGATCATCGTGACGATCAGCGACCAACCAACTCATCAACAGGTCGACCATGTCCAATTCCGTGTCCACAGATTCTTCTTTGAGAGGGAGTCGCCCTACTTCCGTAGCATGCTGACTGGTCCTGCTTCGCCTGGTGCACACAAGCCGGGGACTGCTGAGTCAACGGCTATCATCCTTGATGAACTAAAACCGACCGAATTTGCAAGATTCCTTTGGGTTTTCTATAACCCGTACATTACTCATCATTTTGTTTTTTGCCTTTACTCATCTCGTCTTCTTGTAGCAAATATTCAATTTATAATGCCTCCGTTGATGACTGGACTGGCATTCTCACGCTCGCACATCGTTGGGCGTTCCATGAAGTCAAGGCCTTGGCCGTCCGCGAGTTGGAGAAACTCGACTCTCCTGATATCGACCGCATCGTGACATACCATGATTGCCAAGTCGACCGCAACCTCCTCATTCATCGTTATGCAGCACTATGTCAGCGTGAAGAGCCATTGACACTGGAAGAGGCTAATAGGTTGGGCATGCAAACGACCGTCAATATCGTCACTGCTCGAGAATATGCCCGTGGCCCGGTCTTGTCTTCCGGTCTCCGCAGTCCCGTTGCGGCTAACATCGGACTAGACGAGATCATCAAAGTCATTCGGGGGGCGTTTAGCATCCCCGCCCCCATTGAGCCTGTCGCGCCGTCCGACCCTACTTCACTCGCGACAACGAACGGGGGCACGACTGCACCTCCACAGTCTAACCAGCTAGAGACGAGCAGTGTTAATCAGGATCCAAAGGGACACGACCGAAATAATAGTTCCGTCACGACACTCAACGGAGCGTCTGCTTCTGCGACGACGACGACCCAAAATGCGAATGCCACGTCATCAGGTGGGTTGGTTGTTGATTCCCGTCCGATGTACGGTGATGGCTAATTGACAAACAGCCCCGGAGCAACCCCCGCAACCCCCATCAAAAAATGAGGCTCCCAATGGCAAGCTTGAAAAAACTGCTGGGCCGTTGGGTCCGGGTGCTGGCACGTCAAACGATGGTAACAAGGACAGTACGAAGGAGAAAGATAAAAACACGCCCAGTACAGACAAGGACCCTAGCAAGGACGCACACAAGAGCACCACCACAAATGCGGATGTAGGAGGCGGTCGTAGTAGTGGTGGTATGCTTCACAATATTATCACTTCTGTGACTGGGCAGAAAAGTGACTTGTTGCTTGATCTACCAAAGGTCGAAGAGCCTAATGGAAGGCACAGCCCAATGACGCCAAGGAATACCAACGCAAAGCAGAGAGGATCGAACAGCGCGAAGAACAAGTGATAGAGGTTGTGTTTGGAAAGAGGACGTGATATATCTTGTATGCTCACGACATTTACGATGGCTGTGCATGGATTTTGATAATGTGATCTTGGATGTGAAATTTCGAACAAACGTTTGTGATGCAGATGAATTAAAAGAGATACATAGTATACAAGTTAATCATACAAAGTATGGCATCGTGTTCTATCAAAAATCAAATCAATACGGTAAAATTAGGAACATAAAAGCACTCACCATCTTCCTAACCTGCATACCCTTATCTCTCTCGTTCTCAGGCGCCGCATTGTATATCGAAAACTCTCTGCCACCATCGCTGCCAAACGTCAATATTGAAGCTGCGTTACCACATCTGTAGCAGTAGTTTGGTGCCGACCAGACGGTCACGAGTTGTTCGTTGAACATATACTTGTAACCTTCCTGCACCAGCTGATGTGCACGAGCAATGAGCGTCAGTGAGTTGACATGATTAAACTGTTGTGAGTGAGAGAGAGGGGGTCAGTATGATGAGACAACGCTGGGGCGAGACACACCTCCCGAGTGACGCTAGCACCAAACAACCATCCCGCGCCTCGTGGGCTGACCGCCCAATTGTCAATGTCGTCAGGATCCGACCACATCAGATCTGGAAACGATCGCATATATAAGAAAACCAGAGGGGATGGAGTGGAAAAAACGGGCGTACCGCAAAATGCGCCTTCGTGGGGTATCTCCTGTGCCCGAGACAGAATACGTATCTGGTCCAGTGATCGAATGTCGGGCGAGAGACCACCATGAACGCAGAGCGTCGTTCCATCAATGATCTATCTAATAGATGAGATTGCTGCGGCGTAGTGGTGGCAGTCATGGTAAGCCCCATGACATGCGCCACGTACCGCAGCCAAGTTGAGATAGTCAAACACGTTACAGCACGCCTTCCATACCGCCGCGCTACCGTACTTTTGTTGGCATTCGTCTAGAAAAAGGGAGGTTGGTTAAAGTCGAGTCCAAAGACGGTCGAGGGCAGCGTACCATAGAACCCGTAAACTTGCGTTATCTGCCTGCTCTCGTGGTTCCCGCGCAGCAAAATGACCTTGTCCGGATACCGTGCCTTGAGCGCTAATAACAGAGAGACTGTTTCGAGGCTATAATGTCCCCGGTCGACAAAATCGCCCTACAGCAGCAGCCGTCATCCACGCGCATATAAGCACACCACAATCAACCGTTGAACGCAACACATACGTGCCATAAAGATGTAGCTTGTGTCGGGCACCATCCCGCCTTTCCTCAGTAACTCCAGGAGGTCCCAGAATTGCCCGTGTATGTCACCGCAGATGGTGACGGGCGTTGAGACGGGTTGGATGTTGGATTCTTCGATGAGGATGGCGCGGACGCGGTCGCAAAGGACTTTCATATCCTGTTCTGGGAGATGGTGGCATTGAAGGAGTTGTTCTATCCATTTGTCGGGATCGTATTTGGGCATGGCAAGTGGACGACAAGGACTATGGTGTCACCGTGGTAAATTGTAATTCAGGCCATCCTCTGAAACGAATGTTCAACTCAGAGGACTAAATACATTAGTTGTCGTTAGCATGCGCCGATCAAAAGCCGAATCACCGCAACAACAATGACCCAAGGCCTTAAGAATGTCTTCCCCCTCTTGTAAGCACAAGAATTCATCTACACCACTCGCTAATCGTAAAAAAAAATGGGTCCAGCCGCAGCTTGTCCACTTCAGCTACCTCCGCCCTCCCACTCTCAGGCGTACGCGTGCTCGAAATGGGCCAACTAATAGCCGGGCCATTTGGTGGACAGCTGCTTGGGTATTGAATACACACGTTGCTTGTCTATTCTGACGTTCACACGTACCAGGCAATTTGGAGCGGAGGTGATCAAGATCGAGCCTCCTGGTATCGGAGACCCGTTACGCGTGTGGCGAGAGCTGGACGTCGATGGAACCAGTCCGTGGTTTCGAAGCATAGGAAGAAACAAAAAGAGCATCGCCATTGATCTCAGGAAACCTGAAGGCAGAAAGTACGTGATACGACAGCCTCCTCTTGTTCAACCTGAACCTGCCTGGAATCCAGCCTGGCAAAGCAGCTCGCTATTAAAAGTGACGTCATTCTAGAAAACTTTAAACCTGGAAGTACGTGTATTCTTTTCTATTTTAACCTCGCCCACGATTTTGCGAAATAGCTCTAGAAAAATGGGAGATGGGTCCAGCTCATTTACACCCTCACAACCCCTCCCTTATATTTACGCGTGTGAGCGGGTATGGCCAAACAGGTCCTTGGGCTCCCCAACCAGGGTACGCTTCCGTGTGCGAGGCCGAGTCTGGGTTCAGGTATATCAACGGCTTCACCGATCCTCAGACCGGTGGATTGGCCGGTCCGCCTGTCAGGCCTAACATAAGCCTAGGAGACTCGGTTGCGGGTCTGCACGCCGCGTTCGGGACGGTTCTGGCCTTGCTCTCCAGGCAGAAGAACAACGGAAAAGGATCGACGGTAGACGTAAGCATCATCGAAAGGTATGACGTTGCGTACACGTTCCAACTAGGGGTTCTTATGAAAACCCAGCATGCTTAATCTTATGGAGGGCATCATACCCGAATACGACCGCAAAGGAAAAGTATGTATAGTCGCAATTAAAATTATATCTTCTTGGCTGAACTCAATGGACTTCGTTGTGGCAAGATCCGTGGACCCTCCGGTTCATCCGTGACCGGCATCGTGCCCACCAACGCCTACCCATGTCTACCCGATCCGTCCAACCCCGTCCTGCCGACCTATACCGTCATCGGTGCCAACGGCGATACCATTTACAACCGCCTCATGCAAGCGATCGATCGCTCTGATCTCATCGGGCCGGACTATCAGCATAACCACCACCGCGTCCAGAGGCAGACGGAGATCGAAGATGCCATCTCTGCGTGGACGAGCGCACGACGGCCAGAGGAAGTGATACAGGTGATGAACAAGGCTGGCGTACCGGTCGGGCGTGTAGTGACTGTGAAAGAAGTTGTTGAGAATGACCAAGTCAAGGCCCGTGGTACGGTGCGAGACGTTTGGGTCGAAAATCGTAAGAACGCCGGGGATGGAGATGGTTGGAGTGTGAAGATGTTGGGAACCGTGCCCGTGTTGGAGGGTATTGATTCCCACCCCCGATGGGCGGGTCCCGAGGTTGGGCAGCATACAGACGAGGTGTTGATAAACGACTTGGGACTCAGCGCAGAGAAAGTATCAGAGCTTCGGAAAAACGAGATCATAGGTTGACATAGATTCGGTTACACTAGTCTTATGTATCGCTCTTGCTTTCCAATTTACACCCACAAAAACCCGGCGGGCGCCTCAACTTCCTCGTTCTCGGCGACGATTCTGAGATCTTTCCCATCATTGATCCGTTCAAACACTTTCACACCCCCCGCAAAGAGTCCTCCAACGACCAACCACTGATTGTCCGGTCCGCCAAACTCCATACCCCTAACGTGGTTCAAACCCGTCCTCACTTCATTAACGAGTTCCAATTGACTGGGGTTTGCAACAGAATATATAGCGATCGTGTCTCCCTCGGGCGAGGGGTCGCTTCTGTTAGATACATAGAGGTAGGGTGTCGGAAAGGTAGGGTTCGGTTTCGGGAGGAGAATCTCAGCTGCGGTCATTGAGTGTGGAGTCGGAGGCGGGTCCGACAAGGTCGACGCAGATGCGATATATTCCGGCTCCGAAGGGAGAGGCAGTAAAAGATGTTTAACGACCTGGTTAGAGAGCTCGCAGACGGTGTATAGGTAGCCCTCTAAACACCGCATTAGATTAGGGTAATCTCCGGGTGGAAAAGATGCATACCATGATAGACGGCGTGTCGAGGGCCACTGCCAGGCTCGTATTGGATCTGGCCTTGCAGCTTCCATAAACCGCTCGAGTCTTTTTTGAGCCGCCACACCTTGTCGGCGCCGAGGTCTGGAACAAGTAATTCCTCGTATTCTTTAATTAGCACAACCTGGTGTGGGTGTGACGTTTGTTGCCTATCCTTGTTAGGTCCATGGCCACTCATCACAACTGTGTCAGGTGACGATGTCAGCAGATATGGCGGTTCGGCCGAGATGGGAAGGAAGGCTACACCGCCGCCCGAATACTAGGAAGCAATTTAAATATTACCTTTTCAAGGCATATGTGGGCTACATACGTTG
This sequence comes from Amanita phalloides, assembly GCA_032173475.1. NCBI lineage: Eukaryota > Fungi > Basidiomycota > Agaricomycetes > Agaricales > Amanitaceae > Amanita > Amanita phalloides. The sequence continues at coordinate 432,184 of JAENRT010000004.1, read as the reverse complement.
GCGACGAGAAGCTCCCTTTCTGTCGTGGCGAGCGAGCAAGGGTCGCTCCCCCCGCTTGTGATGATCTTTGCTAGAGAGCCCTTGCCCTCGTCGAACTTGAGAGCAACAATTTTACCTTCTTGGTGCTCTAAGCCAGTAAAGATTAGAGAATTGTCCTGCGGATAGGAGGTTATCCAGGAAGGATGGTGTCCAGCCTGCGTCTTGTGCTCGAGATCTAGGGATCCCAAAGCAGGGTTGAAAGAGAGAGTGTAGATAAAATCTGTATTGGAAGAAACGAGAATGCAGTACGCCATGGTAGTTGGATAGCGATCTTATGAGATAGGAGATCAAAAACAAGTGTGGTTGTTCGAGAGAGCAGGAAGAAATCTGTCGATGTCTGGTGGTTTTTATTGAACCAAGAGAGATATGAGATAAAGGCACGCGAGCTGGTATTCATAATTAACGGAATGAAGTGCCGGGATTCTCCCTCCACGTGGGGATTCTCAGATGACGTTAAGGACAATGCCGTCGGGCTCGTTAGGCTCAAGGGCATCTATAGCTCTGCCACATGACGAGAGGGTTGCCACATGACGAGGTTTGCCGCATGGCAAGAGGTCGATCACCACCATACAACTCCTTTCATCAGTTTTCTGCCGGTCCCGATGACCTTTGCACTCGTCACCATCCCATCGTGAGCATATTCCGCACCGACATCAACAATACCGGTAGGATGTCGGATTCTGACAAACCCAGGATCAGGGTTGTGCAATCTCCGCGTCCGAGTTTGTTGTAGAATGTCCCAAGCCAAAGTGCCTTTCGTCTGGGCGGCGACACCGAGACAGAGAGCGACGGTCATTGGAACAGCCTTGTGCTGCACGCCCATTGACAGAGCATGAATGGCAATGTCCACACCTTTCTCTAGGTCGCCCGGCGCCGGAGGGGTAAGCAGCGCAATTTTTGGCTGTGACTGGGCGGCGGGATCCAAACCCATCATTTTAGCGCCTTCCTGCCTAATTGTCTCAAGGACTTGACCGACTTGTGTTAGCGATGGCTCCTCATGACGCACATAGCCATCCACATGGAACATGCCGTTCAGCTGCAAGGAGCCAACAAATACTGTTGGATTCGTTGCGTCTACTAGGGAGACATCAACACGACTAGACCCATTCTCGGAAGGGAGGTTGATTGAATTGAGCGGCGCGCCTGTCGGCAGCAATTTGCCTGTGCGAGCTCCAGCAGGATCGATAAACTCCATGACTATCTTGGACGCTTTACCAGATACACCCGCAGTAGCCACTTCTGGCTCGTTCAAGTCTGCAACAACGCCTTCGTCACTCTTGATCGCAGGGAACGTGGTATCAATGATCTTTTGCGTGTTGGTATTGAAAGCGCGGACAGTGACGCGCCCGTCGATAATGGGAGGCTGGCACATCCTCTCGTCAACGGCAAAAGGGCCTATGACGTTTGACAAATTCCCGCAATTGCCAGATAGATCGATGCTATGGTCGCGAATACCGACCTGAACAAAAGTGTACTCGGCTTGAATGCCTCGAGACAGTTGTTCCTCCGTCGGTTTACCGACGACACATATCTTTGATAAACTAGAAATGCCGCCTCCCATTCCATTGAGCTGCCGACCGTACTCTGGGTCGGGGGAACCCATAATGCCAAGAAAGATACGAGGCCATTCCGACTTGTCAGCGGGCAGGGAGTCGCGGTTCAGGAAGATACCCTTTGACGTTCCACCTCGCATGAACGATGCAGGAAGGTAGCGCGAGCTTGAGGAGTTGCAACGAACCAGGCAGCGGACAATTCGAATCGGAAGCTGCAAGGTCTTCATGTTGTGGTGGCAATCGGAATGGCAACTCCGGCGACTACAAAGGTGCCGAACTTATTTGGTCACGCCACGCCACATTGCTGGTTCAATATTTCAATGCCAGCCATCCTACATCAGATCGATAAGCTAATTCCTACAAACACTTCTGCCAACGTCTGGCAGATCTGATAATCTGAATAGACGGAAAACCAACCATAGCATTAATCAAGACCAAGGACAATCATCCAGTTCTGTTTTCCACCGTTCCATCAACGACAGCATCTTCTGGTTATTAACGATGTTGGCGCGCCGCGGGATGCCAGAACCAAAGGTACACGAGCTTTCTCAACTTGCTTCTCTGTGCTCATCTATATCACCCTCGAGGACTTCCAGCGCTGCAAACCTAGGCAACGTGATTCTCAGCTGAGCTGGATCTTCGTACCCATGCCCATCATATCTGTGCCGTGCATTTCTTTACGCAGTGCTTCTTCGTAGCGCATACATTCCCCCATATGAAACATGCTTCTGACGAAACCAACAAAAACTGTCGAATCGATAATCGCCATGGATATCAACTCTTCACCGAATACATTCTTGTGGAACAACCGGACCAGTGGCACGCTCGTTGGAAACGATTCGCCATGTGGCCGATCAGATAATTTCACGGTGCAATAGTCATCTCCGGCTTATCCAAGTTCAAAAAATCCCGATAATGTGAGGCCGACATGTCTTCTGGTCTTCTGGTCCATCCACAATATTTGCTGAATTTTTACAGTTACCAGAGAGAACGTTGTTGTCGTCATTGCCAATCCCGGTCCAATGAAAGTCAACAACTAGCTCCTTTTTCGGTGGATCAACGAGGCAAACTACATTTTTCGACGCTACAGAACGCCGCATATATTGTTCACATGACTGTTGCTAGACTCTGTCATTTCACGAAGAATCCTCGGAAATTCTTGCGCAAAGTAGGGTGCTTCTCCGCCGTTTTTGGTAGGTGTTTCGGTATATAGAGTACCCGTCGATGCTTCACCTCGCGTAAAAGATTCGCGGGTAGCCCAGGGAGAGTTTTTGGATGGAAAAGCGAAAGCGTGATGTGTGACAGTTGATTGTGACGCAGTATTCGCCCGCCTCAACCGCATACATGCGGCTTCGTAATGGAAAACGCAACTTCTTCATTCCGCGACGGGTTGCACGGAGCTCAACCTGACAGTGGCTCAAATGATAAACTGACAACGCAGGTTTGCGCTTGACCGAATAGACACAATGAACATTTATTTCAATATTTGAGACACATCATACAAGACGACACGAACAGGAGTTAATGGACAGTAGTCACAAGCAGACGAAGCAGACCGAACTTGAAAAGTTGGAACAAACAATATGACAGAAAACTGAAGCCTGGAAGACGTCGTTGTACATAAACTTTCTTTGAATTCTACTCCTTATTTACCCGTTGACGATAGGAACATCTCCCCATGGCGCCATCCCATAAGGCCCTTCCTCGACCGCGTTCTGCCAAGAGGAATCATCGTAGCCAATTTGCTCGAAACCGGCTGGCACAGTATAACTGTACTTCCAGCTGTAGTCCGATACAAAGATGGAATAAGTCGAGCAGTAATACTCCTCGACGTCAAATTCGATGGCAGAAATTATCCCGGCTGGTGCTCCATCGTTATAGGCATCCGCTGCGATGACAATGATGTCGGTAGGGGAATCGAAAGTGAAGGTCCAACGTTGCGCGTGGTACCAATCGTGAGCTGCACCAATCGTCTTTCCGTTGATATAGAGCGTGTATCCATTGTCGGTGTCAAAGATGATGGTTCCTCCCCTAGCCAAAATGCCGCCAGGCAGACGAATCGTTCTACGGAATGCCCGATGACCAACGGGCGCATTGCCTCCGGGACCGTCAGTTTCATTGGTCCAAATCCAAAAGGAATTCGAGATGGATAAGGAAGATGGGGGAATTGGAGGGTATGGTGTATGCCAAGGTGATTGGTTTGCGGTGCCCAGGATAACGGCATAGGGCCAAGCAGAATCATCATATCTAGGAAATTGGAATCCCGGAGTGGCATCGTTGACTCTCCAGGTGCCATCTGTCCCTATTGTCCGTGTCGACCGATCTGTGTAAGTGATCTGGATAGCAGTTATCAAGGCCGCGGGACTGGTAGGAGGTTGGTTCTCGATCTCCACAGCGAATAGGTTCCTTCCTCGTTTGAGCTTTACGCAGTATCCCTGGCTTTGCTCCCAATTGTTCCCCGCACCGATCCGTTCACCGTTCACCCACAAAGTGTAGTTGTTGTCGCCAGCGATGAGGATTTCTGCAGCTGCAGCGATCTTGCCTGGCAGTGGATTGAAGTCATACCGGAAGTCGGCGAGCGCATAGGAAGGTACTTGCTCGTTGTGGTCCTTCCAGATCCAGTTGGATTGGCTAAAATCGAGAGCAGTAACAAAGGTACCACTAAGAACAAGCAAGCCGCATAACAGAGCTGGAATAATGGGTTAGCCATGGAAATTCGGACTAGATAGATGACTCTACCTTTGAGAGTCATCGTTGAGAAGACTTGCTGAGGTTGGGGGTAGAGGTCACGGTTTTTATACACCCCAGGACTGCTCAAACGTACGTTAACGATGGTATTCCAGAAACTGCCAGCTGAAGGAATTACGATCCCTCGGAATACGCTAGCCCGTCTTGAAACGTTCACCGCCGAAGGCAGAATGGGAATAGTCCCATTCAGAGTGGCAGACATGACATAAATTTATCGTTCTGGAAAAGGACAGCCTCTACACGGATGTCCAGGATCAATTGATACATCTTTTTCCTTCGCTGTCAGTAAGGATTGGGTACGTTATTTTCGGCTTCTAGACTGTGAAACGGAGCAAGTCAGTCATGAACAACAAAATGCGACTACAGGACAGCACTTTAAGCTCTTCTGTGGGAGTGTATGCAGGCGCAATAAATCAGACTGATTTCTGGTGGTCATCAATTTCGAAAGATCCGCTGTTCTTGTTCACCATGATCGATACAGAATTAGATAATATCTGCCGTCACGGGTGGACTCTACCGGTCGATTATTCGAGTTCTAGTCAGTGAACTGATGGAAGTTTGTAGCTCTAGCGCCGCAACTGATGGATACATGGGATAGGACTGTCGGCAATTGAAGATGTCGTAAGGGAAACAGAGTAAGGAATCGCCGGACTTGACAGGTAAACTGATCAAAACGTATTTTGACTTACGGTACTGACAAGTCAATGGACCTACCCCACATAAACAATGTGTAAAACATGCCCGGCAATGAGCCTGTATGGCTGTACTGTACGTTATATCATTCCGTGACAACCGTGAACCGAACTCTGACCATTTGCACGAAAAGATATACGCTAGAACATTATCAGTTAACTCGCCAACCCGTGCCATGTATAATGTCCAAAAATGTTACCGCGCGCATCATTATCATGATAGAATGCTTTTATATATCTTGTTTATTCTTGGAGTTGAGTAATTCCACTGACTGCTGACATCGTTACGAGATTGCCAAGCTCGCCAATCAACCAGCAGAGTCCGTTCAATGATGGTAGCCGCATCTGTATCGACAGTGAATAGACAACAAAACTCAAAATTGACTCCCATTGGATCATGATCATTGCTTGTATATTATCCACTTCGAGACTCGAAGGGCTGTTTAGATGTCCTTCATTCTCATCTCGAGCTTGTCACGCCCGATGTTTTAATGTCGTGCACGTTTCAGTCAAAATTCCAGATCGGATTCGTACATTTTCTCGATGAGGAAAGGGAAATCAAATAATTCTTGACATATGAATGGAAGCTATATCTATTTCCTAAACCTGAAGGTAGGTAATGTCACTTCCATCGTTTTGGAGAACTAATCCCATTCTTACCCGAGCGCAACCCTGCAAGGATTTGGCGCTTCTAGTGCATGTCAATGGTGACAAGCACGATTAGTGTTGCCAAAGCTCGGCTAAGCTCGGCTCCGGCTAAGCTAAGTCACCAGAGCCGGTTTTCGGCTCCAGCTCTGGAGCTGGAGCCAATGTGNTCCTATTCATGTAAAGTCGAATTCCCAGTGTCCGACACCAAGACCTGAGTCAATACTATAAAAACGATACCCGATCTCAGTACAGCCCCAACAAATCCATTACATCGATAATGTTGTCTTTCATCACCATCCTCTACATCCTCACCATTGTCTTCCTCGCCAGCGCCCACTGGCGCATCAACCCATCCCTCGCTGCCTACGATGAGGACCGCCCCCTCGAGGTCCTCATGACCACCACCACCACTATCATCACTGAGGACGAGGACCTCCACGTCCACCCCGCCGAACTTGCCACCCCCATCGCCCAGCTCACCCACCCCATCGTCATCCAGCCCTGGAACACTGCCCTTGAAAACGTCAGCCAAGCCCTCGCCCTCCTCATCCTCCAGTACAACCTATTTGCCGAGCCCCTCGATGTATACACCACCCTGATGCTACATACTGACCCCCACCTCCTATCCTATGATGAACGGGATGCCACACTCAAACAAGCATGGCAACTAAAAAGGTCAATCGAAACCCTGCAGTGGCGGGTCAAAACGGCAGCAAAGGACATCGACAACATTGCCAAGTGGCTGGAGTCATGGCAAGACCATGGCTGGATGTCCTCTAGCTGGTAGAAGTCAGTGACTTCTCACATATGAAGGGGGTAATGTTACGATGATTGCAACGTAATCTCGTAATGGACATTTCTTATTTTTAACTCATTACTCATATCTACTGCACATGGACAGCCTCTCTTTTCGTAACTACCTTCACATTTCCTTTCTCAGGTCGTTACAGCTTCTCTTCCTTTTTTCGTCTTTATTGTTCTCTAAAACGTATATAAACCCTCATGTATCATCCTTTCTTTAGTTCCAATTTAATCGAATCTTGCCCTCGTCATTCTGAACAGTCTTGAGCACTCCTCTCCTCATCGTCATGCTCACCCTCCTTTCGTCCTTCATCATCATTGGACTAGACATCGGAACTCTTGTCCAGTAGACTGGGAAAAGACTGAGACTCTGTTTGTCACTGTCGACTTAGAATGGATCACGTTGAGGACATCGATCTTAACAGTACTTCCAGATCTGATCACAGGTGTCCTTGTAGATCTGAAGTCCATTAAGAATGTATTGTCCTCTGATCCCTCTAGTAGCTTTATTGGGTGGTGGAGGTCCTCTGGTGAATACTCCTGAAATCTTGAATAGGGTCCAGTTACCAACTGGTCTGGGAAGTTTGACAGTTGTGTGCTAACGAGCTGGTACTCAAGCTGTCTTGGTAAGTTCGACTTAAATTGTTATGATGACAAGTTGTTGTCCAATCTAATCAATGACATTATGCCATGAGGATTGTCCGAGACAATAACAAAGTGAAGTCTGGCAAAATGTGATTGAGTAGACAGTGCTAAGTCTGACAAAGGAGACTCAGGCTTGAGATGAGTGAGGCAGATGAGAGTGCTTGAACAACAACTTTGACAATCTCACCAGAACTAGGAGTTCCCAGAGATGTAACTTGTGTATTACAAGCTAAGTCAAACTTAAGGTTCAACCTAAGACAAACTCTAGTATTTATACTTGAACCTACTGTCTGTAAAGGTAATGAATGTACTAGAGAATGATATCATAGTGATGTCATAGAAATGAAACAATGGTAGGCATATGTCATAAGTAAAAAGGGTCATGCTTATGTGAGCGATGACATTGCATAATCATAGAAAGGAGGTGGTGATGCATAGGCATTCAGGAAAGGAAGGTGCTGACATAAGAAAATGAAAATGTTCACATGGGTTGTAACAGGTCTCTCTATCCTTGGTGCTCAATTTCTCCTGCTCTTACAATATTTGCTCACTCGACATTGATCTCCATGCTTGCATCAGGTTTTTGGCACATTCTGCTCAGGCCACTCTGGGCCACTCTGCAGAGCCATCCGAGCACCCCAAGTGCCCCAAGTGGTTAGAGCATCTGCCACTTTTCCAAGATTGGTACAAGGCTCTCAGAGCCACTTGGCAAGCATGCATACCATTCTGGAGAGCCAATTTGACCTTATTTAAGCTCATAGCCACTCTCAATGCTGCACAAAATACATTTATTCATTTCTATTATTTGAGTGCGGATACAGGAATGGTACAAGATGGAAGTGATTGATATGAGTCTGATTGCAAGCAAGAATGATGTGAGAACTTTGACCACTTGTGAGAACCATACTAGACTTTGAATGCGAGGGAGAACGATGCCAGAACCTTGACTGCAAGGGAGAATGATGCCAGAACCTTGAGTGAAGGAGAATGATAGTAAAGCATGCTAGTAAGTCATTCAGAACAATGCTATATGGAACAAAATAATAGATGATACTGCATTTAGGCCAAATCCATAATGAAGTCAGCATCAGGGTCTTCCTCTTCCTCAACAAGGGTACTAGCCATGCTTGTTGCATGGAATCGAGACTTGTGCATCCTTGCCTTGAGGAGGTATTCATGAGCACTGGAAATGATCATTTTCCAATGAACAGTGCTCAACTCATGCAGAGAACGGACAAAGACAGTCACATGATGGATGCATATTGTCTTCTTGCTGTTGTCATCCTTCTTCTTTATGTCATTGTAGTTATCAGCAGAAAAATGATTGAGTTTGTCCTTGTTGACCAAGAGTTCACTGGTCTTCCATTGTTCAAGGGCCCAGCCAACCTAAAACCATGTCAGTTGCATTAATGAATATCAAGGTTACATACTGCTTGCATTGCTAGAATTAATGCTCCCACTGGTTTCTCATTTTCAAGTCCTTCATCGAATTGTCCAAGTTGTGCCAGGTAGCCATTTGCAAAGGTACTCAGTACAAGCACACCTTCACCAAAGCCCTACATCTAGCAGCAGCATTAGTTAGATGAATAACATTAGTATGCTTACCTTGCTATTGATACCATTGTTCCACTCAGCCCATTGGTATGCATATGTGTACAGTTTGCTTCCAAGGTAGACTGGTTTCCTTTGAAGATAAGCTTCAATCTGGTCACCGATTAGTTCCTTTGTTGTGAGATCATCTTTGTGGTCATTGATAAAATGCTTGATGACCTCTGAGGCCTTAGTCGCAATATTGTTCCACCAGGTTTGTAAGCATTGTGTAACCTAATCAAATATTTCAAGATGAGTTTGTGGAGAAGTGAGACATACCAGTCCAAACCACGGCCCATCCTCTGTTACTTCATACTTGCTGATGCCATAGATCTGATCAACAATGGCCTGGATGGTGGTGATGTTGAGGTTGCCCCATGGCCAGCCTTCATGCATGTGAGTGGAGCAACACCATCTATGAATAGGGTTTGGACTTGTGAATCAAGGCTCAGGTGACTGAGCTTCCACTTGTCATCACCATTACGGATTTCCTTCAATTTGCATGTTGTGACCAGATTGTCTTCAATTTTGACATTGGCCTTTCTTTTAATTAGCCCTTAAAACTCGAGACAAATATTGAGCTCAATATAAGAATTATTTTTCTTGGCTTTTGCCAATGTAATGCAGGGGTTCAGGTCATGCTTGATGGCCTTCACCTCAATGTCATCCATTTGGCCTTCAGGAACAGGGCTGCCATATTGCACCATTGAATCCATGTCATTGGTTGCATCCAAGTTGATGCCCACCATGAGCTTGTTCATGGTGGAGCAGTCAGTGTGAGTGATATGGTCTTTGCCCAGTCAGGATCAAGGCCATGGTCAGTGTTGGCTATGGTTGTCTTCACTTGCTTGGATGGTCTGACACTGTGTGAGTGTTTGACATGACATGTATAACATAGGAAGATTGGATCACTTACGTTCCATTCAGGCACTTGGCATCAAATTCATTGTGCTTGATGGCACCATCCTTTGTCTCATGCATTGCCTCAATGTCAATGTGCCCAGCCTTTTTCTTTGCTGCCTTCCTCACTTTCTTTGCAGCCCTCTTTGCTTTCTTTGTGGCCTTCTTCGCTTTCTTTCCCACCACCTTCTTCTCCTCATCACTCATGTCACAGTCACTGGAGTCAGAAGTAGAATCATTCGATTCAGCACTCGATATTTTATCTGTTCAAAGAGAGCAATGAGAAGGGGATCGACAGAGACCAGTATGTTTACTTATATCCATATTGTTCAGGGGGAGTTGATGCTCTGTGCTATCAACTGGCATAGTACTGTCATCATCAGAGGATTGCTGAACAGATAATTGAGTTGGAGGGGGAACTGAAGCTGCCTTAGGTGTGAATTTCGCTTTTGATAATTTGAAAGGTACTGTGCGATGATAATTAGTGGATATATGTGCAAACAATGTCAACAGCACCTTCATTATCAACATTTTGATCTGTGAAGATATCAAATTGATGTTTTCGTGGCAATACTGGTGGATGGCAGGTGGGTTTTATAGCACATATACTCAGTGTTTACTCACCATTTGGTTTGACAGTAGGTGGATTGTGCAGACAACAATCAAATGCATCATCTTTGCAATGATGCTGGTCTATGACCTGTGCTGCTCACTCAAGTGCATGAGCCTTGTGCTCAGTAAGAGCTGAATTCTCATTGTCTTTGGCAGATCCATGGCGCTTAGAGGGTACACTTTAGGGGGCACAGTGGCTTGGCCATAGGTGGTGGATCGAGTGAAGGATGGTTGATGAAAGCTTGGGGCTATAGGTATTGTATCCAGAATAGGAAATCAACGACTTGTGATTTCAACATGATTTTGACATGCCAGAAAACAATACTCATGCCTTGCACCTTGGTGCCATGCTTCATCCCTTGCAATGTTCCAGGCTGCCATTATCTTGGTTCAAGCTCAGGGGGACTCTCAAACCACCATTGATGGTATACAGCTGAGCTAAGGGCCATTCAATGTAGGGAGCATGTGCAGGAAGCATGAAATGAACAAGGACCTGATGACTGGAACCATGACAACTGGGACTCTAATGATGACAGCAAGGATGTCAGTTACAATGATGGCAAAGGAATAGATAATCACAGTGGTGAGGATGTCAAGTACCATCCTATTATCAATATTATGTATATGGCTATGATTGGTGATGCATATATCCTGATAGTTCTGTGTGTAGCTCAACACTGTGATGTGCTAGGCATCCCCCTGCTTCCAGATACCCCACCGCCACCTTGGGAGGAGCGCTTGGCTACCAACTACTCACCATTTTCCTCAAGATCTTCCTTTCTTGTCACTGATCTCCTTTTTTGGTGCATTCAGATGTTGGCAGGAAATATAGATGATCTAATGCAATATTGGGCCCATTCGCTCTCCCCAGATCCAGATCCTCCATTTATCAATTCTAATGATCTATACAATACCATTGACTCAGTGGAGATGGGCCATGTACAATGGCAATCATTTGCACTGTCTTATCAAGCAGAAGAAGGCAAGAATGTAGATGACACACCATGGAAATTGAAGAAGTTTGATGTGTGGTACTGTGATCCATATGAGGTTTTGAAGATTCAACTCTCAAACCATGATCTTGTGCATGAGATGGATTTGATGGCAAAGAGGATTTTTGATCCTAAAACAAAACAACAACATTATCAGGACTTTATGTCAGGGGAGTGGGCTTGGGAACAATCAGTTTGTTCTCTATTACTTTAACATTTTCTAATCTAATTGGTTTTGTAGGATATTCTAGCACAAGACAACCAGAATCATGGTGTCATCTTTTGTCCTGTCATTCTTGGCAGTGACAAGATGACTGTTTCAGTTGCCACAGGGCAGAATGACTACTATCTGCTCTACATGTCAAACAGACTGATTCACAACTCTGTGCACCAAGCACATCAAAATGGTGTCTCCCTCATCGCATTTCTAGCCATACCCAAAAGTGAGTAAAAGCTGTTTGTAGCCATTTGATTGAATTTCCTTATAATTAGTATAGCAGATCACAAACATGATGACTCAAAGGAATTTAGACAATTCCACAGAAAATTTTTCCATGTGTCACTCAGCCACATCCTGGAAACATTAAGGGAAGGGATGGCAAGTGCAGTAGTAATGCACTATGCAGATGGCTATTATCAAAGGATGATCTATGGTCTGGGCCTGTACATTGTGGACTACCCAGAACAAGTGCTGTTGGCCTGCGTAGTGCAGGATTGGTGCCCCAAGTATGCAAATGTTCCAATCATACATTTGCTTGCTAACATCTCAAGTTAGATGTACAGCTCCCAACAATGGTCTTGATGGGAATGTTAAAGGCTGGCATACTCACAAACTCATGGAAGCACTCACAGAAGCCTTAGATGAAAAGGCTTTGTGGTTTGATTATGGTATTGTCTCATCTATAATGGTGCATGTATCATGTTATTACTTAATTTTGACATTTCTCATGTATGAAATCATCCAGCCATTCATGTACAGATTCCCCCATTCTAACATCCATGAGCTCCTTTCACCAGATGTGTTGCATCAATTGGTGAAAGGAACATTCAAGGACCACCTGGTGACATGGGTAGAATCATATATCAAGCTTGTGAACACACCACAAAATGCAAAGCAAATCCTAGCTGATATTGATAGACAGTGAGTCTGTAAACACATGTGCAAATCAATGACTGACATTTCAATCTAGGATCTCTGCCATTCCTCTTTTTCCCAGTCTATGACAATTTCCACAAGGATGAGGATTCAAACAGTGGACAGGGAATGACTCGAAAGCACTCATGAAGGTATTTTTACCAGCAATTGTTGGCCACGTTCCCCCGCAAATGGTCCAAGCCATTGCTACATTCACCAACTTCTGCTATATTGTCAGATGATCAGTAATCACAACTGCTGACCTTGTCAAACTTGATGAACTATTAACATGATTTCATGAAGAACGAGAAATTTTCCACACTTCAGGTGTACAGAGTGATGGATTCAACCTCCCCTGCCAACATTCACTCAAACACTATCACAACTCAATCCGAAAATTCGGCACTCCTAATGGACTATGCTCCTCAATTACAGAGTCTCGACACATCACTGCTGTCAAAAAACCATATTGATGGTCGAGTTGCTTCAATGCACTTGGTCAATGTTGCTAACAAACCAAGGTCTTGATAAATTAGATGCTTGTACTATGGAATTCCGAGCATGAGGAATGCTCAATGGATCCGTTTGGGGCTTACCAACTGCCTCTCAACTTGAACAACTTCAAGAAGTTGAGAAGGCAAAAAAGAAAAGGAGGGACCATGATGATGATGATGATGATGATGGAGGACCCATAGATGACAAAGAGGTCATGGGAGAAGTACAACTAGCCCACAAACCAGGTGCATCGCTTTTGTTCTTATTTTTACATGCTAACTTCTGGTCAGTACGAGGGCTTCCCCACAAAGTTTTACAACTTGCAGCTCAGTTAAATATCCCATCCCTTCCAGCCTTAATCGCCCACTTCCTTTATGAGCAGGAAAATCCAGAAATTGATCCACCAATCCATGAAATACCTCTAGACCAGTGTCCTCAGTTCAATGGAAAGGTTTTTGTATATCCATCTGCAATTGTGACATTCTATGTGCCTGCGACCTCTCAGGTGTTGGCAGAATGTTCTGTGAACAAATCCGCTCTGTTGGATCATGGCTAGTGTTGTCAAAGCTAGGCTTATCTAAGCTATGGCTAAGCTAAGTGGCTATTAACCAGCTACAGAGCTGGCTATAGCCAATTTATGGCCCCCCTCACCACCTTCTCCTGCACTTGTCACACTGGCTTGCAGCCATGCACTCAATGCTGTACTGGGGCCCAGATGACATCCGTTCATCTGGGCCCCTCATAGTATGTTCTTTTTTCTGTTTTTATTTGTGGTTTACTGATCCTGCTGAATTACCAGCCCCTCCTCCACCCATCCTCACTCTTGGCAACCCAGGCCCATACCCATTCACCCCACACTCACTTGCAGGACATATGACACAAACACCCCACAGGGCCCAGATGACATTCATACTGGGCCCTTTGTAACCTTTTTCTTTGTTTTTTATACATCACTAACCTTTTTTTCAGCAATGTCAACAAAGCCAGCCCCTCCACTCGACCTGCCCACTCCTGCCCATTTGCCCCACCCACTCACATCCCATCCCAACTGCCTCCGCCTGCCACTACCTTTTTCCCACCACTAGTGATGCACCATTTCCATTCCTGCCCACCACCACTTCCACCAACTACCGCTTCCACCCACCACTATCAATGGCTACCTAGGCAACTGCATGGGTCACGCAAACCTGCATGGGTAGCAGGTATGGATGTGGCATGGGTACAGGTATGGGTTGGCATCTTAGTCACCTGTACCCAAACCCACACCCACATTGTGGGTTGATGAGTCTCGGAGTGCCCTCTTGCCGCTCTCACCACTGCCCTCTGTCATCCTCTCACCACCCTTACTACTGCCCTCACTGCCCTCTCACCACCCTCACCACCCTCTCACTACCCTCACTGCCCTCTCACTGCCCTCTCACTGCTCTCACTGCCCTCTCCACCACCCTCTCACTGCCCTCGCCACCCTCTCACTGCCCTCACCGCCATCTCACTGCCCTCGCTGCCCTCTCACCGCCCTCTCACTGCCCTCACTGCCTCCTTACCACCCTCCCTGTCCTCTTGCCACCCTCACTGCCCTCTCACCACCCTCTCACTGCCCTCACTGCCCTCTCACTGCCCTCTTGCCACCCTCTCACTGCCCTCACTGCCCTCTCACTGCCCTCACTGCCCTCTCACTGCCCTCTTGCTGCCCTTGCCACTCTCACCACCCTCTCACTGCCCTCTCACTGCCCTTGCCACCCTCTCACTGCCCTCTCACTGCCCTCGCCGCCCTCTCACTGCCCTCTCACTGCCCTCACTGCCTCCTTGCCACCCTTGCCATCCTCTTGCCACCCTCACTGCCCTCTTGCCACCCTCTCACTGCTCTCACCACCCTCTCACTGCCCTCTCGCTGCCCTTGCCCACTCTCGCCACCCTCTCGCCACCCTCTCACTGCCCTCTCACTGCCATCTCACTGCCATCTCACTGCCCTCTCGCCACCCTCACCATCCTCTCACCACCCTCGCCACCCTCTCGCCACCCTCACCACCCTCTCACTGCCCTCTCACTGCCCTCACTGCCCTCTCACCACCCTCTCACTGCCCTCGCTGCTCTCGCTGCCCTCTCACTGCTCTCACCACCCTCTCACCACCCTCTTGCTGCCCTTGCTGCTCTCACCACCCTCTCACTGCCCTTGCTGCTCTCACCACCCTCTCACTGCCCTCACTGCCCTCTCACTGCCCTCGCCACCCTCTCACTGCCCTTGCCGCCCTCTCACTGCCCTCTCACTGCCCTCACTGCCTCCTTGCCACCCTCTTGCCACCCTCACCATCCTCTTGCCACCCTTGCCACCCTCTCACTGCCCTCACTGCCCTCTCGCCACCCTCTTGTTGCCAGGTAAACCCGCACCTGTGAGAGCAATACCTGTCAAGGAAGTACAGGTTTTTTTTGGGTATGGGTATGGGTCATCCTCGGGATACCCATGGGTATACCTGGGATGATCCCTATGGCCACCACCTCCTTTGCCCAGCAACCACCATCTCCCCACTGTTGCTGGCCATGCAGCCCCTGCCACTACTGCCTGCTTACCACCACCTTGCACCCACCACCTTGCACCCACCACCTTGCACCCACCACCTCCACTGCCATGCCCATCTGTCCACCTGGCCTTGTTTATTCCCACAGCCCACCTGCACCCCCTGCCTACTTTCTGTGCCCCCTGCCCATTGTTTGCTTGCTTGGCCTGCCACCTGCTCTCTTGCCCATCTCTCCCTACCCAACTCTCCCTGCTCACCCAGCCTATCTCCTTGCTGTCTCCATCCTGGCTCCCTAGCTGTCTCCCTCATTGCCAACCCTGTTCCTAGCCTGTCTATATCTATATGTACTCTGTTATAATTAGCTATTGAATAAAGACCTATTTTTAATATTTGAATGAATGGTTTGGTATCAGCCTAGCCTAAATTTAAGTCATACTTAAGTCCACCAAGGAATTTGAGCCAGTATAAGAGTGAGCCAAAGTCAAGGGTCTAGCTTAAAATGACTTAAAATGACTTGATTTACAAGACAAATAAGATGATTTAAGTTGGAAGGGAAATTCCTGATGCATCACATTTGCAGCTTTGCCCAGCTCTTGTTGCACTCACCTGGCCCTTGTTATTGCCTTCTCCCTGCCCTCATCATGCTCTCCTGTGCTTGTCATGTTTGCCCAGCCTCTCCCTAGTTGAAAGATTCACATTCAAACCCAGCTTGAATGAGGCTGATTCACTGAACCCACCTCCAAAGCTTCCAGCTGTAATCCAATACTGGGCTGGTGTCATTATGCCAACATCAGGAAAATGCCTTCCTCCACAGAGTGGCAACTTACCTGATTTACAATAAACAAGTACAGTGTTTTTGTGTTTTTGAGTTTGTGTGTTTCTTTATTCAACCATCCATATTTAAGGTGAATCTCTTTGTAATGACAATGATGATACACCCAACATAAATGGACCATGGCAGCCTACCACCCAACTGCATGGCATACTGCTCCCCTGACATCTTGTCATGATCTTATCTTACTACTGACAATGGCAATTAACAATAATGGACACACTACAGTGGCCTACCATTTGACCACCCAGCATTTGATGTACCACTGCACACAAGCCTCCCTCACCTGAAAACCTCCAACAACAATGACAACACCACTGGGGCCCATATGATGATGACCAATGTCATTTGGGCCATCATATTTTTTCTACATGTTTCTCTTTTTGCAATGAAGTGATTTCTTTTTAGGGTTGTCCCTCTTTTTGACATTGATGAATGCAGCCCAGCCAGTTGCCATGTCACCACCACCAAATTACCATCATGTACAAATGACACTCCCTACAACATCACCAATGACCAATCCCCCCCCTCCCACCATTGCTGCCACCACCAGGCAATGGTGTTTTTAGCCTTGCTTACCTGACCTCTTCTGGTGATACCACCAACAACATAGAAAATGGTATCCAAGTGTGCTGTCAGAGCAACTGCACCCACAACATTAACACCAATACCCAAATAATGAGTCCCATGCCAATGTTTTCAACAGTGCAATGCTTCACTGGTGAAACCCAACCCACCATCCCACAGCAGTTCAACTTAGTCAAGTCCACACTCATCCAATCCACATACTCTAATTTGATGTACCCAACCTCATCTGCATTGTCCATGGGCCACTTGCTACATCTGTTACGATTTCTTTATTTCTTTAATTTTTGGATTACATAAGGGACACAGCCACGGGAAGGTTAGGTCAGTGACCATGGTGTCTAGGAGGGAGGAGTCACATGATTGACTCATGGGTTGACTCATGGAGAACATGAGGTTAAAGGTATATAAGGAGGGTTTAGTAGGTAGTACTCCTTAGCCTTACAATTGTTTCTGTCATACACAGTTCAACTATCACTCTCACTCTCTTTTCTTAAACCTTGAGGTTTTGTTGGAACAACCTTCTAACATAATTGTAAGGCTATCTACCTCACCATTTGACTCAACGATGATGAAGAGCATGCTCTGCTCATCATTACACAAGGTGAACAACCTTTTCTCTTTTGTCGACATCACCCATGTCTTGGGCGACATTGACTTTTCTGTGTCTTGGCAACAAACGGCTGTTGTGTCAGAGTATGCCCTTGGCTGTAGAGGCAGTGTCAGCGAGACCAATAGTGTGGCAAACGAAGACCTTGGACTAGGCAATAAAATAGTCAGGAGGACCCTCATCTCTACATGGTGTAGGTGCACCAGTACAGATCAGGCCTGATTACTGTTGGTTGACAATGAAGACAACTTGTTTGACGTGCCGTGTATCAAGGAGAACAGTCTCAGAATACCAATAACATATCAGTTCTTTGAACTGAGCATGAGGACATCCGAGTGAAACCCTGGGCACCATGTCTCTCAAGTCAACCATTGGACCCCTTGTCGACATCGTCTCATCTGAGATCATCATCCATACAGCCAAATGAATGGGTAACTGTCTGTAGTGCTGAGAGACAGAAGTTATCGAAGGTTTTTCTTACAGAATGAAACACACCTTTGACATGAGGCATTCTGCGGATTGTTACATCAGCAATCTAATCATCATCTTATCATCACACTCGATCCACTCATCACAATGGATCAAGTTTTTTGTTATGTGTTACCCTTCGCCAACATGACATTGAGCGAGATCAGAGTTGCCTTGAGCAGAATGGGTGCAAGGATGCACAATGACTAAGAAAAGTCCAGAAGAGGGTCCTGCTGTGGTGGACAGGTGATAACTGAATGCTCATGTCAAAGCATACAGGCGTTGGCTTTAAGGAGCAATGAAAAGAGAAAACAACAACTGGAGCGAGAGCCTCAGTGGGAGGTGGAACGACTCGAGGAAGTGTTGGTTCACGAGCAGGAGGAGCATGGAAGGCACTCATGCAGGAGAAGTGTGAGAAGCTGCTTCGTAAACGGCAGCTTGAGGAGGCAGAATGCAAGGAGGTGTTGGACTACCAAATGTTGGTAGATCTATTAAACAACATGGAGCCGGACTCCATAATCTAGAAAGGCACTGTTTGACATGCTGTCGAATATTCAATTGTTAACATGTGGGTGGAACATGATATGTTGAAACATGAGGATTGGTCTGTCCGCCGAGGAGCAGAATCGTTTAATGCATGTGCTTAATGGGAATATCATGAAGCCACAGCAGTATCAAACCAGTTGAGAATGAACCAAGTCAGAATTGTTGTACAGTATTCACCATATGAGAAAAAAGAAGGTGTATATGATCTACAAGCAGAACCCCAAACTCCTAAGAACTATAAGGGGTTGGGAATGCTCAATCAAAAAATGTTGAGCTTGGACTACTTTCTCCCTGCATGTGGGGAAGAAACGATGTAGAGAGCAGACACAGCGAATCAAGGAGTGGGCAGATAATGTAGAGACCAAATACCTGGCAAACCGTCACTATAAACAAATGGCAGCAGAACCATGGAGGCAAAAGGATACTGTTACATGTATCTTTTCGAACTGAAGTACTTACACAAAATATAAATGCCAAGTTATCGTACAATGGAGGAAGTAACCTCATGGGCTCACATCTTGAGGAAGCCGAGACATCAGATTTGCGATTCAAGATGGGATAAGGACAGAGTTATTCATATCTATCCGGGATGAAATTCTACTTGAAGAAAAACACAGCAGTACGAGTAGAAACACCATATCTCTGGAGGATATTGATCATGTTTGAAAGAACTATTGTGGAAGAAGATCACTCTTGGCGCAGCCCAAGGATGATGAGGAGGTTGTTTATCCCAGATGACATATGCACAGGCGGTGCAACCAATCATTTCCAAGGAGCTGGCAGATGAGTTAACATGTCAGTCACAACCAAACTGGTTTGGAGAACTGTCAGGCAATTGGTTTAATGAGGAATTGAAGAAGAGATGTGAATGAGGCTGGAAACAGTACATCCGCCCAGTACATTGATATAACAAATGAAACCAGCAGGTGCAACACATTAGCAGAAAGTGTTGCCACCAAGAGGATTTAATGGATATGGACTGGAGACTCCAGGACTCTGTTATCTTCGTTTATTCAAACAACAGTACTGTGGGCATTTGCATGGCCTTTCAATCGTGTCTTGGGGAGAAATAGCAGCGTATGAGAAGGATATGAGAGATCCAGACACCATGGCAAGTAACCTTCAACAGAAGGGAGGCGAAATTCCATGTTGAATGAGATGCATGGGAAGGAGTGCAGAGGCAATCTTGGAGGAGTATGGATGGGGACCAAATCAGTCCACGCTTATTCGGTCAGATTTGACATTCACAAATGCACTTGTTACAGGCATTATGGGACTTATCACCATGGCATTGCGAATATTCAGACATGCTGCAAATGCTGCAACATGGAATGCTCACTGGACGCAGAGCAAATGGAACAAGGATGGCATTAGACCACTGTAATCAATCAGGTCACACTGCTCTTTCATCCCACCTCTGATCCAGTTCCAACATTAAAAATGAGAATGCCAGAAGCATTTGAGGGGATCCCAAAGGAAATTGCAGCATGTTGAGATCGATGGAAAACTATTTTCAACTTGCGTTCGAGTGACCAAATCCAAAGCAAAGGAGTGATGATCACATGCAACGAGTCCAGGAAGGGGAACCGAATATCGAGCAGGAGATTGGGTCAGCAGCAAAAACACAGAACAGGCAGAATTCGAAATGAGATACACAAAAGAACGCTATCGCCCACTGTGGTAGCTTGTTGGCGTAGATGGGAAGACCATTGGATTACATCGAATCCAAACAGGAATCAGGCAAGACCAGAATTGGACATGGGTGATGGAACCATTTAATAACCCACCACCATTCGATCATTGGGGGTTACGCGTGATGATTGCAACGTAATGGACGTGATCTTATTTTTAACTTCAGGTTGTTGATGCCATATTCTACTGCGCATGGACAGCCTCTCTTTGTTGTAAATACACTTCAACATTTCCTTCTCAGGTCGGTTACAGCTTCTCTTCCCTTTTATTGTCTCATGTTCTCTAAAAACGTTATTATAAACCCTCATGTATCATCTTTTCTTTTAGTTCAATTTAATCGAATCTTGCCCTCGTGTGTTTTGAATGATCTTTGAGCGCTCCTCTTCTCCATCATCGCGCTTCATCCTCCTCTGGTTCTTCGTCATCATCAGACTAGACGTCAGAACCTTTTTGTCAGTAGACTGGGAACAGGGACCGAGACTCTGTTTCTCACGTCGACTATAGAACGAATCCGTCGAGGACATCGATCTTAACACAAAATTGGAAACTCAGACCTGCTCAGTGTATCTACACTAGCACGATACATCGAACGAACCCCAAGGAGGTATTGAAGTAATTACACCATTGAAACCCGAACCTCTAACCAGAGGCCCCGAATGGATCTGTTCTTTTTAGACAGAGAATACTATTTAGATAAACGAGAAGTTAGTCCCTCGACCACCAGAGAAGGTTGGCACTATCTATCATGCGAAACTAAGAAACAGAATCCCCAGTACCCGCCAATTCTTCGAAGGAGAAGAACAGGAAGGAGACCATTCGACGCACTACCAGCAGATCTATTGGATACAGTGGTAAACGAAGACAGGGACATACCAAGACAATTGTACTTTGCCCCTACTGAGGCAACCAGAATGAACCTGGTGGGAAAAATTCTGTAACGCATACAATCTTGATAAGGAAGACGAATACAACGCGCTTACTCCGGAATTTATAACACTTGGAAGAATATAAGGAGAAGAAACAGATCGAATTCCGAGTTAGAAACCAGAACAAGCACCCAAACGACCCAGAACCCCCGAAACCGAACCAGAGATGGCCAACCGAGCGCTACTGCCCCAAAGGAGATATTAAACCGCCAACGATTCACAGTATTCACAGGGAAAGAGAGGTCAAGGCACGCCACCTTCATTGACTCGCCTGAGACCTCTTCGAATTAAACCCTCACAATTATGAAGGGAAACATGAGAAAAAAGATCAGATATACTCTCGCTGTCTTTGGACCAGAATTAAACACTGGAAAGCGATTTATTCGAACGAAGTTAAACGATGAAAACCGGGACTAGACTGGAAGGGACTACCCTGCCTTTCAGAAGAGATTCCTCACCGATTGGGAGAAGTAAACACGCAGTCAGGGCCCTGAACAATTTTAGCCAATCTTTAGAGTTTGGAGGCGACATACTGCTCCCAGACATATATTCGAAAGTTCGAGTCGACATAGGAACATCTGCACTCACAGGATTAACCGCACAGCTACAGCCTTTGTCAAGGGATTACCTCACAGGCATCGCGAAATGTTCTCGAAGGCTAGCAGGATACACTGCTAGACAGGACGTTGACATCAAAGCCAGAAAACCTTCACAACGCATGCGAAACTAGCAACTCATGGGAACAACAGATCTGGAAACAATCCAATTTTAACTGAAACACAACCGATCTGGATCACTAGAACCATTCAGCGCCCTTCCCTTGGACAAGCTTAGCGATAAGCAGAAAAGAAGAATACAGGAAGACAGGGAAGTGTTTCAGATGTGGAACACAGGACACATCTCCAGGGTTGCCTAAACGTAAAAAACCAGTCCCCATTCAACATCCTCGTTCAGAACAAAAAACATCCGCAATCAGTTCAACCGAAAAAACAAAAGGAACACGAGAATCTGATGCAAAAGAAGAATCAGAGCATGATCAAAGCATATGCAGCATGAACGATTGGATCATTGTTAATCAGCTCGAGAAGAGGGTTTTTTAACCGTAGCGCGTCCGACAGCAGTTGATACCTCCATAAACAACGCGACTTGAACAGTGTACCCACTCGACTCTGTAAATAGTAAATCGAACAATAACAAACGAATTTCTCATACGTATACATCACCCAACCTACCTGCTGAAACTTTCCCGCCCGTAATGATTGTGGAGCGGAAGGAAATTTTCATCGATGGTGACGAAATAACGCTAAATTTAGTCAAAGAAAAACTTAAACAACCAATTAAATCGAAACGCCAATGGAACAATTAACCTTAATGAATGATTCACGCCACTATTGTCCTAATCCATTACTAGATCAAAAGGCAAAAAAACCCACAGTAATCGATTCCTTATCACTAAGCTCGGTGATCAGAAGCTAATACTCGGAATAACCTTGCGCTGGAAGAAAATAACTCACAATTAATTGGAGAAATAAAACAATTCACTTTATCAACGAAGAAAAACGACCGAAAACGAATATGGCAATTGCGCGCTTGACACTAAACATGGGGAGAAGACGAAATATTGGATGCCAGAGTAAAAACATTCACCTCGCAGGCACTGGAACATCAGAAATAAACAAAATCCACCAACGATACTCCCCAGATATCTATAAACAATGGGAATCGGATTTGCAAAAAAACAGCGTTCAGAACGGGTTTCCCTTCTAGTCGACTATGGGACCATGCTATCGCAATTTAAAACAGGGTTTCTCACCAAAAGTAGCAAATATGATCCATCTACTCGCCAAAAGAACCAAACATCACTTGACGAATGGATCGAGGAACAGTTTAGGGAAAATTATATCAGGCCCATCGAAAATCTCCTCAAGCGTCACCATTCTTTCTTCGTGCTAAAAAGGAAAGCAGTGCACTGCGCACCGTGCCCAAGATTACTGTTTATCTGAATTGACATCATGGACACCATCAAGAACGCATACCCTACATTGGTATCCGACTTAATGACGAAACTAGCTGGTGCCAACTTCACGAAAGACCTCGATGCGGGACAAAATGTTCGCATTAAAGAATGGAGATGAATGGAAAGCAGTTCATCACCAATTGAGGATTGTATGAACAACTGTCCATGTTCTTTGGACTCTGTAATTCCACCATCGACATTTTCAAACCATGATATCTCCG